>CM052160.1:15174070-15305113 GCA_028455555.1 Augochlorella aurata | reverse complement strand
AAACAGGTAGCGGTACTGTGTAACGATGACACGTGTATGCTTTGCTACGACTAAAATTGTTATGGTAATTTAGAGTTAAGTTAATTTATAGTAACTTTATAACTTATTTCACTGGACGGTGGACTTGTGCCGTTTTGGAATGAATAGCTTCGGTTAACATTTTTCGGTCTACTTTTTTCTCGAGTCGAGGCAGACACCGTTTTTCTCTCGCACCGATCGCAATTACAATTTTTCCCTCGATCTCCGATCCATCCCCCTCGTTCGTTCCTGCTTCCTACGTGTAATTTCCACCCTTGTTGACCAGCACCTGCGCCCCTTCACCGCGTAAACCGACGCGACCGGGAAACGGATAAAGCCGTTGAGCTGATTTCGAATTCTTTGTCGAGACAACGAAATCGTATTACATTCGTTAAAGGCTACGAGCCGGCTAAGAACACAAGACACCGTTCTGCGGGGCGCGAGGACTGCGGGGGTGGCAATGGATCGGGGCAGGAACGGTAGAAACTAAGGAACCGACACGGTTGGAAACGGTCGGAAGCAGCGCCGACCGCGGTTTATTACAAGAAGGCACGAGCTGCAGTTCCAACTGCAAAGGGATCCCCCTCTGCATCCCTCTCTGGCCCGGCCTGACCTCGCTTCCGGCTACCCGGGCCGGAATCCTCGACGTGCCTGCGGTCCGTTCGCTTCTAGTCCAAAATTCGTCCACGTCTGACTAGCGAAAGCGACGATCTTCCCCAGAAGATCCCCCATTCAGCGGCGGGCTGACTCTCGAAACTTTATCTCACGGAATGAGCTTCTCTCTGGCCTAGAAACAGAGGTCTACTTCGGGCTACCTTCGAGCTCGCCTACCTTCGAATTCTCGAAACTGTTGCGAAATTAATTTGATCTACGCCCAACTATAACATCCGATCTACTTTCGATCTACTTCTGATCTCGTCTAATCGAAAGCGGCGATCACCCTCGAGTCGGCGACGAGCTGACTCTCGAAAGTTTGTTTCTCGATACGAGCCGCAGAAAGTAGTGGAGCCGATTACTGTGGGCTGACCAATTGCTGTACCTTTGTTTCGTGTTTCGTATCAGAGATATTACACTTTTTAATTCTTCTATTTTGTTGATTTTTTAATCAAGAAAATATGTCTCATTTGGTAAATGTAAAGTTAGTTATTAAAATGTATGCCAAGCAGCCGAACATACACGGTATTAACGAATTCACCGGTGAACCAGTTTCTTTTGGATCCATGTCCACTTGGCAGGACTCCTCTCGCATTCGAATCTATCTCGGTTCGTCCTTTCTCTGAACTGTGACCTATCAGCGGCAACGTAGGCGGCCAAAATTCCTCATCGACGTAGGCGTCCTCTTTCACGGTCAGTGTTTTACGGACTGCGTGGGCCTCGATCGAAGCCGCTCCAAATTTCACTAAAAGTTCAAAATCAGTGACCTTAGCTACCAGTTTCAAGACCCCGCCGATAAAACGGTCGGGACACCGTTGCTAAACCGTACTCTAAAGTTCGCCAACGCCTTCCTCAATTAACCCTCGTATCGTGGATACTTCCGCTGTCTCAGTGGCAGCCATGGCTAGGCTCACTCAAATTACTGGTCGATTATTCTTTTACATCTCTCTTCGAGCTTACCTCTTCAACGTTAGAACTGTCAATTTGACTTTTTCATTTACATTTTATTTAACAATATATATATATATCTATTAGTCGCGCTTAGAGCCCGGTGGTCCTGATGTTAAGATCAACGTAGAGCTTTTTATCGAATTTAATACGAGTGCTTAACGATTACTACTAAGAGATTAGAATATAAGTACGTTTGACTAAAAAGGAATTCAAGACTCGTCATTCGAAGGTTAGTCCCGGAGACCTCGGAGAAAGGCGAGCGAACTCGTTACGGTTGATTAAAAGGTTAAATCGTCACTTTTGATCAACGATCGAGGTAGAATTTCCGGTCAACCGTGGTAACACTAGTAACAGATTGAAATTGTACAAATTGTATAAATTGTCAAATAATAGAAGTCTCCTATAAGCATACGCGTTTAATTTGATATGTATTAAATAAAAACAAATACCAAATGAAAAAATTGTAGGTTGTTAATTATTACAATTAAACGCGTCCTTCGGCGGATGACAATACTTCGGAGGATGAGGTGTCACCAATCCATGGTGGCGTTGAATCCCCTTCTGAGATGATGTAGTAAAGCTGAAGAAGACTCACTGTAATTAGTTAAAATACAAAGGCGATGAGAATAACATATGGAGACATATGGAGCGCAGGAGTGTCGAGCTAGCCCGTCGAGGGCTAGCTACAACGACCTTTAGTTTTTTTCAGAATTTCTCCAGGTAAACATCGCGCGTGGAAATTGTTGGGTGACTTTGCACGCGCAGCTATGGAATCGTCTCGAGAGTAGTTCCGAATTTTTTGAGCGCCCGTGGAACGCGAATATTCAGAAGTGCAAACACCGTCGGAATACTACGCGTGGAAAATGTCAGAAAATCGGGCAGTTCTGTTCGGGGCAGCGGTAACGGGGGATCGAAACTTTGAACTCGTCAGGCTCCGGAAAACTTTTCCACGGGGTCAGTCTCGTATCGGATACCACGAGATAACAATCGTGGATGTCTCGCAGGTATCGATAAGTCGTCGCGAGGGTATTGGTCCCATCGCTAGCGGCGGCAGAGCTCTTCAGGTATCCAGGGTGGGGTGAGATTGGGCGCAGAACCGGCGTCGGTAATGGTGACTACGTTGGGTGGCGGGTTCCGGCGGGTTCCGGCGGGTGTGCGGAGCGAGAGAGGACGAGAGAGGACGAGAGAGGAGACCGGGCCGAGACCGGGAGAGCGGGAGAGCGGGAGAGCGGGAGAGCGGGAGAGCGGGAGAGCGGGAGAGCGGCGGAGAGTGGAGGGCGGGCAGGGAGGGGGTGCACCGCAAGCTCGAAAGTTGGGAAAAAGCCAAGGAAGGGGTTGTGCTTGGAGCGTAGCGTCTGCCGAGGGCGCAAGCTCGAGGTCGTCCCTGAGCCCTCCCACTCTGTCACGCGATAGGTGGAGCTTGCCTGGCCGCCAATACATGTCCCGGAGGCTCGTACGCTGCGTGCGTAACCCCCAGTTAGTCCTTCCACGTCCGAAAACGCGCGCTCCACGCACCCGTGGTGCGAGCGTGCGAGCTTAGCACGGGCTCTCCCAGCTCTCTCAGCCGCGCCGCGCTGCGCCCAGCGTAGCTGAACAGGTTAGCGAATCCCGAAGTGACCCAACAGCCCCAAGGCCAGTTTCGCAGCCTGCGTCGCCCAGATCGTTCCCGTCGTCGCACCTCTGTCCCGATCCTCTGCCCCCAACCTCTGGCCCGATCCTCCGACCTGCTCTCGCGATCGCCTCCTCGTGCACCCCTGCGTCTGAACCCTCGTCCGACCCCCTCGACCCATCGAGTCGCCTCGAATCGTTTCGAATCGTTTCGAACCGCGCGACGAATCTTCTCTCGGGCCCGTAGAGTTCCCGCGACCTCGCGAGAGTGCCTACGCCGCTGCAACCTGTGATCTCGTGTGATTCGAATCGCTGGGGCTATGATCTCCGAGCCGAGGATACAGAATGAGGGGTGAAGGGAGTGCAGGCGCCAGGTAACTAATCGGTAATCACGGCGGGATCGCATCGGAAGTCGCTTCGACTAGACGTTCGAAGAGTCGTCTCTCTAGCCCGGAGGCTCTAGGTCGAGTCGAAGTTCGGGTTAGGGTTGCGTGTGTCGGACGGAAATGCACCTCGGGTGAATCGCTGGTGTCAAGTGACTCCGGGTCGACGACGTGGAAAATCTAGAGCAACCGTCGACGGTTTCGTTATGAACGCGCGATTGCCAACTAATTCGACGCCAATAAAACCACCTCGCACCCACTGGTTTCTACAGATTGCACTTTCCGCGCGGCTGCTCGCTGTCACGCATCGCTCGCGTTTTGATCTCCATGTTTAATGCACGCGGAAGATGGCGCGCTCGGGTCGATTCGTTTCTCTTTTATAACCGAGACGATCGCGGTGGACACGCGTTGCCCCCTGTCTTTCCACCTAAGTCGTCGTTTCGCCGACCCGATTACCTCCCGGGGAACCTCGATCTCAAAGCGGGAACAATGCTTTTGAATTTTGATCGCAAGATCCCGGGAGATCAGAGTCATTTCGCGGATGAAATTGAAACTAGAACGTTGGTGTTTACTGTAGGAATTTTTCGTTTAGCCCTCCAGCAGCTTACAAGTTCTAGTAACAATTATCAAAGCATCCGATTGCAGCGCGATACAAATTGATTTCGAAACTTGGCAATCAAAGTGTCAAGGTGCTCTACATGCTCGCGGTAGAATCGGTAGAATGCGAGAGCAGTTGCAGTAGAATCGGACAGCCCTCGCGGTGGAATCAGACGAGCACCGGCAGTTGAAAGAGGGCAGGAAAACCTGAGCGCGGCGGACGAATAAATCAACCTCGGAGATTTAACTATGAAGCTCCATTCACGATCGCCCAACGTGCACGCTCGTACGTCGAATCTTTGGGTTTCGAACGCACCGCGTGGTCCTCCTCGTCGTCGATCAGCTTTGCTGAAAGAGGAGGCAATTAAGGACGCGGTACGTGAATGAACTTCGCCGCAGTCGCGCCGCTAGCATTTTAATTGTTTGTTCGCCCTCTACACCGACAGGTTCTCTAATACGCGCGGAGCGTGTTGAAGCCGAGCAAAACTTTCGCGGCGCGTTAGCTACCGTAGATTTATTATTATCGTCTTGCCACGCCGTAATTTGCTCGGCCGAGAGCTGCGTTTCGTCACCGAAAACGCTGCGGGTCGGTGCCGAAACCCGCGGATTCCTAGGCTTCCGTAAGAACCGGCTGCAAACGGGTTTTCGCGGGCCGCCATTTTTCCCTGCGAATCATTGTGCGTTCGCACGCGCCGCTTGGGACCACGGTTAGCTCCGTTATCATTCTCGATAATGTCACGATTCGAGATTTCGCAATCTGAAATTGTTTTCTCATTTCTCGGATTGTTTGACAGCGAAAGGCGGAGAAAGATGGTATATTGTCGCGTGCTTATTAAGGGATAAATCGAGTTGAACAAATGTAGTTAATAATCGACTCGTTTTGCAAAACTTCGGTAATTTCCTTGAATATTAATGCCTAATGTGTTTTACAAATGAATTTATACAAATAATAAACGTGTTTAGCAGACTCTGTTCCATATCTTGATCGTAAATCAGGCTCGGTATTGTAAGGCAAGATCCTTTTCAAGATAATATTCACCTGATCTACGCACCGTGATCATCGTCCATTATGTACAGTCATTGGTTGACTCGTTTAAAGAATTTAAAGGTGCTGTGGTAGTAGGTTGTTCATAATATAATACATATCTACTAATATTCGTAATGTAAATATTTAGCAAGACACAAATTATTTATATATAAAAATTTATTACAAAAAGAAATAATTAAATTAAATAACAATAAAAAAAATAATACAATAGAAATTTTTGTGCATATAGCTTCTGCATTTCGCAATCCATACAGACAATTCTTATTTATTCTGAATAAATACTTCTAGACATTGCCAGGTGTTCCATCGTCGTAAGGGATAACTACCGATTTGGGTCAGACATCGAAGATCTCAGAGTTACCTCGAGTCCCAACGAAACTGATAATATCGCTGCTTGCTCTATCGCAGCTCTATCGCAGCTCTATCGCAGCTCTATCGCGTTCAGAACCGATGTAAGGAGTTTGCCTGCAAGTTTCGAGCAAGTTTGGCGTCCTCTGTGTTTGGTGGTAGGTTCGAAATCGTTCGCTATTAACGCGCAGTCGACGTTCAATGAGGTTTCGCGCGCAGGTAGAAAGTGCGAGCGCATTCGGCAAGAATCCAAGGTCCCGTGGCCTGTACCGAGGGATTGTTTTTTCGTGCTGCAGGGAAAGGTGTGCCACCGCGAACGGTCGCCGGTAGATTTCTGTTCAGTCTCGACTGTCTCGGTCAATAGTCAACACGTTCGACGAAACACGGTTTTCCTCGGGAGTTCCTTGGTCGATTCAAGTGTTAACACAATTCGCTTCGGTTAGTTCCTCCAGCTTGTACACGAGATTTTATTTACCGATAAATATTGGTTCTACTTTCTCCGCTTCTCTCTCTCTCTCTCTCTCTCTCTCTCCCTCTCTCTCACTCTTTCTCTATCGCTTCCCTCGCGTTGTCCGTTTAGCCATCGAACTCTCCCGTGAAATATGATTAGCGGCATTTTTCGCAGCTCTTGCCGTCTTTATCGTTGCTAAATTTCAAATGTTATGCACCGATAGCTATAAACGAGTAGGCGAAATACAAAATTCTGAGAACATTGAGAGAATTCATTAACGTATATTGCAATATTTACGGCTTACTAAAATTGTTAAACGAAGCGATTGTTAATTTCTGCGCGTACAATAGGCTCTGGACGATTTTCATTTTTCATAAAGATCCGCAGTCTAATCACTAAAATCTCGCTTGTCTCCGCAAACTTCATCTACTGCTTGCACCCGGTAAACAACCCTTTGTTTTACTTTGTACTTCCGTGCACCGCTTTTTTAATGTATGCATCCTCGAACTACGAGTTCAACTAATTGTTTCAAAGATCGTGGATTTCATCGTCGAAAGAATCAGCCGAAAGGTTCAAGACAGATCGGATTTCTCTGTAGAACTTGAAATTAACACGTCTACGCCCGGAAGGTCCGATGCGTCGCAGCCGTGCTCACGAAATTCTGGTGGGGGATTAACCTTGCCGCGTTTCCCGGATGGAACGTTCTCAAGGAGACCGCGATACGATCGCTGTAAAGAGAAACAAACCGATTCCCTGATCGCGACAGCTAGGACGCCAGCAATCGAAAGAGGAAGGGACTGGGCCGAAAAGTTGGGGATACAACTGGGGCTCCCATGGTACGCCGTAGCTTGAAACAGTGTTCCTTTCGAATTTCCAGATCGGACATAAGTGCGCGCCTGTGGTTCGTGTGTGTATACATGTGCCATCCTCCGCGTCGTCGACGGTAAGAGGAAGAGAAGAGGACTCGGGCCAACTGGAGCTGGAACCGAAAAATGGATGCGACGCCACTGCGACTCATTTCCGGACTCGTCCTGCTTTTGTTCGCCTGCTCCCTGTCACACTTTTGTAAGTCAATTTTCTTAACACATCGATGACCGGTCGCTGGTCAACTTGCGTTCTTATGCCTAGACGTTCTATAATTGTGGGTCGACGATGCGCTGATAAATGTTATCTCGCGAAACGGTGTTACGATCTCTGCAGGCTTTCGAGTGCACGGCATGTTTCGTGAATTTTGCAAACTACCCCCGTACACAAGTAACCTGTTAGTAATTGATCAGAAATAATTAGCGAGCACTCAGGGAAAGACTAACGAATTATGGAGTACCAGGTTTAGGCACCAAATTATCGAAAAGCAGCCTTTTAAAGAGTCTATATTCAACGCTGAATCGAACGAGCGCGTCAAAATGGCCGGTTTCGCGTGTTTTATTTTAACCCCTCAACGACTGCATCCGACATATGGACCGGTATTTTTCATTTACCACTGACACAAAAATAACCTTATAACCTTGAGAACATTTACATTGTGACAATAATTTTATAATATTAGCATAAACTTATTAACGTATAAATACGTTGATAAAAAATGGTTAAAAGGTATTACTTATCGACATGGTATAACTGTGGCGTTCAGAGGTTAATGTTATTGAGATTCAGACCGTTTCATGGAATATCAGATTGTTTCAGTAAGAAGTCTAAATACAGTCGGTCTTACCGAAAGAAGCGAGAAATTTACGGTTGCATATCGCAGGTTGGATATTGATATTCCCAAGGGAGGTTTTAGTAAGGATCGTTAAAAGAGTTTGAGAGTTAAAAGAGATATCCTTGTGATTGTGTTAGGAATGCTCGCGAATGCTTGCGGACGATTGTAGGTGCGCGTTTTAGCAGCTTCGAGCGAAGAGGATGATTTAAAAAGAATTTTGACCATCCTCGAGCGACCGAGTTTTCTGCGCTGTTATTTACCTTAGAGACGAGGGAAGCGTGTATAATCTACCTGGTTCGACATAGAATGCGCAACGGTGTGTACGTGTGTAGTACACGGTCGATAGTCGATAGGAATCGCAGCGCGTTTCATATTTGCGGTTCAACGTGCCTTTTCCCTCGGAAAAGGAACATTTCGACGAACGCATCCGCTCGTGAAACGAAACACGGTTCTAATTATCTAGTCAATTAAACGTCGATTATTGAGAAGATTTTCAACGTAGTTTAGTCTCTGCTCCTCTAGAAACAATTAGCTCCGATAGTATTCTTATTCGATAGATTACCAATTGTTTCAAATTAATGGGGTCTGCGAAACTTATTTTCGTAAACCGAGGTTTAACGCTAACGCAATGACAATTACGCGTGTAACCACTGCAATATCGATAACTGTGGTAGCTCGTTGATTACAGATAAGTTATACTGCCTTTCAATGATTGTACAACTCCCTCCGAAAATATTAGGATATTTAAGGAAAATTAAATAAATCCGATCTGGTTTAGAGGGACGTTTTATTTGATATTCCTCAATTATATATTTTATAAAAGTGTTGTATTTAAAGAAAATATGAAGAAAATCGAACGTTTACGGTATAATGGCAGGAATTCGCACACTTTTCAAAAAGATTGCAACATCTAACGTGTTAAACGAGCAGGTATCCTAATAGTTTTGGCGATGGATGTACATAGTCTACCAAGGTTTAATATGAACGCGAAGGTAATTAGGAGTGCAACGACTGCAGAGTCGAAGACAATGATATCGAAGACGACGGTAGCTCGTTGATTAAACTGTCGCCAATTGTCCCGAGAATGATGGCCACGTATCGTCCGCGACGTTTATGGTAATTTGAAAACTTTGAGCGATTTAGAAGGTAAATTGCTAAGGGAAACGAGGACGTGGCTCGCCGTTGGAAAGACGGCAGCAAATGCGTCGCCGTAATTGCATAATGGCCCTGGTGTGTTCTCGTCGAGATACGGAGCCCTGGCCTGGTTTTTACTTGAGGACTTTCACTCCGCATCACTGGCTCCTCTTTCTCTCTCTCTCCCTCTCCCCCTATCTCTCTCTCCCGTGCTCGCTCACTGCCCCTCACTCCGACTCTATCTTCCTCTGTTTCTCTTCCTTATTCCGCTCCTCGGATCTTTTGTTATTCCCCCGTCGTCGTTGTCTGTATTTTATTTCTCCTCCACCCGCGTTCGTTTCGATAGCCTTCTCCCTCCTTATCGTATCGTTGTCGATATTCGTCACCGTCGGAGGAAATCCCCGGTGACCTCTGGAATTTTTAAATCTGATCCTATTGGCCCTCGACTGTTTATTTATTTATTTATTAACGGGTATACAGTCGTCCTACTTTGCCATTACCAATTTGCCACTTTCCAGAATATTTTTAAGCGGAGCTAGAATACTCTATATACATATACTTCATAGAATTCTAAATGTAATAGCATGTATTTGTTCCAACTTCTTTAAACACGATTTTATTAATTCAAAGTTCCAGTTTTTGATGTTAGTTGGGACAATTTAATTAAAGGTGCATTGACCACGAGCGCAGCCTTTGATCTTCAATACCCGCGCGACAGACGAAACTTGAACGATGAATCGCCAAGATCAGCGTTCGTATCGTTTGTTCGCGGATCTGCCGATGGTCGGTCAGGCCTCCGTTGTTTTTGCAATCAATTAAGCGGCAGCACGAACACCGATAATCCTCGTGTATTCAAGGCTGGATACTCGGTTGCTGCTCCTCGAGAGCGGTTACGCTTGGAGACGATTTAGTTTGAGCACCCGGTATAAGGAACTCCCCGGGCTGTTAGCCGGCATTAGTCGGTTTCAAGTACGGAATATTGTTTCTAGAGATCCCGCCGCTCAAATTGCTGGCATTTAGCGGCTTATCTGGATTATCGTTTCCCCGTGGCCGGCCAGGGGGAAAGGAAGCGTACCCGCACGGGGGTTGAAAACCGCGAGGCGAGCGTCTCTCCTCCCCCCTTTTCGAAACGCAATGTTTTTTCTCCCGTTTCATTCTCGCCGAGGAGACGCTGCCTTCTCCGTCTCTCCCTCGGCGCGCGGAAAAGGATTAAACAGTGGAACGGATTAGAGACGATTTTTTCCCTCTCTCAACCCCCATCCCATGTTCCGCCAAGGAAACAATTCCGACGGAGGATTCGGGCAAAAGAGAAACTTCGTACTCGCTGGATATTCGATTATTAACCCCTTCTCTTCTTGAAAGTTTCCGCAAAGTTCGAGGCGCCGCGTTCGATGTACAAATGAATTCGCAGCTCTTTCGTTTGAAAATGAATTTCTCCGAGGCAGAATTTCTTTGGTATGTGTATACGGGGTGCGGAGAAAATTGTGTCTCTCTCTATCTGTATATTTATATTTAGCTGCTTTAGAAATAAGGACTCTTCAATTTAATATTCCGTATATTTTATCAGTTCGACAAACGTATTAATCACAGAACTGAATAATAAAGTTAACATCGAGTGTAGGAAATTTCGTTCCACGGTTTTCTGAAGCTAGTTTTAACTCGCTCGTCGACTTGGACGATTAATGGAAGATCTTTTACCTTAATAATAATAATAATAATTTTAATTTTTTTCTTTTACCGCCCTCTTCACCTACTTCTTTCCGTGCCCAGTAGTCGGAACAATGTCGGCGTCTATAACCCGCTCCTTATCGTTTTTCATTTTTAAGCTGAAAAAAAGATAGAAACGTGGATGAACAGTACTAATGCGTGTAGACAAGCATAAAGAATTCAAAAAATAGATTTGGACACTGAACATGGACGCTGTAAAAAGTGGAGCGTTTTTCATAAAGGTAGATAATTTTCCTCGCAGCCTGTACAGCGACAATGAGCAGGTAACAATGTTACCGCTAATCAGAGTTGTTTGGAGGCTGTACACAGCTCCGTCAATTGTAGCCAGGAGATGTCTGCTCCATTTCTAGCACACGTGAACGTCGGTTTCACGTTTGACCCACTTATCGACTAATTCGAAAGGCTGGCTGTTCCAAGGTCGATCTCACGTTGTTCGACGAAATTTTACCTCGGGCTTTCGGGGCCGATCGGATGTAGTAGGTGTAGAGACCAGGACGTCGGCCGTGTCGCAGCCGTGGAAACACGTGGGGAACAGTCCGACATGCCGGATCTGTAAATTGCTCGCGAACGGGGAACATTCCGCAGCGAATTAGAAGCGGAGAGTTGTTCGAGCAACGGCAGAAACGATTGTTCACGGTGGATCAACTCCGAATGAAGTTCTACGACCGCCACCCCGCCCTCCCGCCCCTTTCTCCGCTTTATTCCTATTTCAGATACTTCTTTCGCGAAGTTGCTCCTCGGCCCAGTCTGCCGCCTTTATTGTCCGCCGCACCGGCAGACTCTGAAAAATGCTTTATCGAGTTTGCGAGGAAACCGTCTCCCGGAGAAAAAAGACCTCGCGATATGAAACATTTCTCGCGGAACTGGAAACTCTCGCTAATAGTCTTCCGTTCCGCTGAGGACTACACGAGAGCGGTCTTTCAAAATATTTGATCTGCCAAGCTATATCGGTAGCTCGGCACGTTGGACAATTTGTTTCGTTAATACGTTCGTTGCCGAGAAACTTCGACGAGCCTTGAGCCTTCGCGTTAAGAACGTACATTAACGATGTTCGGGTCTCGCAGACTAAAAACGTACACGCGTGTCGTTAACAACGAAGAATTTAATACCTACATGTATAACCGGCTCCACCACTGTTGCAGAGGCATTTGCAACATGATAATTATAATTATTTCAAACTTTATAGTATTCTCATTTACCACGAGATACGTATATTATAGTTGGCAGTGTTAGATAATGCGTCAGCGCTGAAGTGGATTTTTATACAAATAATGCGATAGTGATAGAAGGCCCTTAGGTTTCGGACTGGCCATCTGTGGTCCAGCCGATTAATAAAGGTTAGAGGACGGATTAATCGGGCGCATCCCTTCGGCGAGTCTCTACCCATCCGCGAAACAGGGTGCAGAGATCTCGCTAAACTTTCCGGACACCTTGTGTACTCGTGCTGGGCTACAAAGAGCGAGATGGAGATGGAGAGAGAAAAAAAAGAGCTGACGACGCGCGCATGTAACTTCCAATAAAGCAGTTCGAGTGCTCGATCGGCACTCGTCGAATCTCGAGTCGGACAATACCCTCGCGGCACGTCCATCTGAAATAACCCATAAGGTCTCTCGAGTGCGCATTTATACATATAGGGGCGGTAATGCCCCCCGTGGCACACACGGCCACCGGGTATCCGTCTGCGCAAGTAGCAAAGCTACGGTTTATTCTCTCTTTTTTTTATCTCCTTTCCAGGGATTACTTCCGGGTCAGCAGTCGGGCTCGATTGTGTCCAATCCGCAGGCTTACAGATTACCGGACACTTGTCGCTCGGTTACGTGACGCGTATCGCGTGTAATCCGTAGATTTTTCCGCCGCGATTTTCCTCGACGGACCTCTCTCCGCGACGCTAACGTAAATCCCTGCTGTTCGCCTAAACGTTCACTCGGTGTCCGCTGGAAAAACACCGGAGCCAACTTTTGGACAACTGGTGCAAGCACGGTTTTTCGGGAGCTGCGACGAGCGATTGCTTTTTTTGCGATTCGCACGATGCGAACGCGAATGATTATCGGACCGTTGATCTTTGCGCGAAATAACGATACTCCTGGTCGATTTTAAAAGATAAAAGTGCATCTGAACTCTTGTAAAATATTTCCTGGTGAATTTTGAAAATCCCAAGATCGATGTTTAGATAACGAACGAAACGCGATCGAACGCGAACAAACGGTTGTTCGCGAAAATTTCCGGGAAAATCGCGTCGCGAAGCTGATCGAATCCGGAGGTTTAATGGCGCCGAGGCAGGTGAAAAACTACGAGAGCAAGCTGGATATACCGACCGCGAGACGGCGCGGCTGTCGGTTGCAAAAGTAATCGAACAATTTTTCCCCTTTCTTTTTTTTCCATCCTGCTTTCCCGTGGGATTACTTCCGGTTGAACGAGCCTCGCTCAGTCAGGTTCAATCTCCGTACTCTGTGTCAGATTACAGAGTACTCGCCGTAGTAACAGCTATAGTAACACGTGTGTAGTATGTAAACTCTCGGTACGCGTGCGCGAGCCTCTCGACCAGGTTCTCTCTCTCTCTCTCTCTCTCTCTCTCTCTCTCTCTCTCAGCGTGTGCAACGCTGCAGCCGTCCTGCGCCCGATGTAAAAGCCTCGATGCACCGAGGTGCGCGCGCTCGCGAGGGAAAAAGACAGATAGAGATAGGGAACTAGAAAAAGAAAGCGAAAGAGAGAGAGAGAGAGCCAGAGCTCGATGCATATCACGCTCGCTTTCTTTCGCGTCGGGCCGATTATAACGCAACTTGAAATCCATTCAATCCGACGAATTATTACTCCGGATTATGATAGGCGGCAGCACGCAGCGTCGAGTCTCGGGAAATATTTTAATGGATTTTGGATATTTCTACCCTTCCATGTCGGCTCGTAATCGATAGTCGGCATCCTGTTGATGCGCCGCGCGGAATACGAGCTCCAAGGATTTTTGATCTCAGACTCGGTTTCGGAACTACTCCATCGATTCGGATCCGGCTATTGTCGACGACCAAACACGATCTATTTGCCGGTTTGATCGGATTCGGAGCAATTACGGTCATTAGTCCCATTCTTGCGTTCGCCGTGACTTGACACGGGTGCTCAGCATACTGTAGCGATTAGCTTACAGTCCTGGAATTCGGTATGCTGTCGTTTCGCTGTCCATGATCTGGATCGCGGAATTGCGGCGATCCTGAAAGGTGACGCGGTTGACTCGAGAGTGATCGCAGCGGGAAACCGCAAACATTGATTTCGAGTCGCAATAGAATTCTTAACATTTCACTTCTTTGGACATTCGATGCTCCTTGGATCTGGTACAAAAGTTTCCGATCGCATACAAGTTATTTAGGAAAATAGGGACCCTGCTGGCGAACTATAGCATTCGTCATCTCTGATTTATTATATTCTTCTGTACCATCCATATTTACTACGTCTGCTATATGTTTGTACACTATTGTACATTATTCCTTAGTTATTCGTCTTACTCTTTCATTGTACCATTGTGTATGTACATATTTTTATTGACGGCTTTACAGAATTGTCAAAGTTAATTGTAAGAAATATGAGTTAGATGAAAACTTCTTTCCTCTTTTAACACTATATCTATCATGACGGTCAAACCAGCAGAATAAATTTCTTAAACGAAGCATGCGGTTTAAATAAATTCTGTATCGTAATTTTTGGAAAGCGTCACGCGTCGGTTTCTCCTCGCGCTCGGTAGGTTTAGCTTTAACGATTGCAATCAGTTGAAAGTAACATAAGAATATCCTAAAACTCTTCTGTTGCCTGTACAGTTTAGTATTCGATCCGTTCATTTATATCGTAAATGCGAGAACGGGTGTGGTGGGGTCGAATGGCGGACCACTCGCTATATTGAACTTGCAGCGGAATCGAAGCCCCCGAATGTGTGAAACCGCGTGCTTGTCTCGTAGCAAAGATGAGGATCGCGTGTGCACGTGCTCACACGCAGAGACAGGGTACTCCAAGTAATTGGAGTCGGTAACGGGTGTACATTTAATGCGTGTACTTGTTGCTCGCACGCCAGATGCGCTGCTCCCAGCGGAGCGTGCACGACGAGGCACCGCCAGACGACCACCCCGAACTTCGTGTGGTTTACTGTTAATAGATGTAAACGACCGATTCGGGGCGAACCGGAGGGACTTCTCGATCGACTGTTTCTCTAATCGATTAACAGTCCCACCTGTGGCCGGCCGCTTAGCGTAATGACACTGTCGCAAATTAACGCCCGAATTCTGAAGACAGGCGACATCCTCCGTCACGATCGCCTCGTTCGTGCCGTGGGAACGATGCATCGGTATACTTGGAATCTTCGAACTCCTTCGAATTCACACAGTAATCGTCCTGGCTAAAATCATCCGCAGTCTAATTGTAACTGGAGGAATTCTGGAGAAAAATCCATCGAGTTTGCAATGTAGCACTAGATTTACGGAACCAGTCGAAACGAAGGGTCACTAATTTTTTAATTTACGATTATTCAGATCGCGGAGATACATTTTTGCGTTATTTATCGTGGCAAATACTGTAATAAAACATCTCGTATAATTAGCCAACCGTACAAGTAATTTCAAACGTTTCGTCCGTCAGTGTCGATACAAACGTCACGCAAATCGGTAGAGTTTCCCTCCAACGACAGACGAGGACAAAGTTTCTGGCAAATCTTTGCGCATCGGTCCTGGCATCGCCGGCACCGAGGAAAGACAGATCAAGATTCGCATCCCCCGATCGTGAAAAGTCCAATTCCATCCTAGGATCACAGTAGCGCATTCACTGTGTCGGCCAATACAAAACGTCGGGTTTGCATTGTCGAGGCGGCCTACAGCCCCTGTACCTTAATCTATCCGCAATCAAATGATCACCGGGTCCCCCGACGGGACGGGACTCCCTTTCTTCTTTCATGGCATTTTCTTATCGGCTGTTCGGGGGAGTGGATAACCTGGAATTGCATCGTTCGGCCGTCTATCCTACGCCAAAGTGAAATGAAAGGGCCTTTGGTACAGAGAGAGAAAGAGAGGGAAATAGTGACAGAGAGTGACGGTGAGAGAAGGGAGGGGGAGGATAGAAAAAGCAGGGGAGTATCACGGAAACAATTTAACTAATGGAACGGTATTGCCCGTGGAGATCCGTGATCGCGGATGCAACGTCGCGAGAGCGCATTATCCACGTCTTACCGCGTCTCCCGTCACCGATTCCAATTTTCTGGGGGCCGAAAGGTGTTGCCCCTTTAATCGACCCCCGTCGCGTTAAGCGGTCGATTTCAAACCAGGATGCCAGATTAAGTAGCTCCATTACGGACGCCGCCCCTTTTCTTCTTCTTTTTCTTCGTCTTCTTCTTCTTCTTCCATCGTCGCTTTTCGCGTAATTAAATTGGAAGGAGGCTGCACGCGTTGAGTTACGATCCTCGCGCACCCAGGAGAAACGCGAACACCGTTCGATTGGCTGTACATCGGACACGCGGCGAACAATTTGCTCGTCTTCTGCATAATGCTTTTGTTGCCGGATAAATGGCCGACACGTGGCTCGACATTACCGAACCCTCTCGCCTGTCGTCCTTTGTTTCCTTCATGAAATACCGTGCCGGCTAATGGACTTCTACCGTATTTTTTCACGTGTGCGACTCGAATTTTCTGAAACACGTGGTCACGATTATCGATAAAATAAGGCATTGTTGCGGATTTTACGCGTCGATGTCGGAAGCAATCGGTTTCGGAGGGTTCGACGGAGCGTAGAATTTTTCAGGCGTGTTCTCGGCTTCGTGCGTCGACGATGGAAACAATCAGTTTCGGAAAACTTGACGGATTTTAGAATTTTTTACACGTGTTCTTGATTTGAAGGATAGTAGCAATATTTGTTGAACGGGGTAGAAACCCTTTTAATAAACATCTTTAAATGTAAAGGAGTATATCGACTCTTCAACGTTATTAGTCTACCAATGTTAGATCCGTCAGTTGATTCAAGCATGACGGAATGCAACCGGTCCTCGACAACTGGTCCAAAGTAATCGAAAGAGGTCTTGATTACCACCCGCAGCCAGTCCCTTATCGAGATTCAACGTGGTACGTTTCTTAAAACCATCGCTGTAACTGCTGCGAATACTATGCGAGATACGGAGTTCGTAGACCGTGGAGTCGCTGCGAGATTGGCGACACGGATACCAAGCTCGCTTAAATGGAGTGGGAGTGCGGATCGCGGCCGAAATTGGCAGGCAAATGTTCCGATATCGATGGAATAGAGATCAGGGTGACCGAAGGGGACGATATTACAGCGACGTGTCTCCTCCGACTTCGTGTTTGAGTTCCACTGCGATATGAATGTCTCCCCATGGGGGTGTCGTCGCATATCGATTGGAATGAGGTGCTAGCTACGCGTGCACGTATTCATGCATCGGTGTGTCTCCGTGCACAGATAGGAGCGAACGCGTGCGTGTATCCGTATGTCGTCCCGTTCGAAGCAGCCCTACGTTGTAACGCGAATTTCGTGGGAACAGTGGTGTCGAAAATGGGGGAGGAATAGGGAATAGCGCGCAATCGAGCAATAGCGAATCGTGTTCTGGACGATGACACGGTCACCGACGTTTCTCGACGATAATGCCATCGGTCCGGAACATTTGTCACGTGCCGAGCATTAGAACGCGCTCCCGCCAGCTTATCGGTTAATTAACAATAATTCCGGAGTTCGCACATTTCGGTCCGACAGACCATCTCACTTCGACCATTTCGAGTCTATATCGTTCGCCGAATTTTTCCGAGCTTTAAGAAATTCTTTCAACGATCTCCTTCACCGACCGTCGAATAAAAAAGCGTGGATTCTCGCCAGAGAATCGCGTCGTACGGGTTAAATAAACTCGTCGCGGTTGCTGATTCGCGAAATAATTTAGCGCGACCACGTGTCGACAAACACACCGGTTATCGAGTTACCTGTTCATCGCTACACGCGTCCCCTAGCTGCTATAGTCGCTTAAAACCCCGTCTCCCGATACTATCTGAAAGATAGTGCCACCCTTCGGAGTCGCCATTATCCTAAGCTGGCTTTTAACGAGCAGTCGCTCGATCAAAGATAGGTCCCCGTCCCTATGCATAAATAATTGTAAACAGAATCGGGTCCCTTCCTTTAGTTTATTAATGAAATTGTGGCGAGCACCGTTCCTTTTAATTATTCTTCTCGCAATCTCCCTATTAAGACCTAGCTTCTGCTGCACTTTCTGTTCCGAGCAACTGCACCGCAGCCTTTTAGTTACGAATAAATCCGGACGACGCCCGCGAGACTGCCAGTGTCTCCCTTCTCTATACAATGTAATCGAAAGAACAAAATCTTTCGACTTTCAAGCCGAAGCGAGATTTCGAAAGAGTCTCGTGGAAGCTTAATTGTCTACCGCGGAATGTTTAATCTTTCGCACGCATCAGCCGCCGTAAATTCTACTGGCCTAGTTCGTTCGGACTTCGGTAGATCGAAGCAAAGCGATAAATCAGGGCCGGGAGAGCTAGGAAAAATAAAGGAAGCCGGATCGGGAGAAGATAGGCGACAGGGGTGAGTTTCTGCCGCAGCTTTATTTCGCGATTTCGGTGTTTGCCGATCGCCTTGAGCCCCTAGGACCGCCGTGCCGGCACGAGTTCTATTTCCGTGGGATCCCGTTTGTTTCCGGGCAACCACCGGAAGGCGTCACTGGTGTTTCCAGCACTCGGTCGACGCTCGTTCACGATCGAGAATCGCGGGAGTACCTCGAGACCGCGGCCGCGTTACTCTCACGGCAAACGAGGCGCGAGAAACGCGGTGTATCCTGCACGGAGAGCGGAAAGAGGAGAGAGGAGCTACAGAGAACAGAGAGAGGAGAGAGAGAGACAGTGTGTGTGTGTGTGTGAGAGAGAGAGAGAGAGAGGGGGGGTCGCGCAGTCAGTTCGATATTGCCAGGGGGTGGCGCAGGGTGGTCTTAATGCATTTGCCGAGGTAGCTATGGTACGCATCACCAGCCACCCTTTCTGCAAGCTCAGCATGCCCTCCCCCTTCGCTCCCTTTCTCTTCAGTCCATTCTTCGTCTCTCCTCTTCGTTTCTCCACTTCCTCTCTTCTTTCTGCCCCTTCGCCGCTTTTCCCTCCTCCCCGTTTCTCCTCATTTTCATTCACTCGTGAGATCTCTTTCTCCGCTGTCTCTAACTTTTATTTTCCTCTTTGCCTCTTCTATCTTTCTGTATCTCCCCCTTTCTATCTCTCTGTTTACGCATCGGTGCAAATATTGCGAAACCGAGAACCAGCGACCGAACTATTCAAAGTCGTCGGCAATTATTTACCCATTTTCGGAAATTTCAATTTGCCAGGAGGCATGGGACTCGGCAAGATTAATCCCGGGTTCTCCCAAGACCCATGCAAATTTTCTGCACTTCTGTAATTGGCTACAGAATTTTTATGAGCGAACATGGCACCAGTTAACGCTGAATCTATGGACAATAATAGTGTATAGGACAATAAATCTTCTAAAGTTTCTGTTATAAAAGTTGCTCCGATAATGTAACTTATTCAAGAAAGCACTTCGCATAAAAGAGTGTACACAGTTTATAGTATTATAAAATAATACTAAAATAATACGTTCGTAATCGTGGCGATCGAGTACTACATGAAATCTCGTAGGCGTAAGCCGGACTGTTCCTTTTTACCTACTTTTCTTAAGTCGAGGAATTCAAGATTCCCTTCACGGCCGTACATTCTCTGCAAGACATGGAAGAAAGCAAGATCCATCTATGCAAGATCGCCGTTATCTCAGGTCCCAGGACAAGAAACTATTCAAATTACTTCTCCTTCTCTCGTAGTAGCCATTTTTTCCTTCTCAGCCCTCTCAGTCTCTCGAATTCTTTTCCTCCGTCAGCTTAGTCCTTCGCGGAATGTTTCTTCTTCATTTGCTCCTCGACGCAGGTCTCCGATTCACCTGTCCCTTTCGTTCGTTCCGCCCTCTTCTCCGCTTCGTCCCTCCAGCCCCGAGAGTATAATGGATCTAAAACGAGCCGGCCGACCCCTTGGCTTTAATCTCTTAACGGGCAAACGACAAAAAAAATATCATTCGTATTCTTCTTGGAAGACGACGACGACGACGACGACGACGGACGGCTGTCTGGCTCGATCAATTAAGAGATTGCCTTGTCTGCGACGATTATCCGGATTAACCGGTGCGCGGCGAATCAATGCACGGATTAAGGGGTTCGAGGATTCATGCCGGAGCCGGAATCTGTCGCCGGTCCCTCCGATTAGGCGTTCACGGTTACGATTACGGTAAACTTTGCCATCGGTCGCGTAATGCTCGGCAAAAATTCTGTTGCGCAACCATTTGTCAATTAAAACCGGTTGCGCAACTGCGCGACGATTTTCCCAGCAATTTAGCGATTTCTATACAGGTGTTGCTCGTCCAAAATTGATCGATCGCTAAATTTATGCAGGCTCTCGAAAACGTCGAGATCTCGATGTTTGAGACGGGAAATTCGAGATGGGACGAGACGAGTCTTGCGACTTCTTTAGTTTATTTGTTAGCTTGTTTCTTTCGAATGCATGGCGATTCGAATTTGCCAGGATCGACTTCCACCTCGTTCGTTTGGCAGATGTTCGCAGGATATCGCGATCGTTCGGGTAATTTCCGAGCGGGACGAGAACTGGTGGGGGAATTCGGGAGTTGTTCGAGCAGAGATAGGGCAATCGAAGGTCCTCGAGGATCCTCGGACGTCCGGTTGTTTCATCAGGAATGGCAGAGCGTCGGGTGGTAGGGCAGCGTTACTTTCGGATTCACGGTAGTGTCGCGGCAGCAGCGGCGTGCCGGTCGGGAGCACTTAGAAAATCGATAAGCCCTGGCTCACTTGATCCACCGTTGGCTGCTGCCAGGCCATATCTTGATTAAAATCAGTGCCGCCCGGCACTCTCCTTTCTTCACCCTTCTTGGGGCAAGACTCGCCCCTCCGGAGCACCGATGAATCCGGTTAGTCTCGTTAACGTCTTAAGTCACCGGCACTCCTCTCCGCCCCGCGGCAGCTTCCCGCCGCCCTCTGCACCATCCTCCGACACCCTGCGACACCCTGCGACACTCCCTTCGCCCCCGCACATGCACAGAGACTCCGCCGAGCCGGGGACAATGGAGCGTCGTGCTTTCTCGAAAACTCGCGCTGCCACTTGTGCTGTAACGCGTGTCCGATAAAATCAGCACCTCTGCTCCGATTAAACGGGGACCAGCCGATGCACCTCCGCTGCGACCCGATGCATCCCTGCAATCTGTTTTCCGTGGATTATTCTTTCGCCATCTTTCCTGTTCCTTGTTCGATCGACGCGACTCAAGTTTATCTAGGATTTTCGCGTCGATCCGGACGATTACGATTCCAACGTTTCCTACGAAAAGCACGAATATTTCCGAATGCCGCTCGAACGTTTTATCCTTAGATCGCAGATCCGCGCGTTCGTTTGTTAAGGAAATCTTGGCAATTTCGCGTCGCGTAACAATGAATCGAAAAACTGCCCCCATTGCGATCGGAAGCCGTGTCTAGAAGCGAGTTCTCTTCCCGATCTCACGGTGTCCTGTTTGTTCGTCGAGAACCGAGTCAGGCGGTACGAAAAGTGAAAGTGCATCGCGTTTGTGTGCAGGTCTAGCCGCCATAGCCGGTCACGTACCGATTCTCTCTCTTTTTGTGGTCCGATTGCCCGTCGTTATTCGCGACGGGTTAAATCGGTCCCACGAGGCCGGCGGTATTACGAAATCGACAGAGTATCTCGCTCGACCGATGCAAAACTCGATAGTTCAGTTCATCGTTACGCTTGTCTGCATCCTTCTTAACGGTTCTCGGTGCGAACGGGTTCAACGTGTTACGTGTCGGACAGAAACCCAACAATTCCTGCGAATTCCAAGTTGTTTAATCAATGAAACCAAATATAGATTGTTGAAATTTACCGTAGCGACTATTGGTTCGACTTTTTCGCATTCTAAAAAATCTAGAAACATTCAGTTTTTCGGAGTATATCGTAACAGAAATGCATTTCAAAATCCTAGTTAAAATTTACCGTCACCCACATAAATGGGTTACGAAACCCATTACAAATGGTTCTCGAAACTCGCGTTCTTAAGTGAAATAAATTATACAGTTACTATGAATCGAGTCAACCCTAAATTATCTTAACAATAAATTTTTCAAAACGAGGAGAAACTAACATGTGACCAACGGACGATCCGAAACCTCGAAGAGCTGGAGACACCGATCTGTTCGAGAGTTTTTCCTTGAGAATCGCATAAGAAACACGGATGCGGCCGTTAATCGGACGATCGTCGACATAATCGTCGAGAGAAGGTCGATTAAAATAGCGAATATTAACGAGCGAACCTCGGCAAGAACGATGCGCTGTATCCTGTTCAATGGCATGCGAAAAACAAGACAGCCTCGCGGTTACCCGCTTCTCGAACAGCGCCGCGGGCCCTGAATACGCGGCTCATAGATTCTGCCGGGAAACAAAGCGGCATTCATTGCTAATTGATTTCCCAATTAGCTGCCGCGACTCGGGCGAGGCTGACTGTGCCGTTACAAAAGCGACGACGGACAGCTGCCTCTAGCTCGGCTGTGTTTATTCCAGAGGAGAAATTGTAAAATTTCGCGGTCGCTCGACGAACATCCCCGACAAATGGCGATCTTGAATGCGAGCGAGAATCGCGCGTCGGCTTCCTCGAAGGGAGACCAGGTAATAACGGAATATTTCTCGAGACTTTCGCCGTTGAACGCAGGCCCGGAGGCGCGCGAACGCGGACCGAAGCCGTACAAACCGTCGACTTCCCGCATCGACCAAAAAACATTTGCCTCTGATTAATTAACGAGTGGCAGCCGTAGAAGACGCGTACAGTCCGGAGGAAAATTCAGCGGAGCCGTCTTCGGAATCTATGATCCGTTGATCAATTGCGCCCACTCGAGACCGAACAATGAAGTTTAACGACCAAGGTACGGTACAGTGGAACAACCTTTTATCCGAGCCTCGTCCGGTTCCAGGAAGAACGACTTCGCGAGACTCTTCGGCGCGAGAAAGGCCGCTGTTGTTAAAAGTTTGCCGTCTCGATGGTTCAGCGACCCCTGTTAGCAGTTCAGCAGGACTGAAACTCGGCGGAGAACGGTCACTGTTACCCGCGAGCCCCGGCACCGGCGTTTGTCCCTTCGAGAACTCCACGCGAGCCGTCGCAGCAATTGTTTAATCGAGTCGGCTCCCCAGACTCGCGCGCACGGTCCGGGTATCGTTTCGCTGGGGCGAGATAACGAGTGAATTTTTCATGACTATCCTCATTAAACGGGTGCCCCGGGGGATCCGTGGAATCCGATCGAAACAGCGAAGACCATCGACGCGAGGAGGTAACGAACCCTGACGGATCCCGACCGCGATTGTGTGTTTCGAGCACATGCAATATGCTTTGTGTCGGGGCGCCCGGGGCTGAGATATTCCCTCGCCGAACAGCCTACGAAAGCCCGGGCTCTGAGATCTACCGAGATCTACTGGGCCGAAGGACAACGCGCCGCGAGTCTCATCGAGATCGGCCACGGATCACCGAGCCGGAGGACCGTAGGGAAGAACCTCGGCTGAGCGATGTTTGCCTCGCTCAAATGTTGACCGAACCACCCTCGCCACTCCGGGATCATATCCTGCTTTCAGACGAACCTCTCAGGATATACGCGGACCTGGTCCCTCGTCCCAAGATGTCCGTCACGATCCCGAGCCGATGCTCCGCAAGGAATCACTCGGCGGACAAGCGAGACTCCTCCGGCTCTACCCCGAAACTACCGATGTCTTTCTCCAGCCGCTAGCGTGTCCAGCAGGATTTCTCCTGCGAAGAAAAAAAGGATAATTAGCTCACACCTTCTCGCACCTACCTGATCAAAATTCACGTAATCCTTTATTAACTAAGCAATCGCGCTTGCAATGTTGCAACGTAAAGACAATAACTGGCAGTAATTGGCAGTCCAGTTAAGGTTCAATGTTCCAATAATCAGTTGTTACAAAGTTTGTATAATTCCCTTCTGACAGTTTGCGAAACTGCATCAACCAACCGCAAGCTTGGCGTTTCCCACTTTGGAGCAAGCAAGTTTTTTGATCGCCATTAAAATGGCGAAACCCGTGCTTTGTCCGTGCACCGCCTAATCAAACTAACGATATATGTGCGATACACCATTATATGCTAGCAAAGAATCGTGTTACTCGTTTTTTAAATACGCGCGCAACAGAAACGGTTCTTTAAAGAGGCTAAATATTTCAAGATTTTGGATTTGTCACTGTCAAATGCAATGATTTAGCTTTAGATAGTCTTTTAGTAGCTTGCGTGCGCAATGTATACTGATCTATACTTTTCGTAGATCTCCACGGCCTTATCGATGAGTCCTCTTCCAGATCCACGACGAAACCCTATTTTCCTTGGTTGCAACGTTCACTCCTAGAGCCGCCGAAAATGCATACCTGCAAGAAAACCTTCGGACCGAGTGGGATATCAGAGGGCCAAGCGTGGATCGGAGAAGCGTAGTCAAAAGTCCCGGTGTCGAGACCACCCACGGCGAGCGAAGGTCGCGGGACCGGGGGTGTCGTGTTTAAAGTAACGTCCCATCGGCGTCGTTGCGTACCGTTAATTCGTCGCGGTGATTATGGATCCATTAGCGTGGCAGCCGACAAATAGCACGGTACAATCCAATAACCGTCGCGGCCCGTAATAAAAGGGGAGGCAGTTTAAGCACCAGTCGGGGGTAGTTTAGGTGGTACGCACGCAGAGCTCTGCACGCTCGTGCGCGCGGCCTCGCCGAGCGAGTGTTTACTAGTAGATACCCCGGCCTCTGTTCTTCCCAGTGTGTTTCGAGTAGTCTCTCCACGGCTCTCTCGCTCCCTCCCTCATTTTTCCTCGGTCTCTCCTTCCCATTCGCACCCTCTTCGATTCTTTCCGTTTCATTCACTCTGTTCTTCTCCCCTCTCCGCGCCACCGTCGGCTCTCCGATCGCTATCCGATTTTAGTTGCTCGCTGGTGCAACCACGCGTCGAGGGAAACCGAGAAAGAGAGAGGGGCGACGTCCCCCCAATACCGGCCAGATAGCGATCACCGCGTTCATTGTCGCATCACCGTAATATCCTGCCGTAGACCGAGATGGGGTGTGTAGCGGCTGCGAGGACGATGACGACCACGACTCTGACTCGAGAAGAACGGGGCTCTCGTTCACTAACACCGACGCTGCCACCAGCGAACGGGTGAACCAGGGGGCGGGGGCGACTCACCGAGGGTGGACTAAAAGCCTCGAATCTGCGTTTCGGAACAGCTCACCGGCTGGGCGCCTAGCGACGTGTTAATTATCCCCGTGTTTCGCGAGCTGCAAAAATCCCGGGACCGCTGGGGGACTGTTCAATGGGAATCCATCGAGGACGGACTTTTAGCGATTCGAGCGACGCGCTATTCGATCCGCGGCACTTTGACGTTTAAGGATTCGATCGTGAACAACCCCGGTGGGTTCGGGGGACGAATGGGTCGAGCGATGGATTCGATGCGGAACAGTGTCTAAAATCGAGCGAAGCTTGAATCCGGAGCATCGATTGGAATCGAGTAGAGGAATCGATCGAGAACACTGAGATCGTATGGAGGATTTTACCGGGAACGCTAACTAAAGTCGAGTGAACGATTATTTTATTATTTAAACTCACCCACGGTAGCAAAGGACGTCAATTCATCTTCAATTTAATGTTGTAGCTGAAAACACTTTCAAGATTTAGATGTATATATTTTCTACAAAACAGTTTACAATTGAATGAAAATTCAATGAACGAACGGTAACTAGAATCGGCAGAATTCGATCAAGAACGTTAACTAAAATCGAGTGGAACATTCGATCGAGAACGCTAACGTAAAATGATCCAGAGAATGACGAGCTACTAGCAAAGAACCGATCAGTCCCCATTTTTCAGACACCAATTCTCTTATTCAACATACCAAATTGCTTAATATTTTCCGATGTTTAATCCGCGGACTCGCGCGTGCCCTAAATTCAAAATTCCGATTGTACCATTAAGCCGATTGCGTTGAATTTCGAAGAGAAATTCGCGTGAAATAGAAAGATTTACGTGTCGTCTATCCGCTTGAAACTAGCGTGTTTCATTTGAAATCTCGGGGACCGTGGAGCGCGTAGAAAAGGTCCCGATTTTTCGCGGCCGTGGTCGCGGCCGCGGCTTCCCGAATAAATCCCTCGCAGAATCTGCTCCCCCTTTCTCCGTGGTTTTCTTTGAACTGTAAAACGCGGCCACTAATCCCGAAGCGTTTCAAGGCGATCGGCGGCGCCGCGGAAACCTCCGAAACGTTCTCGCGTAAACATTCCACGATCTTTACTGCCGGTCTGGCCGGGGAGTTCTCTTCCGATCCGGCCGCTTTATGGGCCTGTCGAGCAAATGAAATGAAATTCATGCAAATCGCGGCGCAGCCGACCGGTCCGACCGCCACCGCTTTTGTATCGGGGCGGCGATGCGTCCAACCTATATCACGAGGGTGAAACCCTGCTTTCCCCTGCGCCAGCCACGAACCCGAGCTTCAACCCGGCCATCGTTGTCTTTTCGTGGTCCCGAACGTTTAGGGTTGGTCTGCGCGGCTCGATTGATGCTCTAAACCGTTCGAATAAAAGTTAGTTGCGTCTTCTTGGGTTAGAAGCCGCGATGCACAGGAGTACCTTATTTCAAAATGTGGTCTAGAAAAATAGTAATAATAAGTTAATATGTCAAGCTGAAGTTCATTCTTAAAGAAACCATTTGGTATATAACCATATATGGTACAATGATGAATTTTTAATACATACGGCGCGAGATATATTTGAACGAAGTCTTGCGTTTCCCCCTTCGATATGTTTTTATGCTCGAACTATTCGTTTAAAGTATTGGTTGTCCGATTGCAGGCGATGCGAGAAGAGGAAGCGACTACTACGGCACATACATCGGACCTTTGAACTGCTCGTCCGATGGGAACCAGAACGTCTCGTGCAAAGAAGTCAAGGGTGTCGTCTACTGCGTGGACGATTCGACGTTCTTCATCAAGGGCTTCACGTACGATGGGGCCTTGATGGACGTGTACTTCTGGGCCAACAACGGAACTACTCCTGGCCCGCACGGTTACATAATCCCGTACCCGCCGGTGGAGTTGGGCGAGTAAGGCCCGTTGTCCATTCCGAGCCGATACTTTCACCGTCGTTGACTTCCGCCCGATGCGTTTGTTAGTTTTCCCACGACTCGCGGCTTTCACTTTTCGTGGGACGAGCTGGTGGCAGCTGGAAAATTGACCTAACGACATGCTCTCCCACGTATCGTCGGATAGCATCTACTTCTCGAGTGATTTGGTCCATCTTGACCACTCGGATAAATCGATTTCCATTGAGTCCAGGCAAACTCTTTGCACTCGGCGCTGTTTTAACCGCGAAAAGTAGACATTTCTTCCGATCTAATAGTCGCTTTCTGATTTCTTTTGACCATAGATTTGTTCGAAATAAATGGAAATACAAAATTTAATTGGGGAATTATTTATTAACTCGAACAATTTCTTTTTCACTATACATGCACACCGATGAGGTGTATACTTCTCCGTCATGCACTGTTCGAGGTAAACTTTAATTCTGTAAAAGAGGAAAGTGCAAGAATGATCGGAAACGAAGTATACGATTTTTTTTAAATGAAAAGTCGCAGCAATTTTTAGTAGACATTCGAGTGCAAAAGGTTCAAATCTCAAGACAAGACCTTTTTCGTCTCTCACGTTTGGAAACGAAATGTTACTGTGCGAAAGGATAGGGGGAGTGGATTTTCTAGGGGTGTGATTTTTGGGTGGCTCGTAGGGCCACTTGAAAGGGAGCCGAGAAAGTTTTTGCTATGCCTTGTTCTCGCACGAGCGACCAGGAACGAAAAGGAGAAACGCGTTTGGAAGGTGGTTGGTGGCGCGTGCGGTCAGGGTTGACGCGCGCTGCAAGGTAGGGAAAGAAAGGAGAAAAGAGAAAGAAAGAAAAGAGTAAGGGTGGGAGGGCTGGGGAGGCCGATAGGGGGCAGTCGGACGAAACCGGCATACCGTAACCAAGGGATGAAATGAAACTCAAAGAGCATGTTGTGCGGAAGCCGGGGGCTGAACGCGGGATCCAGGATGGAAGCAGGAGGAAGGCTGGACGAATGGATCGCGGGGGTGCAGTTAATAAAACGGGAATTATACGCCGATCTCGTTCGGATTTCATCCGCGCGAGCACTTTATTACGTTTCGTCTCGCTGCCGTGCCGCGCCGTTGCTGCTCGTCCCTGTCGAGCTCTTGGAATAAACAGCCGCTGCGACCACCCACCTTCGAAACTGTGTTTTTGTAAATTGACTACGCTAGGGGTTGGCTGAATCCGCGAAGTTACATAACTGGGGACGATCGGTGTTTTAGCTCCACCTTCATTCCGATACGATACTGCTTTAAATTTCGATTGGACGATCGAGGTCCTAGAAGTCGAATCTACTTCTTGAACTCTTTGGCTTCCAACGATTCGATAATTATTACAGATTATTTTCACAGTACGCGTATTAAACGCCGATATAGATGTCGATACAAGATTCCCGATGCTGTAACAAGCAAGAAATATTTTTCGAAAGCTGGTCGATGGTTGAAAATGAAACAGGCGTTGTTAGGACGGTTAGAGGCACAACGAACGATCATGGATCTTCACTGTTTCTTTTCCTCTGCCCAGGGAGCCGCAGAAGCTAAAAGCGTACAACAATACGGACATCATCCTGGAGTTGCCTGCCGGGAAGAAGATACGAAACGCGAACTGGCTGAGCCTTTGGTGCAGACGATTTGCCGTGAGTAAATTTGGACGCGCTCCATCGTTAGGCGTCGAAATCGACGAAAAGTATTCCCGCGCGACAATTATCTTCGTTTCGCAGAGACCGTGTCAAAGTTCCTCGATATCGCGGGAGTTGAAACTGCTCGGCGAAAAAGTTGATCGCAAATACGGCACAAACGCGGCCGCGTCCGGAAACGAAGTCAAACGTTGGCTGGTATTTGCGAAAACTTCCCTCGAGTTTTCATGCCGGCCGCGAATTATAAAACAAGCTGCAGGAAGGGGGTAATAAAAATTACCTCGACAGCCGGTTTTAACTTTGAGGATGGATTTAAAGTAGCGAAGTTCCGTGCGTGTACGTCCGACGAGAGAAATTATGGGATTAAACGGAGTAAAATTTGCCGGGCTGGGGGCGTCGCACGGATTTGAAAACGCGGGGGAGGACACGGAGGGAGGAAAATACGGCGGGCGCACGAATTCCCGGAGCCCGGGGAATAAAACGACAATCCTCCGTAATCTCTCGCGCGGTATTTCCGATAAATTTGTGCGACATGCTCGGCGTCTCGGCCGGGAAAGACGGCGCCGTTTCGTTCGAAGGGGCTACGATGCGCGGAGAATGGAGATAACTTGATTTTTGAGGAGATCCACGCGGCCCCGTCGCCTATCGGACGCGCATTCGTGGTCAATGGCGCGTGTCAGATGGATACGGAAGCCGGGAGCATGGGGAGTGCACGCGCCCCCGCACACGTGCACCCTCCTCGCCGTTTGTGTGCACGCATCTAAGCATGCATTTAAGTCGTTTCTCTTCCCTGCACCTCTCGCCTCTCGCCTCTCGCCTCTTCCGTCTCCGCGCTTTGCTTTTTCCGGTCGGTTTGGGACGGATGGCTCCTGGAAACAGCCGAATCCGGGTGTCTTTAATTGCATGATTCAGACGGCGCGCTGTCTCCTAAATGAAACCGTAAATTAATCGTTGGAACCTCGGCTGTCCTGGGAATTTTATGCCGAGATTTCATCCGGTGGTTAGTGGAACTTTTATTTGGTATTCGAAGAACGTTAAATCTTAGAGGATGGACCATTTTGTTTTGTTTATTTCTTAATTCTTTTATTTCATGCTGGATAATTAATTTATTTATTTTATGCTGGAAAACAGACGAAAGACCCAGCAATTAGTCTGCGTCTTTCTAGAAGAAATCGATAACATCCCCGTTTATTAGATCATTTATCAAATCTTGATACCGAATCTGTGTCGTTATTGTAGTGCAAGGGGTTAAAGTGAGCAGGGGACGCGAGTTCCCGAGGTTCCCGAAGACAGAGACGATGGTAAATCGGATAAGGATGCATTAGGCACTCAAAGGGCCTCGATGAAGGACCTACGGAATACGGGAGAACGAGTAGCAGCTCTCGAAGGGTCCGAGGATTAATAAGAACAGAGATTCGTTTGTATCGAGCAAATTTGTGCCCGGTTTTACGCGCATTTTACGGTGCAATATCCTCGCACGCTCCGCGAAGGGAGTCGCGCACTGCTTAATAAATCTGTCCATCCCTTCCGCGATCCACCCTCGCACGCCCACTCGCTTACCCGCAAATCCAGTCGGGTCGTTCGCTCGCGCACAAAAGTCAGTGTATCGCCAGCCAGAAGATTTCCGAAGGGAGAGAGGGAGAGCTGGAGTGAGAAACACACACAGAGAGAGAGAGAGAGAGAGAGAGAGAGAGAGAGAGAGAGAGAGAGAGAGAGAGGGAAAGGAGAAAAGGTTTGAAACGAGCATATCGACGACGCGGAGAGAGAGCCGGAGCTTTTGCTCTTATATTAGGAGGGCTTTAATATCGAAGTCTGAGGGGTGCTCCCATACCGTGACAACCCTCCATCAGACACGCTCTGTCACCGCAAAACGCGCTGTCCGCCGCCCACAGTCCGTTCTACAGGGTGTCCCGTTACGAACCCAACGCCTCATCCCTCCCGCGTCGTAAGTGATCGTCGAACCTTTCGTTATAAATCGATCCATCTCGCTCTCCCTCTTTCTCTCTTTATCTTGCACTCTCTATCGTCGAGTGCACCGATCGGGGAACACGAGTGGAAGCCAGACGCCGCGGCAACGAGGAGGTGGAGGGTTAGGGAGCGGAGGACCCGATGAATGTATGATCGCGATTTTACGATAGGAATACGGAAAAGGGCTTTCGTGTCGTTTCACCAAAGATTAAAGCCCTCGCCGCTGAAAGATACACCTCGGACGCTGGGATCGGTCTCGAATATTCTGTATCCACGAGATACTGTCCCACAGACTTTAGATTCGAACAGAAATATAAATAATGATGGAGGGAAGCGAAAGAAGGGGTGGATTTTGTGCTGGCTCTGCCAGAGGACTCCTTGATAAGACTACTTATATCAGGTCGTCCTATAAATTCGTGGCGTTAACCGTTAATATTTTCTTGAAATATCTGTGGACAGATGATTTTGGGAAGTTTGAGGTACCAGACACCTCTCTGAACTGACAAACTTCGAGTCTAGAACGTAGTTGATCTTCGAGATCAAAATGTCCTTTCCGAAATCGATCAAAACACTTTCCTTCTACATCAACGGCCCTGCATCTCCTTTGCGAGACTCGTACAGCTGAAGATACTCGAGACGAATGCGTACGAATGCGACGCTGAACTCGAATGCCTTCTCTAGACTCTGAACTCGCCCATCGCTCTGTGATTACGCTTTGAGAAGTATAAACGTATTTGCGGCACCAAATTACGGTACAATTTAATAAAAGACCTTGTATAATACGCAATGAAATTACAAGAATGGTTCAGGGATAGCAATTCAAAACAGACGAACCAGTTGCGAGAAGGTGGTGTCGACCACGTCGTCGTTTACTGGGAATCGTAGGACGTAGTCGCTACACGATGATACAAATAATTTGTCTATTCCCAAGATTTCAGTTTAAAAAAGAAGAGAAGATCTCTGAAATCGATGCGTATCGAAGAGGAAAACTTCAAAGAGAAGAGATCCATTCCATCGGTGATTCACAGAAGCCCGAACCGACTCGCTGTACCCCTGTTCTCGAGAGTAGGGGGTGTGCGAAGGTGGCTGATACACAGAGGGGTAGACGCGGGTTTTGCTTGGGTATCCGGTAGACAGGAACTGTCTGTCTATCTGTCTGTCAGCCGACACACCCTCGCGCACCGTCGAAGGATGTATTGTCAGGAATAAGCCTTCTTCTTGTTCGGTTTTCCTTTTCCCACCCCCGTCCGAAACGCGCGAGGGACGGGGAGAAAGAGAGCCCGGGCTTTCTTTGAAAGGAACCGTGGAGATATCCACGGTCGATATCAAGCCGACGTCTCAATGGGCCACTGATTCAGATAGGATTTAGTAATTTTTTCCCTCCACCCCCTCGTCCGCTATTCCACCCCCTTCGGGCTCGGCCAACGTCCAAAACGGCGCTCTTGCCCGCGACGATGGAAGCCCGCGATGCGGCCTCTGCCTCCGGATCTTGTCCGCGGGGCTTCCTCGGGGAATCCGAAACGTTAAAGCCGTTGATCGGTCTTTCATCTCTCGCCCCCACCCCGTCCCGACACGCTGTCCCCTCGGCGAATCCATCGGAACCCATGGGAATCACCGTTTGACCACTATCGAGGAGTCGGCGATGAAAGAACACCTGAAAATTCCGCGGCTACTCTTCCTGTTCCGCGGGAATCGACTATGGTCGCGCGACACGAACTATTACGGAAATGAAAAAACCGAATCGCGTTATCCCTCGATCTCGTACGTGTCTCGCGCATTTACGAATGCGGTTCGTGCCGCGCAAATTTAATCTTCCCCCGGTATCTTTCACGCGATTCCTGCGCGCGCACGCCATTGCTCTTCCTCCCCACAGTGGGCTGAAATGACAAACCTGTATCGAAATCAAAGAGCTTTTCATAAAAATGAAACAAAGTTGTGCTATTTTTTTTTACGTTAAAGCTCAAATTGACAACAAACCAGGAAGTAGAGAGAATGCCGTTCGAACATTTTTTTAACCAAGATTATTAAGGAAATTATAATGTATCCAACACCATCTACGTTTAGATTTTTTATGACGTGTTACACGTCGTTTCTCGTAGATCTCGACACTCTGATTTCGAATCTTTAGAGCAGGATTTTAAAAAATATCAATCGACAGCAATCGCAACAATCGGGTTATTTAGCCGAAAGAATAGAATGCGAGGCATTTTTAATCGATCCGAGAATTTTCTCTACATTTCTCTATTTTTCTCTCGTTCTTCAACATTTCAGATTCAACATTAGAACAATAGCATCGCTTTGATTAATTTCTAGCAAAAGCTCCTCGACTTCCACACAATTTATCAAGACACTACACGATTATTATTACAGGTCGAACGAATAGCTACATCCAATAAGTAGTGGCTGCAAAAATATCTTTACACTCTCGATAATTGTGAAGTAAGATAATCCGCCATTGCGACGGGTTCGACAGTTCTAGGATTCAGCGGTAGCAATGGAACGATAAGTGAAAATTTGCAAGGTTGTTTTGGTCGCTCCTAGTTTCGGAAGTTCCGAAGAATATCCCCGATTAGGTTTCTTAAACGGTAAATTATGTGTTCGTTCGTGAGCCAATTTAAATTCCATCGGGATGGTATCCGTCCAACCAGCGCAGCGGTCGGCCCTGATGGTTGTGTTTTAACCGGAAGAAGAAAGGGTCGTCCTGTGGGCGTGTCACGGCATTTGCATCTGAATTCCCGTTCTCTTTCCACGAACACTGGAGTTAATTAAACGCCTCATAGTTTTCGGGGAGGGATGACGAAGTACGAGTGCTCGTGGCACCAAGTGGACGATCCTAGACCGCGGAGAACGTCGATTAATAACCGTTTCAAACGGATCCCAAACACCATTCCCGAAAATAATAGGGCCCTTGGGAGACAATACAACGCAATTCTCTTGCGAACTGCTTCGCTTCGGGGGCGACGATTTCAATTCTGCTTTATCAATTAGCGAAAAGTAGAATTAATTTCCAGGAGCTTTCGTAAGCCAGTTAACGCGATAAATGTTGGCTCTTTCACTCGAAATTGATCGTTTTTCGAAATCGATCTTTCCTCGACGCTCTCGAATAGAATTTTGAAAGCTTCTCCATAGCTTCTCGAGAAATGCGTGCAGCCTCCGAAACTTAATTTTCGTGAGAAAGCTTTTGCAGAAGCAAGGCTCGAACGTTGCGGGGGATATCGAAAGAATCTGTCACCGGTTACACGGTCGTTGCGACGGACAAGCGTTGTCGAGCAACGCGGCGATGACACGAGCAACAGCTCTCGTATAAATCGTTTGCATTGACAGTATTTATTGTGCTGGAACGGCGAATGTTTTCCAGTCACGTTGAAGGTTGAAGTACTCCTCCGCAAAACATTCCATGCCGTACCGATTCGCTCTTCCCTGCCGGTCGACGCTAATCGCCGATCATCGGAAACCAGTAATATCGTCTACAAATATTTCATCGATAACACGTCCAACTGTGCTCGCGTCCGTGATAAAGCAATATAGGGTTGGGGACGACGAGCGCGTGGCAAAACATTTTCTATATTCCGGAACTCGGAGAAATATTTCTATTAATTCGCGTCTCGACCAGCCCATCGAAATTTCGGAAGGCTCTCTATTAAATACAAATTCGACTTCGTCGTAGTCACCCGGACCATCGAATCGTTGTTGGGGCTATCCATAAGCAGCGATGATTTCTGTTAGTTTGCGATCGTGATTTTAATTTCAATCTTTGAAATTGTACACGAGTAGCGAAAAACGACGTTGCCTACTGATATTGCTAATAATTATTTGAACGAGTCGGTGGAAACTGAAGAAAATCATTGCGACCATTGACCTGTTCGCAATTAAAAAAGCAACTGTAGACTGTCGAAAAAGAGGGAAAATGGCCGGTTCGTTCTCCAAATCAAAAGCTGTCCATAAAGCTGAAAATTGTACTCTCGTTTTCAACAAACATGCTGGCTGGGCCGGTGCAGTTACGGGATGGAAAAAGTTGTTGGAGCAGGTTGCCCGGTCGTTGCGCTCGGCGATCGAAGTTCGAGATGACTGATATCTGTCCATCGGTCGGTCAGATTTATTCGAGGCGACAACGGTGTCCGGATTCCGCGTTACTTCTGTAACGCGAAGTTGTAAGTCGGGAATTGGATCGGGCCCATCGCTAGCCCTGGGCTAAGATTGTTGCGCATGGGCAGAGAGCGGCTCGCCGGGTCGATGTTGGCCGGGGCTGGCTGACTGGCTGCCGGCTGCTACCCCGAGGATGCTCTCCCCTTTCTCTTCTCCTCTATCTTCCCACCCTTCTGGCCTCTGTCCTCCCCCGCACTCCCGCTCTAACCTTCCACTGTCTCGGTTTCGCTTCCTCTTCCCTCCAAAATTCTTGCCTCGTCCTTCTCCCTCCTCTCGTGTCCGCCCTACCCTGTCCTCCTCTGCCCCCCTCTGTCCTCCTCCGTCCTCCTCTGTCCTCTTTGCCACGGTTTCGCGCGCTCGCTTCCGCTTCCAGCTTTTGTAGCAATGTATCCGCAGTCGTCCGGCCACCCCATTCTTCGGGATCATTTTTCGAAAAATTCCTCCACCTCTTCGTTCTCCGTTCTCCGTTCTCCAACCACGATGACCCTTCGCCCGTTTCGCCGCGCTCCGTGATTTTCGGCGACTTCCACCTCCGCCTTTGTCGTTTTTATTCGACAATCCTGAACAGACTTCCCGCGGCTCGGCTTCTTCGTGGCAAAGGGACGCCATTTTGCTGCGAGCCGGCCGATGACCGCGAAGGTCCGCGGTGCTCTTCGATCGGAAACCAAGCAAGCTGACCCTTTGAGTTTCAAGGTGACCAAGCCGCTAGCGAGGATTTTTTTCGGAAATCAGGCTTCGGTTTGTTTTGTTGCCGCAAAGCCGAGTAAAATCTCTCTACCGTCGCGAAGAAAATTCGCGCGACTCTGACCTCTAATTAATCGTCGCGTAAGCTTTCCATGGTAAAATAAATGGTACATCGAGAGACAGGAGTGGAAAATGGTAACTTTCACCGAACTTCGCCGAGGAACAAAACGATTGCAACGACGCCGGATTAGCTGCGGAATGATAAAATAGCAGAGGCTGCGAAGTATCGTGGAAAAGTCGGGACTGCGCGGCATAACGAACCGAACAGCGGCGCGTGGTCCGCCATTTTGAAGCGACCGCGAAACGCCGCACACATTTCCGAGCGGTGGTCGCGGTACATCGGATGCATCGGGTTGCATTGGGTTGCATTGGGTTGCATCGGGCTGAATCCGATGTAGGAGGGCGCGCACACAGAGCGCAAGGGCGTAGCTGGCGGCAGGCCAAAACTCTATGAAATTACCCTCGGAAAAAACGGCGCGGTGTCGGCGTCGGCGTCGCGACGCGGACCATTGAGACGATAAAGCGTCGCTCGGGCTGGCCATCGCACCGAATCCGTTTCGGTGCGGCGTTTTAGACGCCTTATCGGCTCGAGAAACGAGATAGCTACGTAGCTAAACGAGGGGCATACTGTAAAATTAACACATCGCGGACCAGTAGTTCCATGACTATTATCCATAACGGCAAGAGACTCTCGCTTCTCCTTAGGAAATTAATTAAAATTAACAGCGACCAATCTATACAAATCATTTTTACTACAAGGCATCGTAAATGTCTAAAAGTAATAAGTAGATTGCGGATTCGATGCATTTTCCAGTAAAAACTCTTTCGTACCATAACAACTGTTCCTTGATCTATTCAAAGTCGAACATTACACGAAAGCCGAGCGAGGGGCTAATACCTGATGCAACAACGAATAGAAAGTTCCAGAGAAGATAATAGAACGAAATTGTTTCTTTCGAAATAACAGGGATGAGAACTCGAGGATCCTCGTGATCGGTGATAGAACGGAAGACACGAGAATTCTGGTGCTCTGTTCGCAACGTGTTAACAGGAATACGTATAAAACCTCGAGGATCCTCCCAGTTTTTCTGGTCCGAGCAAAACTCGCCGAGGAGGGCAGAAGCCTAGAAAAGTAGGGGGTAGAAGGTCGACGGACGGTTGTCTCCCATCCCCCAAGGGGTACCATATGAACGGTAGCTGCGTAGCCAGCATTCGGATACACATAAGTGGTCGAGTACACACAAGTCGACGTGGAAATGAAATAGCAAGCGAAGTGGTTGGCCGGCAATGCTGCGGAAAAAGGAACACGTCGACGTTCACCTGCAGACGGGGACACGAGGGGCGCGAGGGGGGCGAGGGGCGCGTGGGGGCAGCGGAGAGGACGATAGCGAGGGAAACGAGGCAAAGTGGAGCGAAGTTAGCATCGCGCGTCTGACCACCAGCGTATTTCAGCAAAAGTTATCATTTTTCGTTGCCCAGTTAGCCCTCTCCTACCCAACCCCGACGTTCACCCGCCCCCACTTCAGCCCCCTTCTCGCCCTGATTCGCCGACCGTATTTCTTTCGCGTCTCGCTCGAAATTCTCCCTCCAGGCCCCTCCGACGGTGTCTATTCTTCCGGTTTTCTCTGTTTCAACTTCTGCTTCTATCTTTCCCTCTTGTCTCCATTTTTCACCCTACTCGTTTTATACGATTTTCTTCTACTTGTAGCTGGTCCCTGTCCCTCTTTCTCTCCGACTGTCTTCGTCCTACGTGGCTTCTCGCTCGCTCTCTCTCTTTCTCTCTCTCTCTCTCTCTCTCCTTCTAGCCGGGTCCTCTCCGTCCCTGTTCCTCGTCGGAACCCTTCTGCTGCTCTTGCTCTTGCTCTTGCTCCCTCTGTTCCTCGCGGTCCTCTCTTTCCCGCCGATCCTCGGCCGAGCCGGTGACTTCTCTTTCGCACCCTCTGTCATCCGTTTTCCCCTCTATATATCGTCCTCGCTCCCGACACGCCGATTGGACGAGAGCTCGCGAAAGTTCCAGGTATCCCGGAGGACCGCCCACGCCGGTCCTCCTGCCGCCACCGACGCCGACGCCGATGCCGATGCCGGGAAAGTTTCGTCATTCGGTGCAGGACAGGGAATCCGACGGTGCTGATGCGGCGAGGCACACGCTCGACCCTCTCTTCTCTGTGTATACCTTCGGAATTGCGAGGCTCCTATTCAGAAATCGCGGTACACCTCCCCTTCCACCCTTCTCTCTCTCTCTCTCTCTCTCTCTCGCTTCCTCTCTCGCTTCCTCTCTCGCTCGCTTGCTATTTCTCTTTCCCTTTAACTCTCTTCCTCCCTCTCCGATAACCCGTAATTAAAGCGCCAAGGTGAAGTCCCCGTCGACACACTCGAACTTTGAACTCGCGCTGTCGATTTCTCGGATAGTCTTCCGGTGACAATGAACGCCCTAGTAACGTCTCTGTGCAGCGTATAGGCGCATGCTGGTTCGGGTCCGAGGTCCGTGCACGTTCGAGTTTCGGTCTGTCGAAGTTAATTTTCGACTTTGGATCTCCGCGCAGAACAATTACTGCGACCTCAGCGGAAAATCAGAATCACGTGCTCGAATAGCTATTGTTATTCTGCGACGATACTTGTCGCAGCTATGTTGGAAAAGCGATTGAACGATTTACCGATCCAGTTGCAGAATCACAGCTTAATATATAAGCTTAAATTCATATGTCGATACTCTAGCATTCTCCGAATCTGTTTGCCGCTGCAACGCGCTTGATATTTCTTCTTCCGCGTCGCAACTTTTATACTCCGGTATGTTTACATCGCGCAGACCCACTTATGGTTCCTCATGGTCCCGCGCCTGATCTAGCGAAACGTTGATCGATAGGAGATCAGTGGTCGTTATTGGTAAATACGGGATCGGCGGGGACGAGGCGGCTGTCGGAATAAGTTGAAGGCGTGCGGCGAGAGGATCCGTGTAATTAGCCCGGCGGAACGTATTTAACGGGAGCTTATCCCGGCTAGTATAAAGTTTCGGTTAAAAAAGTTCCATTAAATCCACCGTCTAAGATATAGAGGTATTACGGAGAGGGTGGCTCGTGTAATTTATCACCTACTTAAAGTCGAACGGACGGGCCCGATGTCGACGGTCCTTTCTCGCTCGGATTTCAAGCTCCTCGCAGCCAATTGCTTCCCTCTTGGACTACGGATTGGAATTTGACGAGAGGCTCGTAAAAATAAAAAAGAACGCGATACGTCCTGACCTTGTCGATCACCGTGGTACAGGGCCGCTGTCGTTCCATCCGTAGATTCTTTGTTCGTTTTCCACGGGATCGTAAAATTCCGACGAAACGTTCATCGGTTTACGTTGGCCGAACCGTTGGCAATCGTCTCGCGAAAAGCCTGATTGGAAGATACGCAAAATCCGGATGAAAGATCCGCGAAATCCAGGATCCAGGATCCAGGATCCAGGATCCAGGATCATCCAGTCAGCGCCGAGACACCGTTCAGATTCCGCGTTATCAATTTAATCGTCTGTTAGGAGCGGCGTTGAACGATAATCACGGCGGACTACTACCGGGTGGCCCGGCAGCAATAAAGTGCAGCACAATGTGCCCCGGTCCGATGGCGAACAAGGATAAGGGGCGTTGCTATCGAGCCTAACGAGGCTCGATGTCTCAATTTCCGTAAGAACGTGCGCCTCGCAACGGGGGGTGACCAGCGCCAAGGGGAACGACCGCCCCGGCTGGATGGGGATGATACGGGGCTGATAAGGCGCTAAAATAATATACAGCCATGACCTGCCCGGAATCTCCACGACAACCATGATCCCCGTCCTGCGTTCCACCAAACGAACGCGGTCGTTAGCGTCCCGTGTGGGGATAATCGCCGGGGGATCGAAAGTAATCGGCAAACATGGAATAATAAGATGAGAGAGGCTCCGCGGCTTGGAAAAACGGGGACCAGATTCCTTTTTCATTAGAAAATTCTGCCGATAGCTCCTATCGATTTAACCTTGACACACAAGTGTTTCATTCGGACGAGCTTCAAGCTCCGGTATCGTTTCCACAACTGGTGTAACGAAGCTGCTAGCTGATCCTTCTCCTTCTACTCGGCGATCGTTCTTGTCATTAGAGCTACCAAACCAGTCGATACGACCGATTACTCATTTCTTCTTTCTTTCACGATCGCTGAAACTACGAACACGCGTTACACGGTTAAGCAAATCCAATCTTATGATTGTTATAAAAGAATATACGTTGGTCGCGTTTCGGGCTCGGTAATTCCAGCGTTATGAAAAAGGAAGTAGATCAACTAAAAGCATTGTACGAAAGCTAGCGTACAAGCGATTAGACTCCTCGTTCGTTCCTGATTGCGTAGTCCTGCTCCCCCTGCAACGGGATTGTTTCTTGATGCTATCTCCGATTCTCCAGTTTGTTAGGGGGATTTATTTGATTGAATATCGACTGCTCGGCCAGCCGTCTGCACCGTAACGAGAGTATATCGATATCGGCCGTATCGCGTCCGTCCACGGGGACCAGACCCCCATCAATTGCGTCCGGGGTCCTGCGTGGATCTTAATCCTGATTGACGTCGCGTCGACGCAGTCACGTTCCAATTTTTCCCTGAAAAGGCTCGCGGCAAATCCGAGAAACTCGACTTCGAAAACCTGATCTGGGACGTAACCTTCGCCTCGCCGGTTCTCAACTTTCATCGAAATTTTTGCTCGCGCGTTAGACCGAATTTTATTAGTAACATCGAATTTAGGAAATTCGTAGAAAAGTAGTGGCACCTGCAACGAGGATTTTATTGGACAGGCTATAAATTTTATTCTGAATATTGCGTACTTCCCTTAAATTGAGATAAAATTCTACTTTTGAATTATCAATATTTAAACGTTAGATTAAAGGTTGAGATAACAAACGATAATAAACGGTGCTGCGAAGGAAATAAATTATTTATCGTAAAGGGTTAACAATTTTAATGAGTTGAAAATGGGGAGATTGCCGATAAGAAATATCAGGAAACGAAAATCCAGGAAAAAGATATCGAATCCTTAAATTCTTGCGACGTTTTTTAGTTTTGCATTCGATTTATTCAATTAAGTGTTAAATGTATAAAATTCATAACCCAATGATAAAATTTTCACTAGCTCGCGGTATCGGTTCCCAGCTTTTGCGCCAAGTGTTTTGCGAATAGTAGAATCTCGTGGAGAAAGCGACTCCATTCGGTGGTTTCGGAGAGGTCCAGAAGAATGTTCGAGAGACTGGAAACGAAGAGATATTGGTGCACGGTATACGGACCCACGATTCGCATAATGGGACCCGATGCGAATCTAAATCCGGGCTTACGAGATAAACAGTCTATTAGGGGCTGCAGCAACCCCCTATGAAACTTGGGTCTGCGTATAACGACCAGATCAAAGGTATCGAATTGACGAGGAACCCTCGCGACTACCGCATCCCGGGTTTATAAACCGTCTTCGTCGCGCAGGATCAAGCCCGTGGCACAAAGCGACCCGTTTCCCACGGTAAGTTCGCGATTTCCATTAAACCCGGCCGTCGTTCTCCGCGTCGAAGGCTCGCGTCTTGCTAATTATTTTTCCAACCCCCGTTTCTAATCAACCAGGGCCTTTCGGCTTATTATCGGCGACACAGCGCGTTCGGCTTCTTTGACTTTTCGACTGCCGAAAGTTTGCTCGGACTAATAAAGCGCTCCGCAAATTACCAGCTGTACCAGCGACGCGTTCCTCGTCGTTCGTTCTGTAATAATTAATGTCGAAGTATCGTGATTTCCAGCGATAGGTGATTTCCGCGAGAGCAATGTCCGACAGATTCGCGCGGTGCCCTCGAAGGTAACATCGACCTCGAGCAATTTTCTGAGATTCGAGTATGCGAGGATCGCTGGAAAAGTCGCGCGAGGATCGGAGATTAAACGACAAGCAATCGGTGGGGATTGAATTCGCCGGATCCAATGTGGAAACTGTCAGACGGACCCTCGAGTCTCTTGCTCGGCGTGGAGGACCAATTTTGAGTGCATCGTGCCCACTCAAAACACCATTAAGCTCGAGTCCCAGTTCATTGGTACCCAACATCTCCGGCTCCGTTGCGTTCGTATGAAGTTGGCGCACGTACACGGCCACGTAAACGCACACGCGCGCAGGAACGCCGGCCCGCGGAGGGTGGATATGATTGACGAGCCCTTAAACGAAATGGGATTAATGCGCGTGCAAATTTCGAACCCTCGGGAGAACGCCGAGCCACGGCTCGCTGATAATGATTATTATTAACGACGGAATTAGCATTCGACGACCGGCAGGCTCGCGGGGCTCGAAGGGAGGCTGCTCTTCGAAGCTGCTCCGATCGCTTCTCCGTCGAAAACACTCAACTATTTTACGGGCGGCATTCGAGAAACTCGACCGAAGAATGGAAGACATTTTCTAGCTTCGGAACAATCGGCTGAACTCGTTCAGTGTTGCGGAAGTTTAAAAGTTGAAGTCGCCTGAAATGCCAAAGCTGATTTTCATCGGAGCAAGCGTCTCCGAACAGCTGAAATTGCAACTAAAATACAAACGATTTATTTATTCGTCATGACTGATCGGAAAGGGTCCTACCCGAGGTGATTGACAACTGATTTGTTGCAAATAATTGACTCGTCGAGATTGGCCCATACGGCGAAGTATTATCGTGACGCAAATTCCAATTGTCCAGATCTGGCAAATGGAGCTTGGATCGTTTTTAACGCGATTAATTCGCAAGATCGTAACGCGGCGTTTAAAAATAATGGTCATCGCTGATCCGCCGGCTGGGAGACAGCAAACTATCCTCGGAACAGTAATTTGCAAGTGGAGTCAGGGTTCGAGCTGTCGCCTTTGAAGCGGCTCGCGCCGGTTCGGTTAATGAAGAAGTTTTCTTGCCCGGCGAGCTAGCCGACTTACCGGGAAAATTATTAATCGATCTTCCGGCGGAGCTAAAGTTCCGTTGACAAACATTTCTAAAGCCGGCGCCGCGTCGCGTCGTCTCCGCCTCTCTCGAGCATTTAAACACATTAACCCGGAGGAGATCCGTCTTCGCGGATTGCTACTCCAAGGATAATGCGCTTCGGCGGGGGAAGGAAATTAAATTCGAAAGCCGTGGGAACAATCTCGATCAACCGGGAAACTCTCTCGCGCGTCTCCCTCTCCCCGAAAAATCCTAGCCCTGAAAAAACGTTGCCGTTGCACTTGCTTTCGGAACTTTATCACATCGCTTCCGAAACAAGAAATCCAAGAAAATCGCGGAACCGTGATTTGGCTCGAATCGCTGGAAGCGGCGCGAATCGACAGAGTTTTCCCGTCGCCGAATAATCGCTGAGAGATCTCGTTCTTTATTTTTCGGAGTTGGAATGTTCCATCGCGTTTCGCAATCAACGAGCCGCGAAAGGAAGAAGGAAAATAATGTAACGAGCCGAGTGACCCTGATATGGAAACTCATATCGCCGGTTCAAGGTATCGGCCTGTATCGATTCCTTTGTAGACAAAAGTCTGGGTGTCGGATCCAAAGAACATCTCGAAACGGGCGGAATCAGGCCACGTATACAGTAGCCTTGAGCGGAATATCGAAGACGTCGAAGATATTCACCGACTTTCCAATCTTCGACTCTTGGCACAGTTTTTCGAGGGGCGGAGTGGCGCGGGCCGAGGGGGAGGCCGATGAAAAAGACAATAGAAAAATAGGAAGCGAGTTAATCGGCCCGACATCGTGTACACGTTGCCCGCCCAGAATCTTTAATCCGATTCGTCGAGGAAAAAGAGCTTTCGTTCACCGATAAGAATCAAATTCTTCAGTTTTGACCCCTTGTCCCATGGTTCAAGCACATACTATAAGAAAAATGGCGAAACGTCTCAGTAAATTCCGTCGCCTCATTCTTATAAAGCAACAGATTTCAGTCACTTTTAGGATTCGGTTCGTTTTACATACACTTATTCTTATCGTTGCGATCGAAATGATATTACAAGAACGATAGTAACATAGTATTTATAATATATAGTAGTATTGTCAAAATAATTCTGAATACCCGATGCCATTAATCGCTCATATCGATAATCGAGAAGCTCGACTTGTTAAAGTTGCGTCGGTAAGATTAGCTCGCTTAACTCGGCATATTTTCAAGAAGTTTATTGGAGTCTCGCGCAGCGAGCGCAATAAGAAAGCAGCGCGAGGGGCGGAAGCAAGTGTATAAAACTGTATCGTAAGCGAATAGATTTGTCCGGGGTTTCGGAATGAGTTGAGAAATCGTTGAGAACGTTGAATTTTCTCCCATAAAACGCTCCCCTGGGGGTAAGAGAGTAGATCACCCTGTATAGAGGGTGGAATCCGTTTCTCGGATTTTACGAGGTCCCGCTCGAGATCTTTCTCTTTTTTACTTTCACCGTCCTCTGTCCTCTGTCCTCGACTTCTCTCTCTCTCTCTCTCTCTCTCTCTCTCTCTCTCTCTCTCTCTGTATCTCGCTGTCTTTCTTTCGTCGCCACTTCCACCCCGTCTTACTTATTCAGACGTTTGACGGAACTGAGAATATAAACGACCTCAAACCAGCCACCCTTTCGGTACGTCAGCTTCAACAGGGGGTAAGGGATGATAGATCGACTTTTTCGACGGCGAGGGTGTAAATATGCGGTCTCTGAAAGATAGGCTGATGAGACGGTTCCCGTTCGAAAGCACGGAAATCGCACACCTTTACGCTCCTCGATGGGAAAGCTTTGGCTGTCATCGACCCCGTCTGCACGCTTCCAGTATCGACGCAAGGGAGCTCCTTTGCTAATCGTAACATTCTCAAAGACCTTGATAATCGCGGCAGATGCGAAATTGTGATTTTGTCGAAAGCTGGCAAAGAAGCGTGAAAGAAGAAGTTTGGGAGCTGTTCGAGGGTATGAAGATTGTTTCTAATTTCAGATGAGCGTGAGCAGCGTGCCTATCCCGCCGAATATTACGATACCGAAGGTCAGAATGCTTTCGGAATTCTCGAGGTTGGCTCACGGACTTCGTAGCGGAAATATCTCCATCCTAGATAGCAAAACTTTCTACATACCGAATTTGCATTACGACGGAGCAGGCCCGGACGCTTACTTCTTGGTCGGGAACGGCACGGAGCCCCATCATTTCGGCGCCAAAGTGCCCAACCAGGTTCAAAGGTACCGTTTTAATCCCTTCGCGGACCTCCGCGCGTTCCAGATTCACTAACGAATCTCGCCGCTTATCTTGTACAAATGAAATCGGTGTCGCTTAACCTCTGATCTATGCGCGTTTCTGCTGCGAGATGGACTGTCTTTATTCTTGCTGCGAGAAATCCTCGGGTTGTAAATAGACATTTTTGTTCTACTACCATTTTCAGAAAGATTGCGACAGTGTTAACGTGTTAACATGATTTCGTCGTCACCAAAGTTTTTCGATCAATGATTCTTGCGCCTTCATAGGGAAACGTGAACCGGTTGCGAGCGATCGATCGCAACTACTCGACTAATCGAGCGATTAGCACGATCAAAAGGCACCCAGCGAACTGACGGCGTTCTTCTTGCAGTCTGAACAAGCTGGGACCCTATCAAGGCCAGGACATCGAGATAGTCCTGCCGGGTAACTTGACTGTGTACGACATAGACTGGCTGGCGGTGTATTGCGTGGAGTACAGGCACAATTTCGGGCATGTCATGATTCCGAACGACTTGGACGTTCCTCCAGCACTCGGTCAGACAAAGATCACGGTAACCGAAGTCCGAAAAATACTCTTTCGTACGCAGCAAATCACAGTCGCTTCCCCCCTCTCTTCTCCCTTTCTCCCCCTGTCTCCCACATCTTCCCCTCTTTCTTACTTTTTTTTCTCTATCGCGCGCTCACCTGACTCAAAATGTTCGATTACGAGCTCAGCGACCTTATAATTATCCAGGCATCGTCCAGAACCATCGAAAAGTCTAATTAATCTCATATAATTTTACCGGGGATAGCCGCATTGGTGGTACAATCCTGTAAGTAACGCAAAAAAATGTGTACACAACACACACGCACACGCACACGCCTCCCACACAAATTTAGTTCTCACTTCAACTGAACATCGCACATTTATATAGATGTATAATATTTGACAATATCTCTAATTGCCTCGTACAAATTAGGTCGAGTCAGAAATAAGTTTGAACGGCGATTGAAGCGACCATAAGCGAACTGTCCAGTGGATGAACGCTTAATTGAGCTTTATGTCTTCTTACGACGATCGTTATTTAGTCTCCTGAATTCTGTTGTCGTAATTGAGCTATTTTACTAATAAGCTCGTACATCTTTGAACGCAGACGCGACATCTTTTTATAATTGTAGCTTTTCTTAACAGAACAACGAGTGAACACCTAATAAAATCGACAAATTGTCAGAAAATATTGGGTCCACGACATTTCATTCATTCGACAGTTGGCTACCGTGAAAACAGCAGGTCCTCTTGCAAATGATTCTCGATCGATCGATCAATGGATCGATTCGATCGGAAGATTTGTGACTCGTCCCAATGGACACGATGTTGTCGTTGCTCGCCGCGCCGTTGTTGCCGATCGTTTAGCGTTTGAAGAGAGGTTTCGGGCTACGTTTTCAGACGAGCAGCACATTGCCCCCGCTGTCGTCGGCGGACGAGCAGACCGATTGCATCGAGATGCTGAATGGTCGGGTGCAGGTGCAGTGGGTGCTCATGGGCGACAACATACAGATTAAGGTGTCGGGACGCATCCGCGAGGACCAGTACATCGCGTTCGGCCTGTCCGCCAGCGATGGCAAGCCCGACATGCTGGGAGCAGACGTGGTCGTGGTCGCTTACGACAACAGGACCGGCAAATTCATCGCCGAGGACTATTACATGTCCGGGTACGCGCAGTGCAACGGCCTGACGGGCGTCTGCCCCGACAGGAGAATAGGAGGCAAAAACGACGCCGTCTACGTGCACGGCGAGAGGAAGAATGGAATCACTAGAGGTGCGAAAAGTCTGTCTATCTGTCCGTCGATTATTCCCGAAGAGACTCTGATCCTTCGGATAACCACTAGCGATAAGTCTATCTAGAGGTGTTCGGACGCAACGTAAGACTGCCGATATTGAAATTGTTAAAATGATTAAGAACAAAAATAAATGTCTACGCAGCTCTAGTATATTTTACATAACAATCCAAGAAACAAGGATATTATTTCTGAAGGATCTGGTCACGAAGTAGGAACGGCGTGCTAGCAAGTTACAATTCTATCCAGCCAAATTTCCGCAAAGTTCAAACTAAACGCCGTTATTACATTTTTCAGTGACCTACAGAAGACCGTTGCAAACGAACGAGCCGGAGAGGGACAGAACGATCCCGAACTCGGAGACGAGCGTGATCGCAGCGATAGGACGCCTGAACACGAGAGGAGAGGCCAACGCTCACGAGAGCTTCGACAAGACGACCGCGGACGTTCGTGTCGATTTTACGTCGAAGAACGTCCACAAGTGCACGAATTCTCTCTACAACGTGCCGGACATGTCCGATGTTACACCCTGGCCACCGATGTCGATCACCAACGAAACTACGTTCAACGCTAGAATAGGGCCCAGCGGCGGGAATAGGGGATACTCGAGGATCACTGGTAACGATCGTCGAGAGATCTGCAAACAATTTTGTCTGAATGGTTCTCCTACTCTTCGGTTGTAAAATTTAAACGCTAGAACTGATAGACCGATTTATCGCAGGACTACCTTCCTGGGGCATCGCCTGGTTCATCAACGACCTGCTGATCCCCGAGCTGACCGTTGAGAGGGGGAAAACCTACACATTCATCGTAGAAGGCGGGAAAGATCCGACCAACATTGCCAGGCGAGTTGAAACTTCAAATTGTGAAGTTAATTGTTCCCAATACGGATCGCTAATTGTGGAAGAAGCAACCCTAAATATAGTAGAACCTGTATTATTCTTCAATATCAGGATTATCTCCTGTTCGAATTTTTTTCAAGATCTAAGATAATTCTTAGCTTGCGAGTATATTCTATTATCAAAACGTTCAGTCGCTCTGTTTAGTTCGGATAATCGAGGTTCTACCGTACAGCACAAACGAGCGACGGTTCGAATCTTCCGGAGATCACCCAAAAGGGTGCCCTCTTGAATAGGCGAAGGTCGTAAGCATTGGGGTCGTTTTTTCTTTCGGAAGATAGTTTTGCTATCGAGCAGATTTTCGAACATCGTTGTTGCAGGTACCACCCTTTCTACATTACGGACAGTAAAGAGGGTGGCTACGACCAGAAGAGCAACCCGGAAAAAACGGACCAGAAGGTGTACGCTGGGGTGAAGTTCGACGCGGAGGGCTACCCCTATCCGACCGCGGCTGGACGCTATTGCGAATGGGAGCATAAGACTGTCGACATGAGTCAGGAGATGGAGACGTTCGAGAACTTCTTCGAGACTCTGCAGCTGGTGTGCGATCAGGGCGAACCGGCCGAGCTCGTCTGGACCGTCGCCGAGGACACCCCGGACGTGGTTTACTACCAGGTGAGCGACAGTCCTGTGGTTCGCATTTTGTTCAACCCTTGTCACTCCAAGGCTGCCTGTCAGGCATTCTTGTTTATCTCTCGGAGACAAGAATGAACAAGAATGAATTTATTTAAACGTTTCATTAATTTTATTAGAATGTATGCTCAAATTAGGAGTTCAAACCTCTATAATTGGAGTGATGAGGGTTAAAGAGTCTTCGTCGTAATCTTTTGGAAATTGAATGGAAATTGCGCAAAGGTGTGTGTTAACTTAATTTCGATTAATTAATGTTTCTCCCACCAGTGCTACTCGCACAGGAACATGGGCTGGAAGATAAATGTAGTCGGCGGCGCGTCCACGTCGTTGCCGATAGCATGGATGGTCGTATCGCTGGTTCTTGGTCTCTTGAATCTCTTCAGATGAATTCATCGATGATCGGGATGCGAGACAGAGAGTCCCGCGGGAGAAGAGGGGTGGCTGAGGAAATTATCGGGACGCGGGGGTGGCGATGAAATAAGAAAAAGAAAGTACGATGGGAGATACTCTCGCCTGACACGCAACAACGGTGATAACGAATTAACAAGAGACAACTAAGAAGGGAAAGAGACAGAACGATAGAAGAAAAGAAGAGAAAACATAGAAAAAGGGAGAAAAAAATCGGAAACGAGATTACCAGCTCTGGGTTGATCAAACGATACAAGGTTGTAAGAAAGTACTTAGCTCGTAAGGTTTAATCTAATGGTAAGAAGATTAGCAGAATATTTTTAAGATCTATCAGATTCAATATTTCGTATTATATGATATACATATGTATATGTATATTTATACATACATATTATATATATATATACATATACAGATACATATAAATCTATACATACATATATATGTATTTACATATATACGTGTGTATAAGTGCATACATGTGCATACAATACAGTGACGGCAACAAGTACGCATGTTTCAAGCGCACCGAGTGAAACCAGAATCCGAGAAGTGATTTTTAACGTTTAAGTATAATACATTTTAAGGGACTGACATGGGGCGCGGGAGAAAAAAAAAGACGAGAACGATGGAGGTTGCTGACAATAAACGGAATCAGGAACAGATCGAAAGTATTTGACAATAATGTCGTTCAGGGGTTGGGGGGTAGGACGGGGTTGTCGATGTCATGGTCGTCGACGGGAAAACGGTGTCGCATGCGGCCGAATCGAACCGCTTGTCGACGGTACGTGATGTACAATGTAAATTTTGCACAAAGCTACAGTCGAATGTAACGTAACTTTAAAAATCGAGTAGCCATTAAGGTATACATTTATATAAATGCTGTCGACTTGACAATAATACGTAGGGTAGCGTGAGAACGACGAGAGCGAGGGAATCGTTGAGTGAAACGAGAGAATCATGTACAACGCCGCGGATCTTGTGGCACACGGTACCGATCATAATTAATATCGATACAGTATTCGTTGGGCGTACAGTATTCAAAATATTTGATCGCCGCGTCTGAAAAATTAACCACGGCCAAACGAAACATCTCGTGGGTCGATGAACGTTCCGGCAGTCGGAATATAATTTGCCGAGTTTTATTTCACGGCGTCGAGATGGCCTCTGCCCCTGTCACGATTTTAGAAAACCGCTGCCGCTGGAGTCGGACGAATCGTTCGAGCGATTATGCTTGGTACTGTGCGCTAGCTTAGGGTGACACAGTTGCGAACTATTCCCCTTGTACGTGTAACGATGCTATAATATGTACATACTATAGAGTGGACCTTCCTAAAACGGAATGAAAGTATAAAATGTGCCTTGGGTACAGATAATGAAACTTGTTTAATTACACGAATTAGGAGCCACTCGGACAGGCGATGCCCCTCGAGTACTTAGGAACTGGTCCGTTCGCGTAACAAATTTTAATAACGATCTCGCGATTAGGATGTTTAAGAAGGTTATCGTAGAACCCGCGAGCTAGAGATTGGCACAGCGAAGAAACTATTTACGACTTCCGTTTGTTCGCGCGTATCATTATTTTCAACGACTCGACCATTCTTTCGTAGAATCTGTGCCTCTATCTGTGCTCCGGGTGCGATTCGATGATATCTGGTCAATGAGGAGAAGCAATATCTAAGAAATCATTAAAGCTCGTAGACAAGGGAATGCTGTAATAAGGTTGATTCGCGGAAAACGCGAGGAACGACGGACGTGCAACCAAGAAATCAGAGAAATACATAATCAATCCAGGAGGAAAGAGGTCCGCGGACCTCTCTATCGAGAATTAGATTCTCGCTAACTTCCGGTATGTCCAGATTCTAAGTGACGGGGCGTCCTCAAAATTTTCAGCAGCGAAAAATTCTTCGCAATTCCGGTTGCTTATCGCACGAAGACCAGTCTGTATTTAACTACATATGCATACATAACATATACATTACATATAAATATATAAATATATATATATATAAATACATACATATGTTAAACATACATGCATAAACACGAGGTACATGTATACATGTAAAGAGAGAGAAACTTGGGAAATTATGCCATTTGCCGGCTAGCCATTGTACTCGTCGCTGGCGGGAATTTCTACTACTTTGTTCCTTCTGCGCTACTTATTTTTGCAAAACAGTGAAAAACTGAACCAGCGAATTCGGAGCAACTCGAAGCCAAAACGCTCCACGATTCTAATTAGTTTTGAGGCTTTACATTAATCTTCTCGAATATACGCATTTTTCAGAGATTCTTTTATGACGGGCTAAATTTTTGAAACTCTAAATCAAAGGTCTTTAGACTCTGATACAAGGACAGCTATTTATGCGAGTATTCGATGGTCCTCGGATCCTACGAGCGACGAGTACACTGTCGTCTATTCGGGACAGCTTCGGCATCAGCCGTTGAACAAACTGAGCGATAATAAACGAAGACGGTTTGCTCGATGTCGGTGTGACATCTGGATCCCGGTAAATCGGGGCTCGGACACTCGACGGCAATTCTCCAAGGGGATCGAACAACTGTTTTTCCTTGCCGCGATTTAGGGTACGCGGCCGTTGCGAGGGAACGTCCGGTTTATGTTTTCCGCTCCTCTGCACCCGGTTCCGGCAACCCCTCTTCCGCTTCCCTTTGGTCCGACCTGCGTTCCGTTTCCCTTTCGAAGCGAGTCCTGGAGTTTTAGCACGTAAGCGGATTCAAACTCCTACTTCTGTGAATGACAATAATAAAGAGTTACCGACTTGCCGGATTGGACGTTCGGGAGGGCTGTTCCCGCGGGATCGGGCGGACTGGTCGCGACTGGCTTTTTGCCAGTCAGTTTTTTCAAGAGAGTTCACTTCTAGGACAATAATCGTGTAAGCGAAATCGTCGACGCTGTTCGGACAATAAATATCGAGTTAATATATATATACATACATATATATTAAATCTATTTGCATGATAGGAAAGAATTCTATATTTTTTCTCGGGCCGGTGGAGCGTATCAGCGAGTCCGGGGCTTCGAGGAGCGATCCTTCGATCGCGAGGAGCCCGTGGATCGCTCGACGATGATCACGGATGAGGCTCGCCATTGCCCAGTTTTTAGATTAATCGGACAATAACTGTACTCAATTCCTTTAAGTACAAACGAGGCCGGGACGACGTAGCGCGCGGCCGGCGCGAAGTTTGTCGATGATATGGATCTCGAGGCTTTTAGGGCGAACCAAGAGATCTCTGTACGGATCAATTATTCGAGGTACAAGTGTACAAAGTAAAGAAGGGGGACTCGTGTATCCTTGATAAGCTATACTAATCGTAATACGAATGTACTGATATACAAACGGGAAGGAGCTCGAGGATCGTAGGTAGTAACGTGAAGTTGTATATCTTTCTATCTCGTCCTATTTACCCTTTACCGTTTCGCTATCTTTCTCTGACTGTCTCTCGTTTTTCACTCTAGTAGGATAGGAAGCGACTAGACCGTCCGCTCGGACCACCGCGGAGCAGCCCGGCTACAAGTCCCTCGAGTTGTTAGCAGTTAAGGAGCAAATAATAGCGTAATCGAGGGAAAAGATACTTTGTTATCGGTGTGCGCGATCGATGGATCCTGGATCCGAGATCCGGATTAGAATTTCGGATCTTTATTGTACAATCGTGCCGCACTGATTTTTATTTTGTTCGCCTTTAATTCTGTAAATTTTCGACGGACGAACGATTCTATTAAATTCAAGCGTTTGACATTTTGACGAATGAAACTTCGCTCACTTTAAAAAGTCAGTACGAAAGCAGTACGCAAGAACGTATAAATTTTTGTTCGGTAAAAAGACTAGAAGATGCGCGATCCATCGATCGAAAGAAGATAAGGGAGACGTGATGAGTGCGCGAGAGAGATTGACCGAGGCGCCGATCGAACTGGATCGGTCCACGAATGGTCGGGTGAATTTTTCCATTTTGTGTCTCGTGTAGTAGTTAAGGTCCAGATAGTGTTTCGCGTAAATTCCCTTGAACGCGCCGATCTCTAGGTCGCGCGAGAAGATCCGAGGAAATTGAATGTAATTCCATGTTCTCGGCGCTTAAACCTTGGCCCAGCTGTCGAAATATCTTGCGAGAACGTTCCTCGTCGAGCCAGTGTCCTCTCCGCGGGTCAAAGCAGCTTCCAAAAATTAGAGAGTTCTTAAAGTAAACGTACGAGTTTCCGTACCTATGGAGAAATTGGCCAAAGTTGTTGGAATAAGTTTCGATTGCTCGAAACCCCCATATTCAATTTTTCATAAAAGATACCGAACGATTCGGACGCCATTTTGTCGGCACCTCGAGGAGTTCGGCTCGACCTCGGCCACTCCATTCATATCGAATCACTTTCTCGACGCAAACATATCCCCATCGAACATATCCCTATCTTAAGGTGTCCCCGGAAGTCGGAACGTTCTCCGAACAAAAGAACAGCGAGAACTAATCGAGTCTTAGTTGATCGAGCGAGCAGAGGACCGCGCGTCTTCTCGAGATCGGCGCCATTCGGATTTCCCCCGAAGGCCGTCTGAGGAATATTTCGGAAGATCGAAACATCGAGATTGCTGCACGATCGTTTCGTTTCGCGGCGGACGACCGCAAGCGATCGGTCGTGTGGAATAGAGAATGCGGAGGATTCTCGGTTGATGGCGAATGTCTAGGAGATAATCCGCGTTCCCGCGGATGCGTCGATCAAATCGAACCGATTGTATAACACTGTCAATATGCATGTACGACGAAGATCGTCTCGTTTCAACGATAACCGTAGGGATACTCGGAGACTTTTAAACTGAATATCTTTCTGAATCTTGTCCTTGTGGTAAAATATATTTTCACACTTTACGAGCACGGCGCGGATGGCGAGTAGGGATTCGTCGTATCGGTGCTTCGGCTCCTTGCACCGGCGAGCTCGGAGAAACACAAGGACGCGAGAGCTGTCGATCCTCCGAGCAACGTTATTATTCTCCGCAGAGATGCATGTACCTCTTTCACTGTCGTTCGAGCACCTCGACTATTCGTTGTTTTCCACCGGGTCTAGCGGAAAGTGCTGGCCAGCTTACGAGAACCGTGCTTGGCACATTTTCCGAAATATCCTCGACCCCTCGTAACATGAACTTTTCCACTCACTATATTCTCCGCACTGTCGGCGCTAATAAATTAATTACCGGATTTGTCAAGTGGGTGGAAAAAGCTAATGGAACGACAGTCGACGAACAGTATTTTTCGGCAGACCTATTCCTGGCTTTCCTATTCGTGGACAGAAGCTTGAACTAGCGGAAACCTGTGTCGAAAAGATTCCAAGACTCAATGTACAGCGTTTGTTTGGGAGCAGAATGTATAGATGCGAACTCCAGCGGCGTCGACGTGGCGCACAGAACGCTCGAAAGTGAAACCATGTACAAAACGGATACGATAAGTACTTATTTGTTACGATAGACCGTCCTGAGTTGCGTTAAAAGTGTCGAGGATGTATATTTTAAAGGACGCCGCTGGGGCACGCGCGGAAAGTAGGAAGTAGACCGAAACAAGCAAGCCGGGAGCTTTGATAGCGAGTCGACGCTTCGATGACTTGCCGTGTTCTAGAGAAGACGCGCTCAAAGAGTTTCGCCGAAGCGATCGAGCTGCGACGAGGAGGAGAAATTTCTGTCGCTCGTAGATCGACGAGGCGCCGGCCAAAGCGTCGATCGGGGAAGCTCGAAGAACCCGCGCGTTGAAAGAAAGTCCGAACGTTCGAGTTCGATCGGGAAAAGTAGATTTGGTCCGTTCGTGGTCAGACACGAGTGCGAGGAGCCGAAGGGGAGGAGTCCATGAGTACCATTTCCAAAATATCCGTAGGTAAATCGTTTCCGAACACGCTGACGCGCTCATTAGCGATTAGAAAGTATCCTGTAGCGAATAACTTAGTTGTGTGGTGAGCTAACAGAGAAACGATTGCGAAAAGAAGTAAGGAAAAGAGGTAGAAGGGGCGGAGGAAGTAGAGGAAGTAGAGGAAGTAGAGGAAGCAGGAGGAGAGAAGGAAGTGCGCGTAACCGAACAACAAATTTCTTAACTGTTATGGGAAAACGTATCGGACAGAGAGGCAAACGTGAAAAGTCTGAGAGGCAGGAAGCGAGTTTACGGCGAATTTATCAAGCTCTCGCGGATTAAACGGCGAATAAGGAAAAAATAATAAATTGTAGTCACTTATCGAGAACGATAAACAATTGTCAACCGTTTTTTTCAACGTTTACGTGTTAGACTAGGTTAATCAACAAGATAATTCTATTAATCGTGTACTCGTATTACTGTAAAAGTCACACTCAATCGTCGGGATCCTTGTGTGTTTGCGCGTGTGTCTGCCTGGCGTTCCCCGGTCCGAGAAGCCGACGAGAAACTACCGAGAAGATCTAACAAGATCGGGCATCGCTCGTTCTCGGACCTCGGGAAGCTCGCCGTCGACGATCCATCGATCGCTCGGCGGGATCGTGAACCTGCTGACTGCATACAAAGATGTATACGAGTTTGAATTACGACGTCGTTGCAGCATGCTGCGTTTCCGGTCACGCGTGTCTGTGTGAATTGTTGCACGTATCGTCCTTTCCATTCATCCTTTTTTCGTTCGCCTTCGAACAACGATCTTCACCGGATCAAGGAACGATGTTCAAGATGCGATGTTCGAGAAACTCGTTTCGCGAACCCGCGGGACGAGACGTCGGCTTCTTAGAAGTTATCTTTGTTTCCCTACTCGACTGCGACAAAGACAGAATCGTTCGATCGATCGCACGCGATCCGGACGCTTGTGCGTTCGCGAAAACATGCAGATTCTTCCAACCGATTAATCGGGCGAAAATCTTTGTTTTATTTGGATAAAAATTGTATGAAAATTTAAAAAGAACAACATGACGTCCGGGTGCTCGCGGACGATCGAACGGATTGCAAATCGATCGACGACCGTGTCGCAGTTTCGCGAAGCGAGTAGAATCGTCTATGAAACATAACGCGTTAACGTTGGATCCGGAGCTCTTAAGTTTCGCTTAAATATTCAAGATTCAAGCTCAAGTTTGAGTAAGATTTCAATAGCTTTTCTAAGTGACTAGAGTATGCGTGTCTCTGAGCTGTTTGTTCGACGATTTCCGTGAACATTGCCTGAAAACCCAATCGAGCTCCCGTTGAACCGAGTGCCCTGAAGCAAAAGGAGGAGGCAGTTCAGGCGAACGCATTCCGAGAATGCGTTTCCTGTTTTCATTTCCCTGGGTTTCGAGCGTTTCCGTGAGTTGACGTTTCACTGGATAATTGCGTGAAAGAAAGTCGATTAATCGAGTCGGCGGACGAAGGTTCGGTCGTTTCCTTCGTTTTCGGAACGGCAGCCAGCCGGTTTTCGCGAAGCGTTGATTTCCTTGATATAGTCTATTATAATGTGCACAAAACGGTAAACGTTCACCGAACAAGCGAACGTTCGCGCTTTGTGGCGTCGGGACGACGATATCTGTCTTTCGAGAAACGAACGTGGGAAACGAGAACACGCATACAAATACGCATCAAAGCCGCACAGAGAGGGACGCGAGCGCGCGTGTCCTGCACATATTAAACGAAGCTCGAAGTTACAGTACGAGGTATAAACATAATATAATGGGAAAAAGAATATAAAAAGACTGCTCTCGCCAGCAAATGCATCATTAAACCCCTGGGAAAATAGATAATTAGGAACGGGGACGCTCATCGGACGACGACCGCGGGCCATTCCTCGCCTAAACGCGACTAGAACACTAATTTTCGCAGAGAGTTTTCACGCTCCTCATCGTCGATTGGACAGAGCAAACCATCCTAATTTCAAAGGAAATTTTAACGAGAAGGTTTAATCACCGTACAAGAGTAATAAATATTATAAAAAAAAATCCATTGGTATTTTCCTGGTATGATTAAAAAACAATGACAACGATACGAATGAAACAATTTATTTCCAAATAAAAACCTTGTCAAATCGTCTGTACTCAATCGGTGTTCCAAGTCTTTAGGAACAAATTTTCAATTTCAGTTTGTTTATAATTATTAGACGTTTTTTTATAACAATTAGACGTTTTTTTTATACATTTAAGATCGGAAAATTGATGGGAATTGCGAGAACTCCGTTGTCGAAGAGCGGCCCCGTCGATTGAAACTCCAATGTACGCCACGCATTCTGAACACCTTTGTTCTTCGTCTATCGTGATTTCCTTTGAATACCTTTCAATGATTTCAATCAGAGTTTGTACGTATTTATCCATTGTATGCAGACCCACGTCCGAAGGATAACTATGTGTGGCAAGAAATTAGCATGCGGTTGCTGTTAACAGTCGTGGAGTCACGACGAATTAATTAATTCTCCAATGGGAAAGTATCTCAGGATAATTATAATCGTTCATTGTCTCCCCCCATCACTTTAACCCTCCTCCTACTCCTACACCTGAGTTTTCCTTTTCTCTGCGAATGTTTCTCCACGCGTTTTGAATCTACAGCTTCGACAGCGCTACATTTATTAACGATTGGGTAAAAAGGAGCATCTAAGTAATCATGAGGTATATAATATATTATGATTATGAATTATTGAACATTGTATCAAATTTTATATTCACTTCTTGTGGTTGACAATAAACTGGTTTTATAAAAAAGATAGACGCGATTTTGTACAGGGTGCTCGCGACGTCCCGATCCGCCGAAGAACAATCGAGTCTCCAGTTCCATGTACAATTCGATACAGGAAGATACGGATTATTAGCTGAGCCCTGGTCCGAAACTTGTTCTGTACACTTTTGGAATTGACATTCCTACAATTTATCTAGCAGTTTCACTTCGGGTAGCCCCAAGGATCCTTCTTCTGATCCATCAGAATCAAGGAAGACTCGCAAATCTTCTTAAACACCTCGCGCAACCTATTCTTCTGGAACACCTAAAATATACGGAAAATTATTAATTCGACTTGTCAAATTACCGTTGAAGACTGCAGCAGCACGACAATGCAGACTTTGCCTCGTAAAGTTAAATACCTTGTAAAGCTGATGCTGTTTCGAGGCAAGGATATCCGCTAACTGAATGCATCCAGCATGTTCATTCATCTCGGTCATCACCGAATGTAAAAGAAGCGTGATCTTCGGGATACAAAGTTGTCGTAGCTTCTCCATTTCTTCCTCTCGTGACTCTTCTTCCGGTGTACACGACCCATTGTTGTTTGTGTCTACTAGCCAACCACCATCGGGGAACAACAGAACGTTGAACAGTAATTGCTTGACAGCCTGCGGAAAAATAGTTCATTTAATTTCTCATTATCGTCAGATGGTTTCATTTGTCCTTTCATCGCACAAACCTTTGTATGATGTTGCATCGTGCACTTCCACCTTTCCATTTCCACGTTATACTGTGCTTTCTTGTGCTCGTACGCAACTTTTTCGGTGAAGGTGGCGTATTGAGTTAGTTCCTCTAGAGGGATGGGTTTTCCATGATGATAGTGAGAGAACCACTCCGCGAAACCCTCCTGAGCGTCCAAGTAAGTCTTGTAACACAAGTATTCTCGAATTGCCGAAGAGGCTCTTTTCGATAAATTGTTTGTGATCGTGAGATTAGTTAGGGTACCCTCCATCGTTGGATACTCGGACATGACCGACTCGATCGAGTCTGCTGGAATCTTGAAAGAAGTTTGTGTAAATTTTAATTCTGTTAAAAAACACGCTAAACTGCCCAGATCTGTTTGTATACCTTGTTAAATGCTTTTCGTGCGGCATCGATCCTCTCGTTCGTTAAAAAGTATCTTATGAGGGCATTGGTCTGCCATAACGCCTCCTCCCGCTGGCTTTGATAGAATATTAACCAGTCCAATGCATTGATCTTTTCCAGATCAGCGCTAGTTATAGCACCCTTCAGGTCGGCAGTGTTGACGTCTGTGTCTTTCGAGCGTATACGCTCTACTACCAACTTCGTGATCGCTTCTACATTCAAGTTTGCGTCCTCTGCTGCGGTTAGGCACTTTTTGCGCTGTTCATAGTCCCTTATATTCTCCAAGTAGAAAGCGTAATTGGTCACTTGAGACTCTTGAGGCAGCATGGCAGTATAGAAAGCGATTAGGATCGGGTCGTCCATTTCGATTAAAACGTGGACGTACGCCATCAGAACCTTATCGCCGACTTTGTCGTTCACGTTCTTCCCGATTTGCCGGAAGAAGAATATCAGGTGAGCCAAAAAGCGCAGAAAGTGCGGATCGCAGACCTTTAGATCAATCATAGTCTCTATCTCCTCCATTAATTTCGGGATTTCATCCAGTATCAAAAACTTTTGGATCATATGATCCGGTACATTCGCTTGCGTACGAATAATTGGATTCTTTGACGCGTGCAGGTCCTTGAAAACGTCCTCCAGGGAAAGCTCGTTTTTCCAATAGTCTGCAGGCATGGGCGTGAAGCTTTTCACCACGAGATCCCTTATTTCTTTTTCCACTTTAATGTCCAACAACGTCTTCATGTGGGCCCACAACGCGTCCTGCCAGGAGGTCGCGACTTGCAGCATTTGTTGTGTATTTCCGCAGAGGCTTGCGTAAACGGCACGATAAAATTGACCTAAATCGGAGCAGCGTAAATTGATTCCTCGTGAAATAGATCGGTTAGGGGATAGAAACGAAACAACGGATTATTACCTATGCGTTTATCCTGGCAGAGTTCCCATGCGCATAACTTCCAAAGACCCCTATTCGGATTTCCTTCGATCGGTAATTTAGTGTCGATTAATGGATTTTTATAATTAGGATCCTGATAAGGTATCCAACCTAATAAACATGCGGCTCTCCAAGGTTGACCACAGTGTTCTGCGAGCGCCTGTGCCTTTGACAGTCGACCGCAGCGTACCTGTCGCATAAAATAGCTCCGTTATACATTAATGATTTTCTCCAACGTTCTCGTTTAATCCTCATTCCAGCTTTTTCGTAATCTTCCATCAAAGAACCTTATACCTCTATGAACATTCTTTTTTCAAGTCTTGCATCATCTTCCCTGTCCAGATCATGAAGAGGTTTACCTTCTCTGACTGGAGCATCTGGATCTAAGGACGATATCAACGGTCTAGACGAGCGAAATGGAATCGAATCTTTATCTTTGTAAGTGAGCAATTGTCGTACTGTGTTCTCCCACGCGAGCGTTTTATCAGTGAACTGTTCCGTGGACGGAAATTTGTCTGCCTGATCCAAGGCATTCTTTTCTAGCCAGTCAATTATCAACTGATATTCTCTTATGTATCTTTCCATTTTGAATAAGTTGTCTATTACAGTTTTCTCGGATATATAGATGTCATTTTGATCTGTATCATCTTCCATCGCTGTGGGAAAGTTGAGACTGTTTATTCTATTCTGGTACAGACAATAAACAAGCCTCCACGTATTCCTTTCGTTCTCTAAAGCAATTTCTTCCTCCGATGCTTCTATGGTTTCCACTTTTGCTTGCATACCTGAAACAAAGAAATTATTAATACACGTTTTGTCAAGAATGAACGGATAGCAAAAATTGTGCTTTCGGCACATGTTTTGTACCTCTCATTATGTCCAAAGTATCCGTGCAATTCTGTATAAAGTCCGCGATAATATCGAACACCTGAGTTTCCGAAAAATTCATCTGTATACTATGTAAGAAATCATAATATAATTTAGACATAATATCCCTCCATGGTTGCTTTGCTTTTAGTATCATGCCAGTCGCGCTGCTGTCTTCCATCATTTCCCTTAAAGTGAGCTCATTCTTTTCCGACGCTAGCATTATATCGCGTAACTCGTGAGGTGCTAGGGTTATGGAGCTGTCTATGTCCAGCATATCGTAACTTTTGATCATCTTTGAGCTCAAATAAGATTTGTTCGATACCTTAGGGCTATTAGTATCTTCCAATTGTTGCGACTCATCCAAGTCCTTCCGTAAATGACTATTTTGCAATAATATCCTCCTAGGAGTCGTGCTTTTCCCGCTTAACCTCAAAAACGATTTTCGGTGAGCATTCTCCTGATTATACATTTGAATGGACCGATCTAAATTTTCATTGGTGTCATTTATAGTATCCATTGTTAAAATTAAAATTTCGAACTCGAATAATGCTTAATTAACACTTCTCGTTTTCTTCGTCGAATTACTGTTTACGAAAGCGTGATGAGATCGAGCACCATTGACAGTCACGCCGCCGGTTTTCGAATTGTGCCACGGTCACGGAACGATAGTTGGGAAACTTCTCGTGTTCTTCAGTATCCTCTCCCTTGCGACTATAGGTAAATTTAAATTTTCAGTATCCGATTGCGATTATTTCTAAACGGCAATGGATTTGTTACAAAGAGTTCTTTTTTCCAGCTTTAATACGAGCTCGTGAAAATTGAAAACTGTTAATGAGCAGGCATTAAAATATTTTTTATTCGTGTGGAAAGAAAACGATAGATGGATGACAGTGACGCATCTAGTGACAAAATTACGAAGCTTCTTTCAACTTTCGTACAGCGCTAATTAGCCAGTGACGAAACGTTGAAACTGTTAACCAAATGATACCGTCAGATAAATTATATTATTCGGTATATGGATATATAAATAATTTAATTAACTTTGACATTTAAATTTACACTCATCGTTTAATTTAATTTTGAATATTTTTAATTTAAATACGTTGACTCGAATGTTTCAAATTAATAAATAAATTATTACTTTTTAAATAATCAGCTGTTTTTATAAATCACAGACCAAGTCTGTGGCATTGTTTCTATCGAAATGGTCGATAAAATAGAAAATTAATGAAATTTACATTATCTACACGTGCTACAAAATCGCGGCGGTGGTGCCTCTCGCGGTTAAAGTGCGAAACTACCGATAAGAGTTCATACAGTGCCAATTTCCACCGTGGCAAATTGCTGAAACTGCTGGCCAAATTCGACTGTTGGTAATCTGTCGAACAGTTTGAGCGTTTTGCCACTGCTATCGATGGCGCTATTTTCCGGGACAGATAATTCGTGCCGTTTTTAATACAGCTTCTTATGGAGAAAACGGTAAGAATTATCTGTAAATTCTTAATAATAATTAAATTTAATTTACGCGTTTAACACGTCCGAGTGCAGAAAATTCCGCTGAACATTTATGCGTCCACGAAATATATTTTGAACTTTAAAATTGACAGATAATTTAAAAAGAAACCCTGTTTGAATTTGATGTATGGTCGGTAAGGCATCCAATTTTTTGGATGTTACTAAAGACTTCCAACAAGCTTCTCGACTATAGAGTTAGGAAGGGAAACGCGACTGTAAAACGAGTCTGCCAAAGGTGTTACATTCGAAATCTTCTCGGTGGTGGAAATCATCTTTACAACTGTTAAAAATACATCGTACAAAGTTTCACCTTAGGTGTCTAGCATTCTTTGGCGTTTCACGGAAGGGTAATGAAAATATAATCTCCTACTGTATTTAAAGCGGCAGTAACTCTTACCATTAAATACTTACTCTAGAGGAATATCTTTGCTCTACAACTATTTAAGAAAATAATTTACATTTTGTGCGATTCGTTCGAGTTTAGCCCGGGGAGGTTGCAAATCGTTTCGCCGTTCATTATCCGCGAAAGGTTTCCTCAGAGAGATCTGCCCTTCGTCAGATTTTTAACGAACCGCGAACATTTCGTTATCAACGATCGGAGCGGGATCGCTAATGCGCAGGTTCTTCTCGGCGGTGCTCCTCGGTAACAAAATCTTCTTCCCTCGACTTGTTCGAAGCTGTTACACTCAGCTGGTTCGATTCATGCCGACTCGTTCAGCGGCAGGTTTTGATGGAGCCAAACTTTGCCGCCACCCTCGGCAAAATCAGCAGCTGCGTGACCGTCGCCGTGCAACACCCATTTCGTGGTCAGCAGACCATCGACGCCCACTGGGCCACGTGCGTGGATCCTCGCAGTGGAAATTCCAACCTTTCGCGAACAGACAATTCGTTCGATTAGCTTCCAATAAAATGATCGAACCGTCGCGTTCGAAACGCAAAGAACACCGCGATAGCGTGAAACGTCGTTTCGAGATCCGACCGACAAAACTTCCGTGGAAGCTCGGACGTCCCAGCTCGGCGAGCGTGTCAACGCGCGAACGGTATAAATCAGCGGGGAAAGATTGATCGGCCGGATCCCGCGCGAAATCTTGCCATTTGTTTCGGCTTTATATCGAATTCGGTTAGCTCCGCCGTTAAGCCCGTGATGCAGTTTAAGGGTTGATTGGACGGGGAATACGGGGCGGAACAGCGCGGCCCGGCCGCGAACATTTCGGTAATGCGATTCCGAATCACGCGGTCGTTGTTCGGTCGTGTACGATTTTAATGACTCACCTCCGCGCCAAGACCGAATCTGTATCCGTCAGAGAATCGTGTACTGGCATTGTGGAACACGCATGCACTGTCGACCTCCCTTTGGAAGTGGGTGGCTCTTTTGTTGTCCTCGGTGACGATGACATCGGTGTGCCCGCTGCCGTATTTGTGAATATGATTTATCGCGTCATCAAGATCCGACACGACCTCGATCGTGCATTCGAGGGCGCCGTACTCGGTCCTCATGCTTTTCGCGGCTGGCGGCCCGAACGTTAGCAGCTCCCTCAATTTCGGCCCGGAATTGATCTTCACCTGGAATCGTCGATTCAAACGTTTCGATGATGGATTCGTTAGCATCGTATCTCCTTTCGGATAGTCGGCGTTAAGGATAGATGGGTAGCACAAGATTGCAAACTGCGATCGAAAACTTTACAGAATTTCTATCTACTTCAAGAAATATTCGTGCATTACTTACACGATATTCGGACATCTTTTAAAACGAAATAATTGTTTTAATACTGTACTAAATGACTTGATTTTTTTGTAGATGACAGAGGGGTCGGTCTACCAGAGAATTACTAGAATGTCTTTTTCTTTTAATTTTGCTATTTCTTGCAACGACGAAAGAAGGTAAAAGACTCTAGCGCGTGTGCCAACGTTGGAAACAAAGTCGAGTTCCTTGGGACACGGATAGCGTGGGAAGTTTAAAAATTCCGGAAACCTTGTACGGTGTACCGTAAAGCTGTCGAAAGGTATATTAACCGATGCGGGACGTGGGTCGAGTTAATAATAATCAGAGTAGAGATTGAGCGATGCGAGTCGTCTACAGGGAGGAGGGAGCAGGGCGCAAGATGCATGTCGCAGGAGCTGGGAGACGAGCCTAATGGGCGTCTTGGGGAAGCATCGGCTAACGCGATCCATCAAAATAGTCGACTCACTCCTTCCTTCTGCAGCATGCTGCAGACATCGGAGAAGAAGGTGCCCTTCATGTGGCTCTCGTGAATGAGAAGCGTCTCCATGGCATTGCAGGCGGCCGGGTAGTCGCATTTGGCGTCCCGGATGATCCTCGTCGCCTTGGCCAGGTCCGCCTCCTTGTCGACGTACACGTGGCAGATGCCTTCCGCGTGGCCGAGCACCGGGATGTGCTTCGACTGCTCCTGAATGGTGCGAACGAGGTCGGAGCTGCCTCGCGGGATGATCAGGTCTATGTGCTTCTCCATCGACAGCAGATCCCCGACGTCCTCCCTGGTCGAGACCAAAGATATCGCGTTCGAGGCGCCCACGGTGTTCAGCGCTTCCTTCACGAGGTCCATCAGGTACCTGGAACGTTCGCGATTTTAGCAAAAAGGTACGCCGATCCTTCTCGACTCCTCTCGCCCATGTACCGTTCCATCGTATTACGCTCTCGTCATAAATTAAAAGAGAAACAAGGGATAAGAGTATAATGGAACCTTTGAAGGTTCAATTACAGCCCATCTTCGTCTAACTCCGTTAAAAAGGCTGGCTCGTTATAAAACTCGCTGTCGTTTTATAGTCGAAGTTTGAAGCGCCGTTACAGGCGGAGCACCGTTGGGAGCCGGTCTGCAATGCAATTAGCAGATTACGGATCGCCGTGGAAATCTCCGTTTCGATCCTCGAGTCTCGGAGAGAGAGCTGAAGCAACGGAGGAGAGGAACTCGTTTCGAGAACTCGGACGCGAAGATAGGCGCGGAGGGTGACGTACTTGTTACTGTGAGCAGCTTCCTTGCCGCCTTTGAGGAGCAGGCCGTTGGCGCTGGACATGGCCAGCGCTGCCACCTGCGGCAGGCTGTCGGGCCTCGACTCGAAGATGACGAGCAGCACGCCGATGGGCACCGTGATCTGCTTCAGCTCCAGACCCTCCGCCAGCTTGGTCCTCCGGATCACGCGGCCCACGTTCGTCAACGAGTCGTCGGCGATCTGCCTTAGCCCGGAGCTCAGCGACTTGAGCTTCGCGGGCGTCAGGGACAGCCGGGACAGCAGAGCCTTCGCGAGGCCGCCCTTCTTCGCCTCCTCGAGGTCCTTGGCGTTCGCGTCCAGGATCCCCGCTTGCCGGGACTCGAGCAGATCCGCCAACGCGTTGATGCAGCCCGCTCGCTCCTCGGGCCGCAGAGCCTGGAGAGTCCTGCTGCCCACGCGCGCTGAAAGTTGCGATCGGTTCAATGGGACTCTCGCGGAGTCTTTTTGGCATTTTTGGCGTTGAGGAAGTTCTGATGAAATCGGATCAGAATTGCACGGGGCAAAGCGGGAGGGAAGATGTTTTCGCCGAGAAGTTCTCCGCTTCTTAGAATATTCAACTACTCTTCTTTTCACTTAGCTCCGAATGCGAGCTAGGGCGCGGCTGCGGCTGCGGCTGCGGCTGCGGCAGCCGGGCTGAATTAAATATGGCGCCGAATAATACGACTCTTTCTATGACACGGAGAGCCGGGTACGTGTCGCGGATAATTGTACAACGGCGGCGACGATACAGCAACCGTAAGCCGTTTAATTTCTACCTTCGATAATCGATGACCTATATTCCTATGGCCGGTAGAACAAAATGACGCGGGAGACCGAACGAACCCTCGCCGACAAAAACGCCGCGGCGGGGCTCCTTTTTCCTTGGTTTCCCGACCGCTTCTACGGCGGACTCTACATCGACGGTCTATCGCAAATAAAAAGAGACCGTGTCGCTCTGCAATTACAGCAGCGGCTTCGGTCGACCGAGCTCCGATTGCCTCCGTTAGCCGCCGCGCCGCAAGACGCGGTTGTGCTTGGTTCGCCAGCAGCCGTAACCTAACGTTGACGCCTTGCGGACACCGATCTTTAATCTCCAGCGTTCGCAACTTGAGTCTACGCCGAGACGCGAAACCGTTCGAACGCCTTTTGAAACGAAGCATCTTTTTCGTAATCGGGCCAACGATTACGAGACGAAATGCCGTTTATGCGCTTAGGAGATCGTTTCGAAAACTATCGCAGCGTAGAAAATTGATAAACCATAAATGAAGTAAACTGTTGACGAGGAGTTGTCGATAAATATCTCGAAGGAGGAATTAAAGAGTGGGTGTGTCAATAGATAATAATAACTAAAACTTACCGTTTTCGGCGACGACTTCGACGGGAGTGGTGGACCCTGTGGTCTCGGTGAACAGGGTGCCGATCTTCCTGCCGGCCAGGATGCTTTTCACAGCCTTCTCTTGCATGCCGTTGCAGATGACGACGGAGACGCCTCGGTCGAGCGCCCAGAGGGCGGCCGTCACCTTGGAGTCCATGCCCCCGGTGCCGACTTTCGACTTCTGCCCGAACTTGATGGTGCCCCTGAGGTCGGAGCTGAAGGTGTGCAGCATTTTCGCGCCATCCTGCCACGGCGGCAGATTGTAGATCCCGTCCACGTCGCTCATCAGGATCAGAAGATCGGCTTGCACCTCCGCGGCCAGCATGGCGGCCAAGGAGTCGTTGTCGTTGATGGGGATGCCCCTTCTGCCGCCTCCGCCGGCGTGCTCCTCGTTGGTTTGCCACGGCGGGGAGACCGCGTCGTTGGTGTTGATGATCGGCACGATGTTCAAGCTGATCAGCTCGCTGAGCGTGCTGAACAGATTCTTGCGAGTCTCCTCGTTGTAGAAGTCCGGCTTGGTGACCAGCACTTGGGCCAGCTTGACGCCGTACTGCGCGAACATCGCGTCGTACAGGGACATGAGGCCCGACTGGCCCACCGCTGCTGCTGCTCTAGGTTCCAACATGGTGCCTGTGCGAACATTCGATCGGAATTACGGGGCCGTCTTCGTTCGGTGGACCGAGGAAATTAGTCGAGGACGGTAGGTCGAAGACTCTAGTATTTTCTCTTTGGATACACCGTTCGATCGTATACCGTATTTTGAAAGTCGTTTCGGAACGCCGTAGAGGAAGCGGCTCTCTCGACTTGAAAGGACGCGCGCGCGTTCGCGATCGTAAAACGGAAACGATCCGAACGATTTTGTCCGGTAAGTTCCAGCAGCGCCGCGTTCGAGAGAATTCGAGAGAATTCGAGAGAATTAAGAGCCGGGCATAATCGATGAGGAAGAACGAACGACTCGTCTGGGAGCGATACTCGAGGTCCCGTCGTCGCTGCGCTCCGGTCGGACGCGGCCGGGAAATGGCAGGCGGCCCGCGCGCCCCGCTACGTCGCGTAAACGGTTCCCGGGGAACGATAAGAAACAGGACCGACGGACGACTGCAGTATTTTCCGGACGATGTCTGTCGATCGCGTCCGCCCCGCTGCCTCTCCCGAAACGAGAATTACCGCGGATGTTTTCCCGAGCAAATAGAATCTCGAAGGAATTGCCGGCTAAAAGAATTGGGCGGCTCGCTCGCCGGTTGTTGATTTAGCCTACATGGGGGAGGACGTTGGTTGGCCGGACATTGTCGAGCTGCCGGGGAAGCCGGTGGATAACCGGAAGCAGCTAGGGGCGGCCACCCTGCTCGCGAATGCGTTTTCGATCGCTCGAATGGGCCGCGGTTACGTTTACGATCGGCTCCATCGATCAGGGTTTACGCTGCCGCGGCCGCAACCGGCGACCCGCTGATAAAAACGAAAGGATACACCGTTTCCTCGTTAATACACGGGAATAATAATAAAACCTGGAACGGCGTCGTTCACGCACGCTACAAAACGCTCGTTCGTCCTGTCCGGAGGAGTATGATTGTTCTCGCGGAATGTCGGCAATTTGCCGGCTCTTTATTCCGGAGCCAGCTTCCTCGTCCGGCCGGCGACCGCGTCGTAAATACTATCGAATTTTTTTATTCCTGCATTTTGCAGGACTCGCCGAGACTCGTCGCACTCGAATCGTTCGTCGAAAGTTACTCTAACCTTTGAACCGTGGCAGTCGTGTCGAGCCGTCGTCCGCGTCCGGCGTTCTCTAAGCGTTTCCCGCGACAAATCGTCTCCGTTGTCAACGTCGTCGAGCGCGGTTGTTCCGCGTTCGTTTCCGAATTTGTCCGCTTTTTCCGTTGTGCCGATTTTGTCGCCAAGTGGACAAGGTAGCAAAATCACGGCTCGGGACTGTAGCGCGTTTTAATTTGGATAATTTATGCGAGCGGGACTAATCGCGGCGACTTCCTGAAATTGCCCGATAAATCGATCGGTCGCGGACAATTAAAATACGACGGCTCGTGGTAACCGGCCAGGGGGAGGCTCGGTGGAAATAAATTCTTGGTGTTTCGCGCGGTCGTCGGTCGGCCTTGCGACACGTAATTATGATTAATTAATGGAGCACCGAGGCTCCGGGATGAATCTGCGGAAATAATGAAAGGGTACGGCGGGGCCGGCAAATGGTAAACTCGAGCAGCGCTCGCGCGGCATCCTCGAAACTCATTAGCGTGCGAGGCGTATAAAGAAGCGAAGATCGCTCGCTCGCAAGCGAGGCGGAGCGAGGCGAGGCGAGGCGAGGCGAGGCGAGGCGAGGCGAGGGTGCGGCACAACCGCCCGGGGATCGTGTACTCCAATTTGCAGTTAGCTGATAATATACCAAAAATGAAATTCACGGTGAAATGCTGAAAGCCTAGGATTACTGTCGGCTATCTGGCTCGCGCCATCCACCGGCCGTGAAATAAGAGGAATCCCACCGCGAAACAGCTTGTTCCCTCTGTCGTAATCCGCGAACAACACCCCCGGAAATATATCCCCCGTGCGCGAGCCGCGGCCAACAACTCGAAGACTCGATCGTTAGCCCGCCGGAACGGAGGATAGAACGGCTGGAAGGACAACTTCGGGGGACCTGGAGACTCCCGAGAACTCGGAAATCTTTTAAGTAACGCTAACGAGCGATTAGATTAGGTTGCTGGAAGCGACTTGTTGTTTCGCGATTAAAATTTCCCGCAATCGAAACACAAACATGTTCCTACGTCGCGTTCACGTCATGCTATATAGACGACACGATCTTCTTATCAAGCTCGGAGCACAGTTTTCATTCGAGTCTAGCAACGGAATCTAGCTCGATTAGCATCTACGACGGCCACGGCAGCGATTACGAATAGAAATCTTTTTGTTCTCGCGTTGCGAAACGAATAGTTTACGGTTTCTACGGGTTTCCCTAGCACGCGCGTAGCTGCGCTCGCGCCAACGAGACGTGGAAATGGGTCCGAACGGTCGAGCGTCGCGTCCGCTCGAGAGCTTTATCAGCCGCGTCTGAAAAATATCGGGGACCTTGATGCCTCCCGAGTAAATACGACTTTCGAAAGATAATCGTCGCGGCCTTGAGATCGATGGAGGACGCGCGCAGCGTGGGAGATATCGCGGCCGGTATTGATTCGAGTTCGAATACCTGCGTGTTCCCTGGTGTGATCGGCGGGGCTCAGGGTCTCTCTCATCGACAGGGACATCAGGAGCTCCTGCGTGAGCTTCTGTTTGCCGAACGCGACCGCCCCGCTGCTCACCATGATGCACTCTCGGCCTTCGTTCTGGCATTCGGCGACCTGCTCGACGATCGAGGCCAGCCGGCCCAAGGCCAGCCCGTGGCCATCCTCTCTCGTGATCACGGCGCTGCCCATCTTCACCACCAACCGGCGCGCGTACTTCAGCTGACTCCTCTCGCTGAATGTCGTCGCCGTCCTAGGCCGCTCCGCCGTCTGCAGGTCCCTTCGCAAGTCCACCCGGAGTCCCTGAAAGCGTAATCGCCACCATATACCACACGCCATCGAATAATATTAGAAAACTAAGAGTCCCGATCGCTGTAACGGCAACAGCTCTTCCGGAACAGCGAGGTTGCCGCTTTGCCCGCGTAAAACCGCAACAAACGGAAAGAGAATTTAGCGGCGATTTGCCAAGAAATTTGAAGAAAATCCAGAGAACAACAACGGAGCAATTATCTTTGGACGCGCTCCGAACAGCTTAATAACCGCGAGCGTTTCGGATGCGGTAACGGGAAAGCTCGAGAAGGTTCGTCGAAACGCCAGTTTCTTCCCATTCAGTCGCCGGGAAACGCGTTAATTTACGCATTCGAACGCCGGCGGGGCGCGGCGTTTGTGCACGAAACTGAAGGCTCGCTTTGCCAGGCGCAACTTTGTCCATCGGGACGCAAGACGCGGTGTGCATTCAACGGAGTACAGTCATTAAAATTTAACACCGCGTCGCCTCTCCATTCGCAGATGAAAAACTCCGAACGAGTTTCTCCGTCTTCCGTGGCGTTCGAATCTCGCGGGATAATTGGGCCGCGAAGCGCTCGGCGTTTTCCTCTATCTGTCGCAACCGCGACCATGCTATGCGAACGGCCCTAACGCGCTCGCGGCAGACGGAAAGTTTGCCGGCGAGACGATCCGAAGACAATTAGACGCGCTGGCGTTTACGAGGCGGGCTCCCGAGACGGCGCTTGTTATCTCCGCGCGACACTCGACCTGGGAAAAACTGCCGCGGGCCAATTTGTGCTCGCTCGATTCTGGATCGGCACTCGACACAGTTCGAGCACGGCCACGTGTGGCTCCTGCGTGCAAGCTATCGGTTACATAAAGGCCGCAGATAACTCCGCGGCGGTCACTCGCGGCCCGAATGGCGCGAGGGAGATTAATTCGCGCGTCGAAGACGCGGCCGCCGGGAGGAGGGGGAGCTGCCGGAAAAATCGCGAAATCGTGAAATCGTGAAATCGTGAAATACGTAATTGCGCGAGGCGCTATCTCCGCCGCGGCAATCAACCCCTCGATCGCTTTCCAGAGAAACTCGGCGCGCATGGGAAACGCGGGGAGCGTTCCTCTATTTAAAGTTCACGAAGTTCGGAATGGTCGCCGGTCACCGGTTCCGAGGGGGCGAAAGTGTTTGCAGCGGGCTTCAAAATCGAGAACTACCAGGCAGCTCGCCGGGATCGACAGAAATTGCCGGGACAAGAATCCCTCGAGCACCGCTTTATTTCTGTAACGATCGGAAAGTTTCCGCTGTTCCTCGGAACCCATTTACCAGCGTCCCTCGAACCGTGAGCAGTTTCAAGAGCTCGCAGAATCCCAGAAATTAAATGAAGTGTGACGGAAGACGTTTTCGATTCGTACAGCCCCCGAGCTAGCCGAATCAAATACCGACGATTTCCGACAGCGTTCGGAAAAGCTTTTCCAATGTTTATATCGCCGGTAACGCCGGGAAATATCGGGATGCGGCCGATCGACGACGGCTCGTTCATTAAGAGTAGGCTCGATCGACGAATCGAGTCGATCGAAGAGCAACGCGCGCGCTATGCCTGCGACGTCTCAGAGCTGTCGTCGGAACGTCGATCGGCGATTCGTTCGTCATCGATCTGTCAGAGCCGAGCGACGGTCGGGATTTCGGTCGTACGTCGTGACTTGAACGAACCGTACTCTCGTAATCCCGGGGGGGTTACTCGGTTTTTTTCCAAAACGCAATCGACAGCGCGAATTCTGCATCCGCTTTGACGCAGATCCGAGCGGTTTCGCAACCAGAAGGTTACCGATTGCGCGCTGTAAATCACACAGCGCGGCTCTTATCTGCTGTCTAAGTCGCAGTACGCTCGAGGCCGTATCGGTTCCGAATTCTAACGCGCGCAATCGCGATCGCTATTGCAGTCGCGCATGCCGTCAACCCGTGCCGAGAGCGTAAACGAACGAAGCGATCCTCGCAGCTCCGCGCCCCGCTCAAAATCCTCGTTCAACTTCCCCGTCTCTGGCTTATAGCGCTCGTTAGGAGCAGCGGGAACAAGTTCCCCCGAAAATGCTCGCCATGATAATAGGCTAAGGAAGCTATAAACGGTTCGAAACACGGTTCCAAGAGATCCGGCAACGATTAAGCGAGGAGCGTCACGGTCGGCCGATATTCCAAGCTTTCGGAGAACTTGTTCGCCGGCGGAAGATCGAAGCGGACAATTTGCCCCAGAGACGTAAACCGCAATCTATCAAACCTTCTCGCAACGTCGATCGCCGCCCACGTCGATCCGTCACCGACGATTCTCGTCTCGCTCGGCAACGAGATCTGTCTGCTCGCATTTGTTTATCGCTGGCTGCGATCGAAGGGCTTAACGAAAACCCGCCGCGTTCCAAGGCCGGGGGCTGGGCTCGAAGGGTTCGCGATCAAGGTCGATCCGTCAGTCCGGCAGAACCGGCCGATCCATCGATCACGCCGGCACGACCGATCGCTTCATATTGGCAGTCCGAAATCATTTCTTGCGCGTCGACGTCGACGGGAAGTTCGTCCTGACAGAACGCAACGGAATGCGGGCCACGAGGGAACAACGGGACGCAACCGGGCCAAGATAGCGCGCGAGCCAGAGATATTTATTTCGTTCGGCGTCTGCACACATGCACAGACGGTATCAGTCGCGTTACGCGGCCTCGCGATAACGTCGCGTTACATTTATTGCGGCGCAGCCAATTAAGCCGGCAATCATCGGCGACCCGCGGCTCAACTAGAAAATTATCGATGCTCCGTACGATCGAGCCCACGGTTCCCTCGATCTAATTCGCCCCGGAGCATCGACGCCCGCGAGAAACAATGCATTTGGTGGATCGCGCGATGCGGTATCGCGCAACGCATTGCAGTGCAATTTTTCATTCGGCGATGAAATGGCTTCGAACGCGACTCGATCGAGGCAAATGAAACGCGGCGTGGAACGGTGAACTTGAACATCGATTAGAGCAATCGCGATGGTTTACGTTCAGAATCGATCGCTGGTGCGCTCCGCGCGTGCTATGCATGCGAGAGACGGAAAGAACCGCGACGGAACCTCGCGACTTGTCACCGATTAATCGAGACGCGGCGAGAGCAACGCCAAAATCAAAGAGTCGAACCGCGAAATTCTGAATAAGAGAGTAGCGAAGGCTCCGGCTCGAGAACAGCAAGGAGACGGTCGGTTTTGTAACCCGGCGCAACTCGCTTCTCGACAATTGTCTGGACGAGGTTGCCACCCCCGTCGAATCGCAGGGACAGCGTGAATATTTTACGGTCGACTCCGTCGTCGTTCGGGTCGCGACGCGAGATGAAAATTCCTCGCGGAAAGAACCGGGGTACCGGGTTAAATTATTCAAACGGAAGTTCGGTCGACGTCGCAGTGTCCCGGATCGCTTCTCCCGCGTGCGCGCTCTCTCTCTCTCTCTCTCCTTCTCTCTTTTTCTTTGTCGGTAGGCAAACATTTGGCTGGTTAATCGCGGACAAAAGCGGAAGAAATAAGAATCGATCAGCCCGGCCGGCTCGGACAGCTTCGTCTCGAACATTTATTAATTGCGTTGGCGAGCGACGTCGAACGAAAAATGAAAGAGAAGAAAAGAGGTGGGGGTATGGGGGGAAGGAGGAAGAAGCAGACGAAGAAGAAGAAGAAAGGAAGAGAGAGGAGAAAAGCGTTTCTCGAGTGGCGACAGTCGATTAAAAAAGGCCGCGGCGCCGCGCCTTGCGAACGCGTTAAAAATTGAATCGGGCGCCGGAGTACCCAATCGTCGGTCGCGACCCTGCGATCGATCGATCGTCTTACGATTTCTCGGGGACGAGGCGGAGAGAAAGAGAACGAGAAAGAGAGCGCGCGCGCGAGAGATAGAGAATAATAGAGGACGGTGAGAGGAAGCACGTACCGCCGGGTCGGGATTCCTTAGTCCCGAGGTGGACGAAGCCAATCTTCTTGGGTAGCGTCCAAGTTTCGTGGATCTCAGTAGTAACAGTGCCGAGTACATGGTTGTCGGTTGTTGGACTTGCTCGGCTGGCCAGACTGTTCGCCGTGTACAACGCACAAATCACGATTTTCCTAATTGAACGAACGCCGCGCGACGATGAGTCTCTCCTCGCAAGTTCTCGCGGACGGGATCGGAAGAGGGGCCGGATGGTAGGGCGAAGTTAATTACCGATTGGAAAGAGACGTCTCCGCTCCGTGGTGGGAATCTGATAAGTGGCCGGGTGTGCGCCGCGCCGCGGGAGTCGCCGTGAATTGCTGGGAATTGCCGGGAATCTGTGCGAATCGAGGAGGTCGGGGGAGAGGGCTGCGAGTGGATCGGTACGTGGACCTCGGAACCGAGGCTCAGCGGACGCCGCGATGGTCAACGACACACTGCTGCTTCGAGCTCGCCGGAATCAACGCAGAAAAGTCGCCGTTATCGTCGCGAGATTAAAAGTCGATCCTCGGGTAAACTGTTCGCCGAGACAAGACGAGCCGAGTCGCGATGGGAGGGGCGAGCGGGGTCGAGGGAGGCCCGCTTCTCGGCGATGCTCGACCTTTCGCAGCACCGCGGGATCCTCCGCATGGAGATCCAAGGCCACGCAAAGTCCGCGCCCCGCGTCCTTTGTGCAAAGATGCGGCGAGGCGGCGGCGAGGCGGCGGCGGTAGCGGTGCAGTTCGTGTCGGTGAACTGTGACCCCGGAGCAAACAGAATCGCTATCGTCTTCTCCTCCTGTTTGACTCGTGCTCTGCCGCGTGCGTCAGAAGGGTTACTCGGCCCGATACGAGGTTAAACCGTCTTCGTGTTTGACTTCGCCAACTTGAGTTGCCAGCGGACAATCGGAAATGCCGGTTCTGGACTGTTTCCTGCCCGATTGCCGGCTCACCGACCTTCATTTGCTGTCGTGCTTCGCCAACAGGCCCTGTGTACCTACTCGGTGTACTTCCGACTCCTCTAAGTATCGTTTCGACGAGCTACTCGGAATTTCTAAACGAAACGCAAGATACTTGTTTATTCGTCAAAATGTATGTCGAAGCTATCGAAACCAGCCTCCGAAACGTTCTTCCAACGTTCTCGAAGGTATAGCCTTCGACTCCTCGTGCGAACTTGTCTCATCACCGGTAAGAAATTTCGCGGAGAACGCAAAGATCGCGACGAGTTCCTTGCTCGGTAGGTTCTTCGATCGTTCTTGGGTTCTTCGCAGAACATGGATGAGATTGGCTGACGCGAACAGCTGTTGTAAACGCAGCGCTATCAAACTCAGCGTCGCAACTGGATACAGAGCGATCCCGTGTACTTACTTATTACTTCCCTTATTGCACGAAAAACGAGAGCTTTCGATTACCTTCTTTACATAATCTCCATTCTCGGAACGTGTTGGCTAGGAAAACGGTTATGCACGCGAAACAAACTCCCAGGCGCAATTTTGATATTGCCGTCGGTTGTTTACGCGCTGCGAGGAACGCGGCGTCGTTCCGATCTATCTCCAGGAGCCTCGGATGCACCGGGCACGCGTTTCCCCTGCGCTGCCGCGGCGCGCTAGGTACCGAGGAGACAAAATGCCGCTGATAACGCGAGATTTCTCAAGCGCTCTCCGCCGCGTCGTCCGATAGCGTGCGAGCTCCCCGGGAAAAGTACACCGCGGCGAGCGATAGAGATAGACGGAGACGGATGGACAGATAAAAGAATAGGAACGGAGAGAAAAAATGACGCTTCGCAACTCGACTCTTAGTCTTCGCCACTTCGCGCCGCGCCTGTCGGTATTCTTCGCGAATAACAAAACGACTATCGGCCCGCGAGAGCCCTGCCACGAGGATTACCGGAGGGAGATCCGGCCGCTGTCAATGGGTGCGTAATAGCCTAACCCCTGGAATGGGTCGCCAGATAGCCGGTTATCGGCTCTCGGGATCCGTCGCGCGACCGTCGAACGCCGAGGATGGAGTTTCCTCTGTCGAATCGCGTATCTCCCCGCTGTTTATAGATCCATCGATCGCCGGTCGATCGCAGCAGCGAAGAAACGGCTTCCCGTGCTCCGCAACGGCTCGCTTTCCGAGGATCGCGAGCCTCGGGCGTTGCTTCGACTACGTCGACTGTGCCAATATCGCGGATCTGTACGGCAATCTGCAATCCGTTGATTAGAAATCGCACGAGCAACCCGGTGCGAAGGAAATTGTCGAGAAGGACGTTTCAATGGTCGGGGCACGCTGCCGTGGAAGCGGCGGAATGCCGGGAAATAAATTGAGCCAGGCATCTCGGCCATGAATCAGAATATAACGCTTAAGACGTCGCGAAACGATCAATGGTCAGAAGCAAACAGTGTCGCATTCGTTCCCTGTCCCGTTAGGTTTTCCGCCGACGAAAGTTGTCGCGGGGGTGGCAGCGGCGACCGGGGCGGCCGTGCATTACGAAAGGCGAGTCGCCGCGGCGTGTCGCGTCGGTTCCGCTTGCTTCTGTTTCATTGAACTTCGTCGCTCCGCAGCAGCGATCGCGTTGAATTACGAACGCCGGGAGATCTAGCTGGCACGCCACGGTTCCCACCCGGCCAGTGTTTCCCGGTGCTCGCGCGAATTTTAATTACCGCATAGACGCGCCGGCGGAAAGCCGCGCACCTTCTCGCGACCGCGCAACGCCGTCGTATTTCATACTCCCCGACGCGCACACGTCCTTCCGTGACTCGCATTTCAGGGGCATCGCGGCCGATCTTGCTTCCTCGGACGGCGAAACTCGAGTCGATTCGACTCGGGCATAGAGGAGACCGCGGCCGAGCGGCCCGCCGTGCGAGAGTCGAGTCCGATCGGAAGATTAACGGCGACCTCGAAAGGGTAGGCTAAAAAAATATATGGAAAAATTGACGCGGAAGAAAACGAATGGATCCGGTATGTAAATGATTGTGAAATTCTGCGAAACCTCGACGTTTCTACTAAAAGTTGAATAAACTGATCGAAAATTTAATTCGATCGTCGAAGGAGCGGACCGATTCGATTAGCCAAACTCGAGGAATAATCTCTAGAGAAATTGGACCTCTCTTCCTTCCGTTTATTCGCCGGGTACGTATTCCTATCGCGGAGCGCTCGCGGTAAGTTTCATTTCGGATAAAAGTTGCCTCGGCCCGTCCGCGGTTCCGCGTCGCGAATTGAATTTTTTCCTTGTTTTGGCAGCTTTTGAATATAGATTCGGGTCGGGATAAAGCGGGGCCGAATCGTTTATCGATATTCCGAGAGAATATCCGACCGAGAAGAAGTTTCGCGATCGCGTTCCGTAGTGTTTGCAGACGCGGAGGATCTTCCACGGACCGTAGAGTACCAGTAGTGCATTGGCAAAGAAGGTGTTCCCGGGTCGTTCTCGTAAAAATGCCTGGACGTTTTCGGCGTCCGCAAATTGCGTGTCTCGACTCTGCGAGAAATATTTTCTGGCTGTCGAACAATTGTTCTCTTTCCGCGACTCTTCGCGACTTAAACTACCGCCGAAGCTGGAAGAAACGTACGTCGGGCTCTCCATTGTCCTCGGATTTCCATTCGAACCTTTGGACGTTCCCAGAATCCAGCCGTCGAACGCGTTCGTTTCTTTTAAGCTCAGCACCGCCTAATTATCAAGCCCAAAGCCGAGTAGCTTTTAATTGGAGGATTCGAGTGTTCCGAATGCGTTCGGAGGCGGGAGGATAGAACTTTGAAACTACGCAGGACCCGTGCACGCGACAAAGTTTATTTTCAAGATAAAGTTGCGCCCGAAATAGAAGCGGCACCAGCAATGCATCAACCCGAAAGTGTGTTTCTACCCTAGGGCCGTTCGTAGCTTGCTGTAACACCGATAAGACGCTTCGTAACTTGTAATAGACCGCTAGGAACTCGTCGACCACCTCTCGGATTTTAATGTAACGCTGCAAAACGTTCGATCTGGAGCCGTTTAAATAATTTAGCGGCGTGTCGCGATTGATTTTTAATCAACCCCCGTGTCGGATTTCCCATCGTCAACGTCGCACCGTTTCACGCTGCAGACAATGGTGCGCAGTAATTATTTTTATCGAGTGACGGTCGCGTTGACGCTTGGGAACGGTCCGGTCGATGGTGTTCGAAAATATTGAAGACCGCGACGGCTCATTACCGCCGGGGGTGAATTAAACCGGCTAATTAAATTCTGTATTGCCGCGTTCGTGTATCGCGCGGATAAATCTCCGTCACGAGATGCACGCGCGATCAATCGAGTCGAATCGTTGTCCACAATGACGAATAAGTAGTCCGCCAGGAACAATGGATTTGACAGAGGGAATGACAAACAGCCTCGAATCGGCCCGGCATTGCCCGATGACGTGATTTAGGGCCGACGACGGTTCTTAACGCGTTGAGCGCCATCGGTGGCGGACACTAGACTTTCTGTTTAGCCCGCGTCCACCACCGGTGGCGGACAGCGTGTAAAAAACACTGGCCCTAGAATAGCAGCGCTTCTAAGCGGCGCGCGTGGCCTGAACAGGATTGCCTTAGAAATACGCGTGGCGCTCAACGTGTTAAGAATTCGTTTATTGCGCCGAATAAAAACCGTTCACCAACGATCCAATAATATCTTTCGGTGGACAACGGCGACCGGTGAATTATATCCGACGCAAATGTCAGACGCGTCTTCGGTCTCCTCGCAGTTCGCGCGGCTCTGTTTGTTCGTTAGCTACCATCGCCGCACGTAATTACGTTATTCGATTGCTGGTTCGCGCTGGCTCGTTCGGTGCGCACAGGGCGACGGCAAAATTTTATAGAGAATTAATAAAATCGGCCTTTTCACCGGACCGACGAACCGCCGAACTTTACGGCAGAACAGTCGCGATATAACCCATTGTAACGATCCGAAAACCAGTAGCTGACACAGTCGACCCTCCTACAACAACCCCTCTACAACACGATATTCATATAACACAATTTTTTTCTGGCACAACTAATATTGGCAGAAGAGATGTTTCCATCGCGCGCCATTGTTTTTATTGACATTAGCGGACGTTCATCTCGTTCGTATAGTAGTGGGGAAAACAATCTTGGGGCCAAAAGCGGGAACCGCTGACGGGAGCGAAACGATCTTTCGCATCGTAGCTAATCGACTTGGTCAAACACTTACAGAGTCCCCTCGTCGCTCCTCACCCTCTTGATTTCTTTTAACGCGGTTTCGATAGAACGCGGACCGAATTAACCGTGTTACAGGAGGATCGACTGTACGTCCCACGTACCTAATAACATCCCATACTACCCCTTCCAATGGAGAAAGAGTCCACGACGATCAAAATATCCCCGAAACAGGCCGCGGCTCGTAACATTTCCTTTTCCGTATTATAGTAATACGAAATGGAGTATTTGCATTTGTTTGATGCGATTAAATCTCGTTAGATCGCCGGATTTATCGCGTAGAGGCGACCTCGGTTCGAACGCAGCTCGGGAAGCTTTGTCTTTTTCGGCCGTTGATAATTCCCGCGCGTTCGATGAAAATTCATTACCGCGAGCCGACGTACACCTCCGCTCCCATTCACGGCGCAGCATTAAACTCCGTCCCGTGTAAATTCGTAGGCGGGTCGAGCGTTTGAAGTTTGAAGCGGATCGGTCAAAAATTGGGTCACACGTACCGATAAATTGAAAAGCCCGCGACTGATACACAATTTCCACTCGTTTCGAAACGCTGCTTAAGCTCGAAATGGTCGAGGCGATGGCAGCGGCCGAGCTTTTCGAAAGAATCGTAAAGAGACTCGAGCGGTGCGCGGTCGTTCGAATGTTATTGGATATTCGATCGGCGAACAATATCTGGGGATCTCGGCTTCCTCGTGCGGCCGGGATCCTAATTATTCGTTGTAACGCTTAAATAATAACTCGTCGAGATCGACCCGGACTGCCGAGTGCGTCGACGCACTCTAATTGCGTGTTCGGCGAGCACGATGGCCCCATACTTTCGCATATTTCACTGACATAAACATCCGCGGGCTGGTAATACGCGTTACCCAGACCGGAACCCATCGACTAGTCGTTGCTACCGGTTACAGCGCAGTTTCACGGTTAATCCGAGCTTCCGCTCGAGTTATCCGATACTCGCGCAACAATCCGAGCCCCGCGCCCCGCGCTGAGCGCCGAGCGGCGAGCACCCCGCGCCGTGCGTGCGTTGCATTCGATTGGCCGCGTGGGAGCGAAGAGGTGCCGCGACCGCGAAAGAAGCGGTCAGGGAAAAAAGGAAAAAGGTTCGCCCGCTGTACGCTGAATCGACCACTTTCCGCGGCCGGTGTCAGCGATTTTTTTTCCTCTTTTGCAAAATGAAATACAGTGTTCCGCGCGCGATGGAAGGCCAGGGATCACCGTTGCGAGCTTGTTTATAAAACACGCCCGAATTTTGCAATGCCCTCAAAAATTTCGAACCCGTGCTTCCGAATTTTTCTCTCGGAAACTACGTGTCCGATCCGTCCGAATCTTTTTTTTGCTTCAAACTGCAAGGTCCCCTTTGTGTTCGGAATTTTGTTGTCTATGGGAAAATTCGTTGCGCGACGTCGAAAGCTGCAAACAGAGGATACGGGCGTCTCTATACTACGCGGTGTACCGGTTCTACGCGGGGTCGAGGAGAATCGCGGTAACCGGCAGACGGAAGTTCGATTGGCTCAAAGCGTTGACTCTAGTTCGCCGGCTGTTTCGACCCGATGTCCGCCGTCGACCTCAAAAACCGATCAATCTGGTAGGGGCCGGAGGGAAGCGGCGCTCGCGGGGATGCCTGGCATTTAAGGCACAGTAATTCCGGGCGTAGCGGGCGAAAAAACTTTCGAAAGCCATTTAAAGTTGCCCGGGGGGTCGTTTGTTATTCCGTTCGCCTTTCGCCGTTCGAATCACTTAAAATTAAGGAATCGTCGGCCGTTGATGGGCGCGGAACGCGCGGCGGCGATTGCATCCGCTCCGGTTGCCGCTTGCGAAACACGCCGAGCGCGAATCGGAGCAGGAGAAGAGCGCCGCATGATATGCCGATCCTTCGCGCAGCCTACAGGTAGAAGGAGATAGGTAGATGGAGAGAGATAGAGAGAGAGAGAGGAGGAGCAGAGGGAGCAGAAGTTGGAAAGGGGTGAGAGCTGCGCGCACCTTCGCTCCCGGTAAATTCTATCTTGATCCGTATTGTTTGCTGTGCTCGCCAAGAAGAGAGCCCGGAACCGCGTCTGGTTAGACGACCTCGTGAAACACAAAGGGCGCGTCGAGTGATTACGGGGCGAAAAAGGAGGCTCGGGCTCGCCCGGTGCTCCCGGAGCAAAACCTTTTCATTTTCCGCTCCAGCCGAGCACTTTATTCCTCGCCGCTCGCTCGCACGCTCGCCGGCCTCGCCTTTAATTCGCGCAACTGCCGCACCGCGTCACAATGTAATAATTATTACCGAAAAGAACAGCGGAACCGTCGCGGAGAACAATACTTCCGGCAGCATAATCACCCCGCGCGATACAGGGAAACGAACTATGCTCCCGCCTCGGCTCCTCCCAGAAAAACTCTGCGCGACACGACGTTGTTAAACGCGACCTTTTTCCCATGACACGATTTCCTTATTGCCACGGAGAAGCAGCTGAAGACTGTCCACTCGACGACGGACGGACGCGCACGCGGTATTGCGGGGATATTTGCAACATTCGGTCAGCAACAATGGAATGCTGTACTTGTCGCTAGCTGGCTTTAAATGGAAACGACGAGTCTCCATTTAACTCCAAAAAACGTGTCACATAGTTGCAACGAATTATTTGAAAATAAACAATATCAAAGTGGAATTTAAATGGCTTGTAAACTATTTTTACTGTAAACGATTTGTACCTTTACCCCAAAAACATGTTATCGCAACAGTTCGATTCGGCGTTATCGGTTTTGGGAGCAGTGGGCCACGCCGAAGCGCTGGCTGTTGGCGGGCCAAGAGATCAAATTTTTCGTATCGATGTTTAACGAGTGTATTACATTACATTCGAAAACAATCGTGTCAGTTATTACAAATTCTCGCTGGAATAAGCGTTCAAAGATCAAACGTTTTTAAATAGCATTATTCGGCGGAAGCATCGCTTTCCTTTATCGTATCGCGCTGTGTTCGCGAACGCCTAATCGCTTCTCTGCTGCTCACCGTGCTGCATATCGCATCGGGACGATTATTGCCGCGAGAATCCGAAGGAACCGCGCTTATCGCGAGTGTATTTTCGGTGAGGAAGATTAGAGAGTCGGTTTGCGTCGATAAGAGAGAGAGATTGCCGCGCTCGGACGTTGTCGCCGATCAAAGTCTGCCGGATTCGAGCTCGGCTAACCGTGAAATGGCACCTTTGCCGACCGGAGCGCGGATCCTCTTCCAAAATATCTTGCTAGCCCAGCGAAACGAGACTCGCGTCCTCGAACGATGCGTGTACACGGGAGGGTGCAACAGCTAAGATTAGCGAACGTGTTTCGATGTTTGGAACGTACGAGCACCGTCGGGATTCGGAAGGTCGATTTCGTCGGGAGGAAAAGATCGCGCCTACGAGCCGCTATCGGCTGCAGCTGCCTCAGCTACGATTCGGTCCTCGGTGTTCCGAAAGATCGCGTCTTGTCGCAGCGGATTTATGGGTGCGGCGATAGAGCGACGGGGTGGCTAAGCGATGCGGCGGTAATAGTTCCCCGGTGGCCTGGAAGGGACGATTGATTAATACAGGCCACAATAGAAATCAGAGCATCGGCGCGCCCCGGGGCGGTCGGCCGCGCGAGTAAATTTTTTTACAGCCCTTATAGCTCGGTCCAGTCGCACGCCGGTCGTAAAAGTTTCTCCGATGGAAGTTTTACGCCGCGTACATGCTGAAACTTTGACCAATTCGGCCCACCCGAATTCTCTGTGCCCGTCGAAACCCCGAGCGTAAAACTTTAATGCCGTTTCTGCGGCTGACCGGAGCTCTCGTCGGAAACGATCCTGGAAATCGGTTCGACGTCGAGTCGTGCTAGCGAGGCCCGCTGCTCCGCGAGGAACGACTCTAATCGACTGGGTAAGGTCCGGAGACGCGGGAAAAGTTTCATTCGAGGGTCGAGCGCGCGCATGCTACTGGGGGTGCGAACGGAAGCGAAGGAATCGCGGCTCGCATCGCGTGCTCCACCTACGCTGCTCTCCACCGGCGGCTGCCGGAATAATCGGTTTAAACATCGTTTCCCTTTGAATAATAAAAACCTCGAATTTCCATAAGAACCGCTAAAGGCACGTTTGCTGCCGTTAAGCGACAGTTGCTCGACCACTCTCCATTGTATTAGAGCAACAAAGTACACGTGCCACACTTCGAACGATATCAAAAGAGCAGCGCTGCGAAGACGAGACCGTTACCATCGAGCTTTTCGAAGTCACTGGGATTTGTCGCCCAGGAGGCGTGAATTTGTCTCCATAGCACCCGCTGATTGTCGAAGTAGTTGCACGTTTCGCAGCAACAATGCTCGACAAGAACAATCGGATTCGATCTTTCCCTCGCTCCGGTTCTTGCATAATAACGCGATAGATCCTCAATACCCATTGGCCGCATGTCCATAGTTTTCCAGTGCACTGTGTCGAAGGGTCGCATCGAAACCGCCGCGGCGGTATGCGAGCAAAGTTACCCAGGCCGTTGACATTTCCAACAGGCTTCAAGGTCATCGATATTGTTGGGCTATAGATTTCCTAAACAACCGCCGCGAACGAGAGAGGGAGAGGGAGAGGGAGAAAGAGAGAGAAAGGAAGGGAGAGGAAGGGAGAGGATGGAAGAAGAAGGATTGGTAGGACGGAAAGGGATTGCGGGGAGCGGGTGAACATACGTTTTCTCGAAAACACATCGCGGCCGTTCCAGTGCCCCCTCTGGTGGCCTCTTCCTCCTTTTCCCTCGGCCCGTTTTTCCCAATTCTGGCAGCTCTACGAGGAGAGTTTTGTTGGGCAGGGGGGGATTCGCGCATGTGCCACAGGGGTAGCAGCCTCGAGGACGGTAACAGCGCCGGAGACAGCGGGTGGGAACGAGAGGAGCCGAGGGCGAGCGAGAGGGGATGAAAGAGAGAGGGTGCGAGAGGAAGAAGGACGGCCGTCGGGTGAGATACGTGTGAGAGTACCCTGAAGAGTGGCGTCGGTAGTACCGTGGGGGGTGGTGGGTCGGCGCGGCGTGGCGAGCCGAGACTCGACTGGGGGGGGGGAGGGGGCGGGGGGGGGGGGCCGGGAGGGGCGCGGGGCGACCGTTCACGTCTTTTCGACGTCGACGCAACCCCGTTGGCGCAGAATAGCTGCTCAGTGCTCGTCGAACGGCGCTGTGTTGCGACGGGACCATGCCGCCGCGCCCTGCTCCACCGATCCAACGATCTCAGGTACGCGAGATTCACTATCATTCCCGAGATAATCGACGCCAACCGGTTCTCCGATTCCCGATTTAGGCTCGAGCCGGCCTCGGCGTCGCGTCGTCTTGCGTCGCTTCGCGTCGCCTCGCGCGGTGTCACGCTTCGAACGCGACGCGTCCTCCGGCGGCGGGCCCCGTCGCGACGCGTCTCGCCTCGCGGGACCGAGACGAATCCCGCGTGCACCCTCTTCCGTTCTCCGGGACCGAACGCGATCTATCGCCGCGCAAGTTGCCCGAACGCGGCAGCGGAGCTCGACCAGTCTCCACAGGCCTCTGTTGCGTCCGCTGTCGGCGATCGCGAGAGACGGAGGGACAGGTTCGCCGGGTCCGCGAACGCTCTGCTCCGACCGACCCCCGAGGACCTCTAGATTGAAACTGGATCGCGTCGATCGACCGGTTATCGATTAATTATAAAAAGAGATGCCGCGCCGACCGAGAGGAAAGAAAACCGGGACTCGGGGGAGCAAGTTATTACCGTGGGACGCTATTCCGGTGTCCTCCTTTCCCATAGTGCCGTTCGATCGCGATGGATCGATGGATCGCGATTCGCACTCGAACATTGGGAACACGTCGGCGGTCGTCGCGCTACTTTTCTCTCTCTCTCTTTCTCTCTCTTTCTCTTTCTCTATCTGTATGTCGTTCTCTGTCGGGGGTTTTTACGGTGCGGGAGAATGGCTGTTTGGTTTTCGAGTGCGCGGAGAGGGTCCTCGGCTGGCCTCCTACGGTCTTCGTTTAACCTCTCCTCGTTAGAGGCGTTTCGCAATGTCCCGGGACTGTGACGGTGTGAAACGATTAAAACAGTTCCGCTCAGCGGCTCGCGAACCCTTCGCTCGTCGCTCGTCGCTCGTCGCTCCTCGTTCGTCGCGCGTCGCGGATCAAAGCGGCGCGGAGAGGATAATATCGCGGGGTGCGGGGCACGCCGGATATCCAGCGGATTCGGTAGGGGACGCGGTTGAGAATGGAACCTCGCCTACTCGACGGGCACCGATTTTCTCCTCGCTTAAAGATTTAAAGGTGGCTCGTTTAACCTGCGCGGTGCCGCGTGGTCTCGGAACCGGCTTCTCAAACCGGCGCACCGCTAGCTGGTCGCTCGCGTTAATTAACACGAGGCCACGCGCGGCCACGTTTCAAATATGTACTCGTCCCTCTCACCCCTGTACCCGGCTCTGCTCTATTCACCAGAATCGTATTTATTCCGAGCTTTCCGCTTCTTACGGCCGCGAGGTTCCCTCGACGGATCGACGCTTTTCACCGATTCAACTTTCGCCGCCCGCTCGCCATCTTCTATCTTTAACGATCGTAAAACGTCCACGGAATCGAAAGGGTTTGTTCGATGGAATGGAAACGTTGTTACGGCGGTTGCTCCTTTAGTCGAATTCCGATGGCCCTGGGAAATTTAGCGTACTCGAGGGTCGCCGGCGGAAACGGATGGCACGTTCCGTTTCCTCGAGCTAAAATTGATCGAGAATTTCGAGCGGTATCCTTTCTTACGCGGTTCGCGGGGAAACCCCGGTGGAATAGCGCTCGCGGGCAGGGAGAATGGTCTGGCGGTAGCAAACGCGTTGCAAAGCGTGTTCGACGATTTCTGAAACGGAACTGGTCTTCTTCTTGAAGAGCCTTCGAACAAATTTAATCGGCACTCGTACTTCGCGTCCGCCGGCGCGTGAATTCACTCGCGAGCTCGGACCAACTATTCCGCTAACGAAGTTCGATCTTACGGCAGTCGACGATATTCGAAATAAAACGCACAGTTTCCCGTTCCCAGGCGAAATGACGTGGACGGGAGGGAATTCTGGAGCTGCGAGCGTGGTCGTCACTGTTGCTGCAAAACTATCTCGAGTGTTTCGACCCGACCTTGATCTTTTCCGCAATTCGAGTACCACTTGCCCAGATGTAGAAAGACGGACAGAGAGATAGAGATAGAGAGAGTGAGAGAAAGAGAGAAAGAGAGACGGATGGAGGTTCCGATTCGGAAAAACGAAAACATGGCTATCAATTGGCAATTAAAACAGTCCGGCCTGTTCACGGTTAAAACGAGCAGAAAACGAAGGTCGAGTTTATCGGTCGAAGGCGTCGCGGACGTTGGAAAAACGGGTTTCGGAGGGTGGCGGGGGAGTAGGTAGCGAGGGGTACGGAGGTCGAGGCACAACAAATGTCTAGAAAATAACGTCTTGCTGTTTCTCTTTTTTCCGCTTCGTTACGGTTGAACAGCGATACATGCCAGAGCTTGCACGAGTATCTCGGGCACGGTACAGAATAGATATTTCATTGTTACGGGCTGGAATATTTTTCGCTGACAGGAAATAATGCTCGTCCCGTCTTGTCTCGTTAGGAGGATTCCTGTAGCCATTCTTGCATGTAGCGCCCGCTCGCTCGCCCGCTCGCCCGCTCGCTGTTGCACGCGCGCGCTTTATGCCGCCCACTCCGCGCCGCCCCGGATTAATGGCACAGAAACCGGGGGTTGAGAGGGATACTTTTCGGTTGGCCGGTCGGCAGCAGGCCCCGCATTCCGCAGTCCGCGAAACAAAGTTCAGTTGCGCGCCGTCGGTTCGTTACGAGGGACCAGTTTCGTGAAAACCGGCGAACCCCTACCCCCGTTTTGCACCTCCTCCGTCGCCAGCCTCCCCTCTGGAGATTTCATCCCCCACCAAGAAAGCGCGGCCGGGTCTAGCGGCGAAATAACTATTGTATCGGCGGCGATAGTCGCTCGACAGACTTCCGGTCGCGCAGCTCGCGTGTCGTTTTGTTCCGTCGTGGAGCTTCCATCGTCGGCCAACGCGAACACTTGGACGCCACGCTGTGAAAGCCGCGGGAATCTTGTTGTTCGGGGGTGAGTCGCGCTTATTTCTTCCAGTCGCGCACACCCCTCTCTCCTCTCTCCCTCCGACAAATTCGCTGAAAGATTTGACCGGCGAGTGTGATTCGACGGCGACTACTACGCGCGGTTCTCGCGTCCTCGGTTTACGCGGTGTGCGGTCTCGTTTATCCGGGGCAACCGAAGAAAATTCCACCGGATGGAACGTGTATGCAGCCAGTTGTTGAAAATTGTTTTCCAGTTGTTCGACGATTCAGTGATTCGAACCAATTATTCAGTCGACTTTGCTCGGAGTCGCGATCTTTGCGAATTGTCTGCAGCAAATCGTGCCCTCGGAAACACCGAATTATCGAGTTGTTCTTCTAGTTTGATCAGATTTTTTTGTCTATAGCTATCAATTTCACAGTTATTTGGCCTTTTCGTACGATCTTTCGACGTTTACCGAGTCAATTTTTCTCAGCGTTTCTTGCTGGATTTATGCTACCTGCATTTCGTGCATATCCTGTGGCAAGAAGCACAGTTTACAGATCTCCGATTCGCCCCGCGAAACTTCCCCGGACGTAATTAACGTCTTCGTTCATTTACGATTTATTCCATCGGTGCATTAATTCCAACTTCAGGCTGCAACAGCAGCTACCCTTTAACCATTAGCACTCGGAATATTTTTCTAATATACCTATCAGTAACTCGGAGCAATTGTGATTTCGTTACACAATGTTGAATTGAGATAAAAATCATTACACTGCTGTGAAATATTATAGGAACTAACGAATCAAAGATTTTGTATTTTTATTTATGTATTTAACAGGATTACCTTATAAAATAATAATTTACTGTCACCGTATCGGCGATATTTGAGATCAAAGGTTTAATTACCATCGGACCGTTTTTTTAATCGACGGCAGTCTCGATCGACGATCGAGAAGATAGTTAACGGGGAGAACAAAATGACCGAGCTGCCTTTCAACGTAGAACAATCGCGGAGAAGCCTACCGACACTTTGGTCGAGTTAATGGAAGAAAAATTGAAAAGTAGTTGCAACACAGACCTCCTCGACTACCTCGATCAATCATTCCCGCTATCAACACCGAAATACGAAATCTCTCACCAATTAAGGTAAAAGTACCTATTACGGAACGCTTTTCAGGGTGTACAAGATTAGCATCGATTTCATTACAACTTGGAAGCTTTCTTGTTGCATATTTAAATTGATGTCCGATGGATCGATGTTTCTAGACAACGTAAAGAACTTTCAAATATTTGTTTAATATGAATAAAAAATCATACGAGTAAACTAAAGCACGAGCGCGGATCTATAATGGAACACCGTTCTCGTACAATGTCCGCGCGTATCATAAATCGTGATATGGAAAATATTCGGATAAAGAATTATTTTCACGGCCGATGGTTACATAACAGCATTTGCGCGAGTGAATTTGTAAAGAACAGTGTCCACAAATACGGGTAAAATTTTTGCAGTCGCTTTCGCGTGCGCTATCTATTCTCGATTGTGCCGTTTGTACCAGAGTTTCGGGAAGAGGTCGCAATCGAGCGGTGTTCCATAATAGGTACTTTCAGCTTACCGGTATAAGCGTTCCGAATCGGACGATGGGCCCACGAAACACCTCCACCGACAGGAGAATAGATTTCTAAGCCATCGAAATTTCTTTACAGACCATTGCAGCACGTTTTATTGCCGCGAAGTATATAACTCTTCCCGGTGAAACTTTTCTCTGTAACACTCGAAGGGGTATCTCGCGTCCCCCGCCTTCTTTTATCGCCTTTTATCTGCACCCCTCGGCCCGCTGCCGCGCGCCTCCCCATTGATAGCCCGGTCTCTCGGTTTAACGCGATTCCTGTTCATTATTCGGCGTAATCCGGCCGGCGAATCCCACCGGCTAATAATTAACCGTTTTCATCCCCCACTGTTCGAACCGTGCGGGGAAGGGGCCGCAGGACTTGCACGAGTCGCGGTGCATCCTGCGCGTTAGTATTTAATAAACATTCCTCCCCTGGGAGCGGCAGGTTAACCAGGGGTGAACTGGGATTTCGCGATCTACGACGCGGAACTTTCGATATCGTTTCTCGGACGGACACGCTTCGTGAATCGTCGAACGAATTTACGCGGGTTTATATCCCCCATTTTCTCTTCGTCTCTCTCTCTCGCTCTCTCTCTCTCTCCCTCTTTTCATTCTCATACGCGTACTCATACACTTGTGCTGTCTTTCTTTCGCTCCACGTATGTATCTCTCTCAGTCGGCCCCTCGGCGAGCGCGGACCGAGCACAGGCTCGTCGATGAAATATTCCCCGGTTCAACCGTTCGAGAGAGGGTTTTGCAAGTGTTCGAGGTGTTGGTGAATTTTCGCCGCGCAAGGGAGAACGGCATAGGTTATTGATTATCGTGAATGGCTTTATAAATAACCGATCGTGTAGGAGCAGCCGTCGGAGACGCGTAAATATCGCTCGCTGGTGCGATTCTTTAAAAATCGCCGGCTCTCCTCTCTCTCTCTCTCTCTCTCTCTTTCTTTCTTTCTCTCTTTCTCACGCTGTCTCTTTTCTCTCTCTCTGTCTCCTATTTTTTTCTCTCTGCGATCCTGTCAACCGCCCGCGCGTGTATATGTCTCTGGCCCGCCGCTCTCTGATGAAATCCGGCCGCGTTTGATCGATGCCTTCGTAATACGCCACGAATTCTCATTTTCGTTCCATTATTCGGGGACGTCCGCGCGGATAGGCCCGCCGGTAGGCCGCATAGGAAAATCATCGAGAGGCTGCAGCCGAAAGGTCACAGTTTTTGCGACACAGGCCACATCGCCAAGCTGGAATCAGGTCCTCGTAGTCAAAGGCCGCGGAAAATGTGAGTAGAGCTTCGCTTTTGCATTTTGCGTGTCGTCATCGTCGATACATTCCTCCCTGTTCCCCCGAGAACCTTGTTATTCGGTCCTAACACCTGTAAGTTAGGCGGATAACGCGCGTTTCGTCGCAACAGCGTTTTGGCACCGTCGTTGCGAGCTTGGAACAAGCCTGAACCTATCCGTGTTATTCTTGTCTCTGCAGACTAAACACGCTCGCTTGCAAGAATCTGGAATCGAAACTTTCTTAACAGGAGAACTACCGTGTGTCGGTTTATGGCAATGCGAAGATTGGATTGCTCGTATTCGTACATCTCCTATTGTAACACGGTGGGGGATCAGTAGCTGCTTTTTACGAGTATACTCGTCGATAAAAATGAACTCTAAATGAATTCTGAAACCTAATTAAAAACTAGCGTCATCCACTCTCAGCGTGGGAATGATTTGAATAAGATGCAATTAACGCGATCGCGTGCGTCGGTTCTTGCAATGTATTCACCGTTTCGTCCGTCAATGATTCTTCTCGCAGACGCGTAGAATCTGCAGTCTATACGGGATCGTAATTTTCGGTAACGCGTGCACAGAATTCGTTCGACACCCCGCTAGTAAAGCATCGAAACTGCAGCGATCGGAAATGCACGACATCGTTAGCAAGCATGTGTCCATTTAAGATTTGTATTCGCTCGAATCGGATTCAGAGGAAGAGCATCGTTAACCGGCAATTAGGAGTCCCGAGATCGAATAACGGTTACCGCGGCCGGCTATAATTCCACAGTCGGTAATAAATCGATACGGCAAAGCGCGGTGCCCAAACACGAGAATAGAAGTAATTTACGATTTCGATATTTAAAAGCCGACTACTCGGCGTGCATAAATCCGTGGGAACCTGATTTACGGTCGGATCGCGAAGCTCGGACTTCGCTGATCACATAGAATTAGCTTGCTGTTTCGACGGAGAGAGCAGCGTTTAGCTGCAAGCAGGTCAACCGTGGATCCCGCCCCGTGCTGTACCGCTCTGTACGCCGCGGTTCTCTTCCGTCCTATTCTTTCCAACCAGAGGGATCACGTGAAAAAAAATGTGGAGAGTTTTCGGCGGCCACGGTCCGACCGCGTTTTCAACGCAAATTCCTTCGTGTGTTCGTCAGCTATTCGTTTGGCCAACACCGTAAATCCGTGGCAAAGATCCTCGGGTTCGCAGGGGTTGTTTCCCTTTTTTCCTCGCGCCCTTTAAGCTGCGCGGGATTAGCTGGCCAACCGCGATATTAAATTTCACCCCCCGAGTTTCTCCTCTGCCGTCCGAAGACCGGAAAGGCAAATTTTCCGCTTTAAGAATCGTCTCCGCTCGAGAGAGAGAGAGAGAGAGAGAGAGAGAGAGATGCGCGACGACGTTCCTCCCAAGTAGAACGGTGTATTTTGCGTCGAAAACATTCGAACGTTCCCGGACCGTCTCCCGCTTTCCGCCGCGAGCTAAATTATTTGATTTCCCAGCGTCGGAATTAAATTGCGATGAAACGGGTTAATTCGAAAATTGAGGGACCGGCGCAAAGTCCAATCGCCCCGATTGCCAATAAAGACCGTCCTTTGAGCTGGTCGTATACAAGAAAATGAACGAATCTGTCGGACGAAGGTTATGAAAAAATTGATTAAAGGCCTGGTTCGAGAGCGAGGAGGGGGATTTCCGTCGGGACGTTTTTACTTGGGGGGTTGAAGCGGCTTCGGCCACTTGACAGCTATCCGTCGTTATTTACGTAACGAGTCGGCCAGCTCTGTGCAGCTCGTCGAGAAATAAGGACGTAAATAGTGGCGTGTTTTGCATCGGTTAAAATAGCTTTAACAAGGCAAGTGGTAACTCGAGTGTCTCATCGGCAGCAGGTAGATCGTCGATTGTACTCGAGGCACAACCACTTCCGTGCCAGTGATTTTCATTCAGGTCGCGTAAATAGCGAAAAACAAATGCGTGTTGTTCCCAGCCACCGGCCACCACTCCCAGCAATTACCGAAGGCGATTTCCACCAGAGGTGTCCGCTGCATTTCGACGATGCGGCCAGATTTTCGGCTATGACCGCGTAATTCTATTCTATCCGCATTGCTATGGTCGCTCGTTAACACGTTGAATACCTCGTCGGTCATATTCAAGGCCGGCGAATCATTTTTGTTGCACCGTCTTCGAACGTTTTCATTCGGAATTTTTAAGCTCGTTATATTTTCGCGTTTCCGATCATCTCAGCGTATTCGTCGACTCTTCGAGCGTTTTCCAATCGCGGGTCTAATACGGTAGAATCTTATCTGTAGCGCCGTAACATTTTTGTTAAAATCATTATTCAATAAGTAAAATCAAATAAATAGAATTACATTTGGAGACCTACGAAGCGTATAAGATATTTTAAATGTTCCAAATATCCTGAAAAGTTAAAATTATTGTTTCGTCTAAGCGAGAGTGAATTGCGTTGTTAATTATTCCGTTGTGCAATTTAATTATGTGCTTGCAACCGAGAATACGCATTCGTATAATTGAGAATGTGCTCGGGAACGATTCGGATAATAAAGGTCCAATTGCGAGTTCGTACATCAGCGGCAGAACATTAATTCGTTCGTACGAACAAGGCGCGGCTAAACGAGGTTTTACCGGGTTCGCAGCGACGAACTCTGCAACGAACAATCGATGAATCGCTATCGAAAAATTGTTTGCGCGTAGCTTTTAACGTCTTTGCAGGGATCGCCAGCGAAAAAGATGTAAAAAAGTTAATCAAAGCGTTGTCGGCGTCCGGCAAAAATTATGGGGGACATTTCATCGGGAGTGTTTCCACGGGCGACTAAGCTGCGAACGAATCAATTTGTCTCGTTTGATATTGTTAATTCGTAGAACGACATTGTTTGTTCTCGCATTGCGATCGACAATTGGGATGGCTCGTTCATCGCCGACTTACACCGTTCGTCGTTCGGAGGCGACTCGTTTTGCGCGCGCGTTTTCTCCGCCGTTCTGTTAGTATTTCCCGTTCCTCTTTAGTTGCGTTTAATAATTATAACAGCATATATAAAAGCTGCAGCATCCATTTGCATGCTTTTTGCGAAGACAAAAGCAGAGTTCATTGTTCGGCGGACAGGTGATAAAATGTTTGCGAGCGGCATTGTGCGGCCGACGCGTTCGCAACCATACATATCGCGCGAATAGAAAGAAAAGGAGCGTCTTTCGGTTCCGCGGTTCTGCTCGGATCTGCGTTTAATTACGTTGACCCGGTGACACGCTGGTCGCGATCGTTAAGGCAGGAGATTTCGATCGAAAGGTTAGCTGCGTAATCGAAGCGGCGAGCACCGGGCTCGATAGAGGGAACGCGAGAGGGAACGCGAGAGGGAACGCGAGAGGAGCCGAAGATCAATCGCGCGAGGAAGGCGAACCCCTGGGTGGTCGGATCTCCGACGCAACGGTAAGATCCGTGAATGAGCAAAGTCGCGATCCCGAGTCGGCGGTAACAAAAGGCGAATCGGGTTTCATATTTTTTTCCTCCCTTTGTTAAAGAATGTCTCAGGGACGGGGTAGGAAAGAGCAGACGTAACTCTGCATTAAATATCTGCTCGTGAATGAAACGCGCGTCTTTATTCGCCGTTTTCCTTGTTGCCTTTGTCTTCTTCCGGGCGAGTTTGCTAAAGTTCCTCGAGCGAAATCGTTGTGTCCAACGAAAGAAACGAATTACTTTCGAGGATGGTTCATTATTTCGATTATACGCGGGCTAATTTATAAAAGGGAGCCGCCGAGAAGGTAGACCGACGGACATTTTTCAACGAGAAAGCCCGCGGAGTCCTCGAACAATCCGACCGAAGTAATTGGTGTGCCGTGTCCTCAATGAACGGCAGAAGGAAATACTTTTGACACCGCAGCCGATCGGACCCGCCAAAGGAGGAAAATTAATTTCACTAGAAATCGATTAATTTAATTAATTCGTCCCAAGTCAAATAAAACTATTTCCAGACCACGATGAAGGCGGCCGCTTCTTCGGCCGAAACTCGGAACATTCGCTATTAATTAACCCTCTAACGGTACGTTCGGGTCTTTCGCGACCCCGCTAAGATTCTCTGTATATACCGATTCTACCCGATGTATTGCGAGACGTTTGCAAATCCGAAGTTTCATTAAACTTCTCGAAAGTTACCATGGTCTCAGCGAACCTCGATAAGATCAACTTCGTTCGCGAATTAACGAGTTACTTATCTTGAATAATATAATCCGATAGCATTTCCTGGGACTATTGTTTCAAACGGAATTGTTTAGCTTCTATTAAATTCAACAGAGTCGTTGAAAGAATTGTTGTTAATAGGTAAAGTACTAACCCTTTCAGTGCACAGTTTGTACGTGATAGCATGAATAGAATGTAAGTACAAGTAATGTAAAGTAGTATAAAGTCACAAAAGTAATATAAAAGACAGATATTTCTTGTATTATACTTTTCCATTGTAGTCTGTACCGAAAAGATGAATTCCTCCCGAATGTAGAGAATCTATAACGCTGGTACTATTTTTACCAACGAGATCCGAAGGCGCTTAAAATTTAAATTCAAAATTATTTCCTCGGTTTAGTCGCGTTATCCTCGATAATTATAGCATAATGATCGCATCAGGTATACGCGTCTAAAAGCTTGGCAAAAATAGCGTCGACCAATCTGTCTATACATCTAAAAGCATTTGCGAAAAGCCGAGCACATTCCGATTTTCGGGAATTGGACGGTTTCGCAATGCGTCGCGAGCCATCGCCGATTTTCGACCACGAGCATCGCATTTTTCATCATTTGGCAAACGCGACGTTTTGAACGCGGAAGACAATGGAGTCCGCGACAGTCTCGGATGTCGTTTGCGCACATAATGGAGACGAAAGGCAGTGGCTTAAGGACGACGCGAGCAAGAATTATACGATGTCGGGCGTAAACAGCGCGCGAGAGTCATTCCGCTCGATTATAAATGAGGAGAATTCCGCGGCAATTTGTATGTCTCGGGTCGTTAACGCAGACGGTTTTACGGGGGATCCTGTTCCGACCGAGTGTGCTCCGTGTACTAATATCGTATTAGCAGAAGTAATCCGTGCAGCGGAAACATCGCGTTGCGTGTGACGCGTGGAGCGCGGGGAGCGCGCGTGGAACGCGCGGAACGCGCGACAGCTTTTTATTTACGGCGGCCGGACTCCGCCACGGTTTACACAGTTGTTCAGTCGCTGAAGGATCAGCGGTAACAGCCGGTGAAACAGGATTATCAAAAAATAATTGGCCAGCTACTCTTCTTCTTTCAACGGCCGAGCGGCCCGGCGAAAGAATCGCAAAAGGAGGAACGGGGTAACGAGTATCGACGCATCCGGTGGCAGAGCGATCGATCGATTCGCAGCGAACGCTCTCCTCCGCGTTCGTTACCGCGAAAGAGGACTATCCGAATTGACAAATCAGGCGGCCAGGGCGTCGATTGAAATTTCAAGGATAACATATCGCCGCCCGTTTCGAACCCTCTCCGACGGACTTCTCCTTTTCGCCCAGCCACCGTCTGTTTCCGAGAGGCAAACAGCTTTCTACCCCCAGCCATTTGTTGCGAATAACTGTAATCCCGTTTCCTCGTTCCGATCGATTTTGCAATACTCGTTTCGGAGTTACTTAAACCGTTCGGGAGCGGCTCGGAGAAATTCGCGGAGATCGAAGTGTCGAAAGGAAAAGGGAACCATCGAGTCGAGAGAGTGAAATTTATTTTCCGCAGACGGAACCGATTCTCGCCTTCGATCGATGCTGCACCGTTTGGAATACGTTTCACCCGTTGCATTGATTTCACTTAGCGAATCTCTCTCATTGTTGCGCTAAGTGGAAACGCTGCTTAAATATTAATACGAGACTTCTTTTTGGCTCGGAGTTAATTTTCCTTGCATCGACCAGATCCATTATTTATTGGAATCTCTCCTGCTGCTCGCCGCGCTGGTGGAAACACCTGTTAAATATTGATGTCGGTTCTTCCCTTCGCTAAATCTGTTAGGGATCAATATCTGGAAAACTATAAGGAATCGATAGCTTGGAGATAAGCGGTCGGGTTTCTTCGTTTCGCCGTTAGAAATCATTTTAAACGAGAGACAAAATTAATGTTTACCGTATACCCATCGCTTTAATATCCAAGTGTTCTTAAATAGGATAATTAGAGTCAGCAGTGTTTCGATATTCTTTGGATGCTCGCTGGTTTGGAGTTGCCCGACCGTCGTTCGAAACGCGTTTTAATTTTGGCAATCTTTTTGGGTCCGTGCCCGCGTAGAATGGTAATGGGGGAGACCAGGCATTAATATTTAAGGCAAGAGACGGCGGGGAAAAGATGAGGGGGTGCTCGAGGAAGTTTCGTTAAGCTCGGGACATTCGGGCCGCCGAAAGTTCGATTATTAGTCGGCGAAGTTGGCGGCCCCGGGACACGACCGATTACTATATTCTTATCAATCGGCCGGCGTCGTCGGATATGCAAACGGCCCCGGGGTCGACGCGGCTTTCCCTAACTCAACAAGCGGTCGCATAAATTCCCGGTAATGGCAGGCAATTACAGGATAATAGTGCGTTCGCGCCCGGCTCTCTCGGCTCTCCCGGCTCTCTCGGGGAGCGCGCGATCTCCGCCACCGCGTGGAACGCGTGATTACACGGCTAAGAAAATGTAGTCTTGCCAAAATTAAGTGGCGCGTTAATCTTTCGCGCGCGCGACCATTTGACAACAAGCCCGTCTTCCCGCTCGCCGAGGAGAACTCGCTCCTGCCTCGTCGACGCGCCGATTTCTACCCTCCTCGAGGAAGCCTGACAACCTCGTTGCACTTCCATTTCGCTTCACTCATGGTAAATGGAACTTTCGAAAGCCTCGCGAATTTTTCACCGCCGCGGCACGGTCTCAACTTCCGCGCGAATCGAACGCGAGACGTTCCGAAAGGTGCTCGGAACTTGTCTGCAAATTTTTCGCTCGCTCGAACTTGCTTCGGAATCAATGCGAAATTATTATCGACCCTCGCACCGTGGCCTAACACGCGATTTCAGCCGATCGAAATGATTTTCGCTCGAATTTATTTCGCATACGTATTTCGTGTAACTTTAAACAATGTGGCTTCTCGAAAAGTGTTGTACTTTGCTAGATTTATGCGTAACATACTCCGACGTATAAATATGCAACCATTTTCATCCTCAACATTTAGAACAGCGCTGCGAATGGGCGTTTTATTGGATTATTTACACCATGTTACGTGTCTGGATAACATTCTTTTCGAAGAATAAAAAAACTTTCGAGTTCGGAGATTCTTTCGAGCGACAACGAAGATCGTTTAGCAGCAAATCGTTCTCGTCGCTGCTGATTAAAAGCCGTTTCTCAATTTTCATTTGTTCCCCTTTTTTCGCAGGCCACAGGTCGCCCGGTTTCGCGTCTGTTTTGCGATCACAGGATAGCGAATGCGGCGGTGCACCCCGATGCGAGATCTCCCGGCTTGCTTTGCGACCATAATCCCGTCGCGTCGCTTTGGGGTTTCAATCGAGCGTGATGCGGCTGTACGTGAAATGATTAATTAGAGTGCAAGGAGCGAGCTCACATGACCGCGCTGTCACGGGGATGTTTCTTTTAATTATAAAACCGCGCGTACACGGTCCGGTTAATTCGCCTGTTCACTTGCGGCCCCGTTTTGCGTTTGATCCCACCTTGCCTGGTCGAAGTCATCCGATTCAGAGCGATCACTAAGCGATCCTGAGCCGATCCTGATTAGTGAAGAAAAGAGCACAAATCATGAGAGCATTACCGCGATAAATCATCTTATTTCCGCTCGCGTATCCCAGCCAACTGCTTATTAATCTTCGTCCGCTTCATTTGTCTCGTCTTGTAAACAGGATAATATCACGATTTTTCAGGAGCTGTCCTAGCTTTAATTAATAAACAGATTACAGTCGGTTACTCTCGGCTCGGACTTTCATGCAAACTCATAATTTCTCGAATATTTAGTTTCTGAAAAATTCAACTCGGCTACCCGATGCAGAGATTGCTTCAATAAACTCCACTCACCACTTTTATTCATACAGCCATATTAACGTACGATTCTCCCCCTGGCCTCTCCCCCTTACTCTTTCTGTAAGGCGAAGTCAACGTGTTAGACAAAACTTTACCGTGTTCGATAGAAACGCGAGAAAACGGGGGATGCGGCGCACCTGGATTTTTCCGACGATGATTTTCGAGCATGGTGCGATAGTTAATTTCAGAGTGACGGCCGCGCCGATTCCAATCGTCGATGGACGGCGTTTCCCGCCGGTGGGAAATGCGAAAATAAAAAAGCCAGCGACAATCCGGAATTTGGCGCGGGAGCTTTAAATCTGCCGGAGGTAAATCAAAATCGCCGCTCGCTCTTGTTTCAATTAAATGAAAGCATACGTGCGCGGCAGCGGCGGCGACCGGTTAATCCGGATTGTCTCTCCTCGCTTTGTTGCATTTAATCGTACTTCCCGTAATTAAAATTATCCTTCTGTTGTTTGATCTTCCGCCGGGTCCCAGACCGAACCTCGAGAAGAGAGGTCGTCGCGCCGTCGCGCCGTTCTCCCTCCCCGCGCGCCGCGCTCCTCTTTCTCTCTCTCTTTCCTTTTGTCGAGCGACCCGACCGACGTCTCGCGTTCGCCTCTCTTCCTTTGGCCGGATCCCCAAGAAGCCGGTCGAGTTTTCATTAAACTCTTTTCGCCGGCGCAGAGAACGGGGCGCGAGAACTTGTGCGTAATTTTATGCAAACGCGGAAGCATGTGCTCGGCTGCTGATAACACCCTCTTCAAAATTTGCCGGCGGCGGTAACCGTGTGCGCCGATGCCGCCTGATTGGCTGGAAGTGAGCCGTCCATTGTAATCCCGGGACGCTTTTTCTCCCGTGAAAAATCTCTCGTCGATCGTTGAATATCCATTTCTCCCGGCTTCCCCAACAAGTAGAGCCGGAGAATCGCCCGGCGTTGCTCTAACAACAACGCCGTGATAATTCGCCCGGGGAAATGAAATCCGAACGCGCGAATTCCAGCCTTTGAGGGAAAGTGGCCCGTTTTCCTGAAAGCAACGATTCCGGGGATGGTTCCGGTGTCTCGCGATTTTCCGCCCAGTCGCCAATTATTTCGCCGACTCGTATATCGCCCGGATCTGCAAATTAATTTACGTGTTTACATATTGCGAAATCTCGCCTAAGGGTGTGTTCAATTAGTAGTTATTCGACTGCGGTGCCGAGAGCACCTGTACGACACAATTCCATGTCCAATTTCGAAAGCTGATTGTTATTCCAACATATCCGAGTGAACCGAATTCGATTCGATCGCAATGCATATACACAATTTATTTACACAGTGTGCCGCAGTCGAAGTAGCGCGAGAAAATAAATACGAGTTCTGGACTGCGGTTGAAACGTATCTCGACTTTTCAGTCACATTTCCGTTGCATCGATTAACTAAGAGGCTCTGGTATCGCCGATGCGGCAATTCACGGGTCCGAGCTGTTCGAAAACCGCTGCACGGTGCTCGATTTTATCAAAGACTCAGCCGAATGTAGTCTTTGACTGATATTCTGCCAAAGCGACGGGTAAATTCTAGAAACATTGATAAAAGATTAAAGAAATAATTTTGTTTTTCTCCAAATTTTAAACGCAAACTTTCGCACCAATAGCGGATCGTTTCTACAATTTCGGTCAACTTTTTGTCAATATCGGTTACCGTGCGCAGGTTCTACAGAGAACGGCGAAACTGGTCCCGATCGGAAGAACCTCGAAGGTGTTTATTGCATTAATATTTCCATGCATAAAATTACGGTTATTTACCGTACGTGTTGGAAGCGCAGGGAGCCAGCTAGAGCTCTCCGTCCGTCCCCGGTGGGTCGCGTCGAACTACAGCGAGCACGGAGAGAATATTTACCACGGTTCCGAGGACGCGTTTCCTGTGGACAAAATTTTTGAAACACGGCCCCATAAATATCCCCCGCAATCGGAAGTACAATAGGAAACGTGTACATCGCGCGTCCCGAAAATGGCAACGCGGCCGGCCTCGGTTCTTCCGCTTACCGATCAGATAACGCCACGAGAAACCGTCGCGCGTTCCTTCCTGAAATATTGCTGGAACCGCGAGTCTCTGCAGGAGGCTCGGAATTCTCGCAGCTGCTCGCCGTGAAATCTGGTAAACCGATTTACGAGAACTGTCGGTTATGATAATACGCTGGAAAATTACATCGCGACGGTACGACGGTACGGCGCGACGGCGACGGCGACGGCGGCGTCGGATCGCGACGGAATCGATTCCCGGCGTTGAAGAGAGTCGAAACTGTTTTCGGCGGGTTCGAGGCTCGTCATTATCCCCGATCGAACGAAGGAACGTCGGGGCCGGCGTCTGTGGGAGTCGTTATTCGCGAAAAAGCTCTCTTCTCGGGCTAGCATTGAACCGCCGCAGCTCGCCTCCCATTCTCCCGAGTGTTTAATCGGCCGGAAATGAATCGCGATATTCAATCTGTACCGGTCGATCGGCGGATTTAAAGATTACCGAATTATACTGTGCCGATGGACGCGATAATGATGCCACCGTCCAATTTCTAGCCCCATATCCCGCGATTTTTATTCGTTTAGGCCGGAAACAATCTCCTCGTCCATAAATACGCAAATGCGGCCCGATCGCGAAAGAACTAGATTATCGAAGATATCGAAATGCAATTTGCACTGGCTCGAACGTTGAATATCCTGCCAATTGTTTTCAACTCTTGAGATAACGAGGCACGGTGGTCGATTCCTTCTTCAAATGGAACGACGATCGTCGCGTCTTGAAAATCTGCTTACAGTGGTATGCACGATGTAAACGCGCTTATCGTTTCTGCAAACGATCATATAATGCCATCGTCGATTTCTACTTTTTTCCGACTACTAAATCCACGAGGCTTGTTATTAAAGAGTCTGATGCTGTTTAAAGCTTAACATTCTTTATGGCTTTCAGACAATATTCTTTTAACTCTATTCTTACATTGTTCTATTATTATTATAATACTTTGAAACAGTTGTAAGCATGCTCATTTGGATAAAAGAGAAACTCGATTATCAAAATTAGTAAAAATGAACGTGTAAAATCTGTCAAGGCCATCGATAAATGAAATAATTCGCAAAAAGTTCGGAATGCGGAGATGGAAAATGTTTAACGATCCGTAAAAGAGTGTTCAATAAATAAACCGCTGGAATTTTCTAAGCCGGATGCACTCGATGATATAGACTGCGATTCAACGCCGATCTTGATCGCTTCAGGCGAGATATCGTTCGCGTGCTTCGTAGTCTAGCTCTCCCTTGATTGTCAGATGCATCTACAAGATAATCTAATTGCGTCACCGCCGAGAAGGGTCGACACTCGTCGATTCGGTCCGATAAAACGAGCCACCGACGAGAGTTCATCGCGAGCTAACGACTAACGACGCGACGATCGCACCGTGTAAGCTTTCCCCCTGTTTTGATATTTTCCGCAGTTTTTACAGGGTTAACGTTTGCACGGAGTTGACGGGGCTGATATCGTTGCCGCGACGCTTTAATTAAAACGCGGGGAAAAGCAAATAGTGTGTTGAATTATACGCGAATTGCACGAAGTTATACTTCCGCGTTTCAGGTATTTATTTTTTCCATGCGCACTGCTTGCTCGCGATGGAAAACAGTTCGGACGCGTCTGGTGTCGTCTGGTGTCCGGGGAAGCCATTTTATTCCGTAAAAACTAAAGGATAGATCGAGTTATTCGCAATAAATAAAGAGTATCCGTTTGCAGGGAAAAATCGAATGTAGGGGAATGGTATCGATTGCTGCACCGTGGTTTGGCACGAGAGGGTTGGTACGAGGCAAATTTGTTTCAGTTACTGAATTACCTCGAAGAGAAAAGTATCTAAGAAGTCTATTGTATTATTTTTTTTCTGTGATTTGGACGAGTTTTTTTTTAAATACATATATTTATATTTTTTCATGCTTTTTAAGTCTTTTAACAAGATCAAGGCACGCATCGAACCATTATCAGAAATTTAAAAAGATAGCATTTCATAAGTGTTAAGAAGTTAAAGTGAAAGATTCGACTGCGAAGATTAGAGACGAAATTTCATTTAAGAAATTCGATATCTTTAATAATCAGCTGGCTGACAGATGGAAGAAGGTCGTCGAAAGCGACAGGGATTATTTGAATGATTAACTCCTCGGCGTTCACGGCCGCGTATGTCACGGACACGCTGAATGAATAAAGAACAGTTTTAAATCGTATGAACTTTATTAAACTTGAAACTGTGATTCATCGTTTATGCATGCGCGAGAGCTTCTACCACGACGGGACGAACGATGTAAATTCTCCTGCCGCAATCGAGTGACAACATTCTTGAAATTAATTTACTGTTCCGAGATGACACGGATAAATGCAAATATTTGCGCGTTCAAAGGATAAAGCCGCTCGCAGATTTCCAGAGGTTCAACTTTGGAACAGAAGTACCGAAACTTATTTCTACGCCAAAAAGTTTGCAGCAGGTTTTATTTTTGCAGTTCTAACGTCGGAAGTCGATGAATGGCTTTGCAAGAAATACTGAAAAAATCTATTAAACGGGCAGAGAAGTTGATGGAAGCGATTAAGTTGGCTATAGAGCAGATTTGAATTGTTCTGAAGTGGGCGGCTAATTAGCGGGTCGGTTTCAAGAAGGAAATACCTCAAGATGGTAGCGGACGGTTCTGAAAAAGACGTCTCGCGGGCTACGGATCATCCGGATCGTTTTCGAAGCTCTCTAATTACGTAAAGGCCTTTGGCTATCTTCCGAGAGAGGGGGGAGGGGCTGGAGAGAGACCAGCGCGAACATCTCGGGGCTCAAGTTCAAAGCGTCGATGTACAAACACCCTACGCTAAAAGGGTAGACTGGATTTAACTTTGACACGTCAGGTGTAAGGAAATAGACGCGCGGCCCCCGACTGCTGCGGAATATTTTGCCGAAGAGAAAGACGCGCCGGGTAAACGCTTCCGAATTCGAACTGATCTGGGACTAGCTCCCAGCGAAATAGTGGATACAACTAAAATTTCTTTGCGATACGGAATATTAGGAAGACGTTTCATACGTAATTCTAACGATAATACGTCGGAGCCGTGCCCAAGCATCGTAATACGGTGGAAATTCGATTATCCAGGCTAACTAGAGTGGCACGGAGGTTCGGATAGCGGAACAGTGACTCGGTTGCAATGCCAGATTTCGTCTTTATTAATTTGTAGAGTAAATTGTTTCGGGTTACCTAGGGTCGATTTAATTGCACGTGAAAGGTATTTGAATTGAATAGGGTAACAAGGTATCCGATGCACCGTTGGGACAAACTCGATCGTCTGTTTCTCATAATAGGAAGTTCTTTCGAAGCGATAATTCCAGGAATAATTCGTTGCTAGCGTGTCCGATCGTCGTAATACGTCCGGTGAACCGTCGGACCGGTATCGATTCGCGAAGCAGTTATGAATTTGAACGAAGAATGGGAAAGTTCGAGACCGGTCGACTTACAAGTTGCCTTTGCACGACATATCGTTCGAGAAGTTCGCTCCTCGGAGTTGCGAGAGCAGCGGACAGGCAGTGCTCGGTTTCAGGAGACGTTCCTCCGCGAAAGTTTGCCGCTCGCTACTGACGCGTGTTGGTAATTATTGAATAGAGCCTCGTTGTCGGCAACAACTTTCGAAAAAATAACAGCGCCGCACAAACATCCGCTAACAAGCTACAGCAAAGCGCGTTCTCGATGGCTGGATGAATCTCGATGGCTGGTAAAATGGTCTCCGGATGAAAACTCGACGAGGAACTGGATATCGAGCGTCGAGTCCGAGCCGTGGCGAGCTGCGGCCCGATCCAGGGGATCGACGAACGTTGTCGCGGATGCTCGTCAATTTCAGAAACCTCTTCCCTCTGGCGAAGGACGTTTGGATCCCGTCGGGGCGGCCAGATTTCGGATCGATCGGATTAAAGGCCGCGCCGCATTTCGCAGATAGAATTTGGCGGGAACTCTCGGCTAACTTAAATACCGAACTTTCTCGATAATAACTCGCCGCTCTAACTGGATCAGGACACATGGCCGGCCGTGCGTGGTCCAGCGAGGGAATTTAGCTCGTAGTTCCGTGGCGGTGTTTCGCGTAGGTTCGTTCGTTTGTGCGCCTACGTGATCTCATTCATTAGCCCGGCAAGTCATCAGCGGGGAAAAACGAGTTTACCGCCGGCAAACGGTTCGTGACCGCGCGGCGGCGTGAATACCGGATCGAGGCCGGAGATCTCCGCGATTTTCCGCTCGATCCCGATTGAAAAACCAGCAAAACAATGGACAGACGTCGATACACCGCGGTGTCCTCGATCGCAACCACGAGAGGATAGATATGCCCGTTGCCAAACGGGAATCCGAGTCGCGGAACTTTTATTCCGTTTGCTCGCGTGTCGACAATACCTCCTCTTCGTCTTTGTCACAATCCACGAAACAGTGCCATCCTTTTTAGTGGAATTCTTCGTACGGCCATCTTGCGCAAATAGAAATCTGCGCATTCCTCCGCAGGCTCTTTTCCCTCGGAATAAAAAGAGCCTGTTCGGTCTCGAGCAGGCCAAAAGAGATTTGTCACGGTCGCGAGATACGTTGGTTGGATAAGATTTGTCACGGTAACAAGTTACGTCGGTCGGGGCTTAAGACTTCGGACACTTGGCGGTCCGAGGAACGCGCGTGTCATCGGACACACACCTACTCTTCGACCTCCGTGGAGAACAATAATATTTCACAGGAGCGACAGACGTCTCGCAGGATATCTGGGACTTGTCCTAGATAGTCGACTGCGCCGATCTCGGACAATAAATTCCAGGATTCGAAAAACAAATCCTCTTATCAGACTTCTATGCCCATTCGAAGCCAAGAGCAGCCAGCTAAAGACCGGTATTAAAAGACACTCGTTTAGCAATTCAGCAGCTAATATCCAATATCTAGCCGATATCCATCTTGATAAAACCCGAAAAGACTGAATGTATGTAGATAACTTGCTGTGCTTGGCTCGAGAAAGAAATTCATTCGACCATCTCCTGCGAAAGACACTTTATAATTTCAACGATTTCGAAATGAAACATGCGAAAATGGTAATTTTGACCGCGACCCCATGGGTTACCGTTAAATGTTTTCTTACTACCATGGTCCCGGCTGGTCGACACGGAGTCGTTTCGTTTTCATCAAGAAGTTGTCTTCGATGGAACAGAGTCCCGACTCTATATCCGGCTATCAATCTCGATTCCCGTGGCCTGGTTTCCCGATTCCTCCCGGTTTCTCCCATTTCTCTATTTGTCCGAGACGTAAGCTTCTTACGGGTCTCCGCACCGGTTCGATCTTCGACCATTTTTTTGTTCCTCGCGGATTCGACGAGTCCCCGATAAAATTGACGCGAAACGAGGGGAAAAAGCGGAGCAGGAACGCCGGGAAGACCGGGCTCGCAGGCGCGCCATTATGAAATACTTTCCCGCGGAGAATTATGGAATACGAAATAGCTCGCGTGCGCGTGAGATTACAAGGATACTTTGTAAAATTAATGGCACGGAAATTAATTATACCGCGGGACTCGTCTCGGTGAAACGGTGATAAATGCCGAGTTCCGCCGAGCCGGCCGTGCAAACGAGAATTTCGAAACTCGCGCGAAATTTCCTGTCCCCCTTCGCCCCGATTTTCCGGCGAATTTCAAGCGATTTCCTCCATTTTTTCTCGCTCCGGCAGACGCCGCTTTCGCCTCGTGTTTTCATCTTCAAAGAGAGACCGCTCGAAACGAAGATCGTCTTCGCGAAACTTCGTTTGCGTTCTGCCCGAGCGCGGCCGAGAGCTAGATATTCCTGCTTAAGAACACAATGGCGCGAGCTCATTACCGTCTCGATTCGCGACGTCGGCTGTCTCGGTTCTCGATCCTCGGCCCTCGGGATTCCTTGGCGAATGGAAGCATGCGATGCCAACGCCGCTTCAAACGCAATTGCAGAGCGACGGTCCAGTCGGTGTAATAGACCATCTTCTTGCTAAAAAATTCGCCGTCCTCGCGATTCTAAAGGAGGCGGCCCAAATGGCGTCGTTATCTTCTTCAATCTTCTCTCCGTCTCGGATTAAAAATGACTCGTATCGAGAACATTTCGGATGGATCGGCGATCTCGTTTCCGGTTTGGATTACATAAGAAATCGAATGCGAGAGTCTCGAGATCTCGAGCTATTATTTTTAAGATTAGTTGCCACTGGTACCTTACTAGATCTGTACAACAAAATCGAGAATAGAATGCAGATGTTCCTGTAAATGCACAGTTCTTTACATAAGTATACCAATGGGACCTGGATGGAAATTTTATGTTTAAAAAGTATCTTATATTATAACTTAATATCCTACGCATTTCCTTTTTCGAACATTCACAGTCTAGTGATGCGCGTCGCGTACGAACTATTCCGTTTGCGGATGTAAAAGGGTTAGCAAAAGCTTATTTTCCAGCGGTGTAGCCTCGCGTGCGATCTAATCTTTATGCGTTCCAATGGAAGAACACTTTTGGCGAAAGACAGAAATTCCTTTAGAACGCTGGATTAACTAGGTCCGTTAGTTATGCTACGATAAATCCTGAACAGAAGACTTACTCTTGGCAGATTTTCGAAGAGCCGGGCTTTCGTATTAAAAACGCAAGCAGATGATCAAAGAGCGCGGATAAATCTCTGTATTTTCGTTGAACGTCAAAGGGACAGAAAAGTGCACTCGCCGGTGAAACGCAGGATCCGACGTGCCCTTTCCCGCTCGCCGTTAGACAGATAGGCAGGACGAGGGAGGCTCGGTGGCCTCGAAGTTAACGTGTGCTTTCCATTACGGAGTTCCGAGGCGGGTTGATCTTCCGAACGATCGGTTCACCATCGCTCGCCGATAAACTTGTTCGCCGCAACTCAAACAATAACGTCGTTAACGGGCTTCCCTTGTGCGAGAGCTGCGGGGCCGGCGGAGCCGATGGAAAAACGCGTGTCAATTATGCGAAACGCGAGGCTAGGGAAATAAAAAATTGAAAGACCTGCGCGGACGGTGAAAGGAGGAGGGAACGAGGCGAACGCGCTGCTAGGTGTCCAATTGAAGAGCGATGCGTTCCAGTAATTAGAATCATAATTCCGGTAACGAGTGGCAGCTTGTTCAATGCGTCGCGTCGCGACGCCACGGCTCTCGCTCTCTTTAGAGCTGGGGCCACGGCGAACTATTCGATTGGAAGGTAGGCGCGCGCGAAATGAATAATTTTCTTGCGCGGGGGTGGCGGCGGTGATCGTCGTTCCGCGAGTCGTTCAAAGGGTTCCATAGAAATCAGACGATCAAGGATCCTTGGGCGAATTGAGTCAACCGCGGCGAGAATTGATCGGCGACTCTTCGGGGATTTTCTCCGAACAAGACGACGAATTTATTAAAACTCGCTAGCGGCCTGGTTATTGCTCGGAAGAAAAAGTCTGACCCACTTCTGGCGCCGTTCGACGTTCACGGGACAATTAATGGAATCGCGAAGTCGAATTTGTTACGATAAAACGGCGATACATCCACTCCGGATGAACGCGTAACAAGAGTGCCCCGATATCTTGGTCGATTCGGTGGGTAAGATTCAGCGCGATTAAAGGTTAATCCATCCCGTCGATAAATGCCAACCTCAAAAGGCCTATAATTAAGCATCCGGGTAGAATGCCATTAATATGCTCCGCGAGCACGAACGGCTGCAACGGCCTCGTTAAATTCGGCTTCCTTTGTTCCGCGATTTTTCTGCGCAGCACGCGTGTCCAGATTTTGCCCGTCGCCGTCGGGAAACATTTAATTATCGTACAAATATTTCGAGAATAATTGCATCGCCGGCGCGAGACGCGCTCGCGTTCGTTCAAGACCAAAGTAGCCGGGGAATCGAACGACTCCGGGCAATTGCCGGCGGAAAACGAACAACCGGGAGCGCGCAATGAAATTTTTTCGGCGAGGCTCGGATCCCGGGAAAATCGAGTTTGAAAATTCGCGGGGCTATTCAGCGGCGCGCGTGCTCCGCGAATTTTGCAACTTCGTTTCCAGGAAAACCGGAGCTCGGTCGCGAAAGCGTTGCTGCACGATTCCCGCTCGTTGTTGTCCGAAGACTCGGGCAGCGTTTATTCGCGGCGCAATTTCGGCCGCGTTCGCGCGAGACGGCGCGCGAAACGCGTTCTGGGAAACTCGGTCGAACAAAGACGCTTATCGCGAACGACCCTCGCGACCCTCGCGACCCTCGCGACCCGACTCGATCGTACCCGCCGAGAAGATCTCCGGCTGCGCTGTTCGGTTACTAATTCAACGGGAAGTGAACTTAAGCAAATGGCGGTGAAACGAGCGCAGGTGGAACGACGGGTCGGCCGTTTCGAAAAACGAGAACAATCGGCGGGCAACGTCGGGAGATTCTCGTTTCGATAAAATCCATGTTGTTGCACACGGTCGCGGCTTTATCGCCTATGCTGCGACCCCCTCCTCCCTCCGCGCGTCCTCTACGCGTTTCAGTTTGAAACTGGAGCTCGCGCAAAAATCGGTTCTCGAATGTTTTACACGAAAGAGGACAAAGTCTCTCCTTTTTGATCAAGCTCCTATTAGTCAAATTTACGGCTTGTTGCGAGGAAGATGACGATCGTTAACCCTATCACGTTCAACTTTGTTTTACATTAGTGGTTCGTACAAGGTACGAACTCTCGTGTGTCGCATGATTTCTATCTTAAATATTGGACAAAAGTAGAAAATTGAAGGTTTAAAACCAGGTATACCGTTGCGCGACTAGACTTTAACAATTTGTAGTAAATTGGAAGTTATACGGACTTTCTGGAGCCATCGTGAGTGTAACGCTTCGCGAGCTGAGAATACAGAGCACCGTTCCAGGGTTAAAAACCGACAAACCCTACTTAGAACGGGGCCGACCACCCTCTCTCTGCCATATCCTCGGAACCACCTCGGCCCCCTTTTATTTTTAAAGCCGTCTGGATGCACTAGGCGCCTGCCGCCTCTATTCTCCCGCTTATGCGCTGTCGATGCCACTATAAAGTCGGACGCACTCCGACGAATGAACGAGTCCCGCCTTATAAAGTCGAAAGTTCACGGGCTCCGTGACCAGAAAAACGCCGCAGCTCGTAAATACACGGATCCCCGAACGCTTCCGCGGCATTTCTATACGGCGCCGGTGTCGTGCGACGTCGGCGAGCGAGCACCGTTGAGTTGTCGCCAACCTGTAAAAAGATACAAGCCAAGAAATTCGACCGAAAGTACCACCGGAGGCTAATTACCTCAGCAACGCATTTTGTCATCGAAGCACTGCGACCGCGATTTCGAAGCACCGACGCGCCGAGAAAGATCCGCGGAGTCGACGAGGACGTCGAAAAAGTGCGGGCATTTTTGCAGAATTTATTCTCGAGACGCGTCACGAAAATGGGACGCATCGATCGACTGAAATTCTCGGAAGTTCTTGCGGAGGAACATCGGCGCATCAGTCCATCAATTTACGCTTTCCGATTCACGCAAATTCTCCAAGTACAATAGAAAAACTACTGCAAATAGATGCTGCTGCAAGTTTTAGGGACGCAGATTTTAAAAAACAACAGTAAATTTTATTCCTAGTCGTTGTCGCTTTTCGGTCGATTTTTTCTCAACGTTTTCTTTTATTATGCCGATATTCGCTGCAACATTCCATTGAACATCAATGTCTGCAACGGTGCTTTCCAACTTTTTAGCTTTACAAAGATTTACAGTTCGTGTAAATTCAGATCGCGCGTGAAAAATACCACGTGACTCGCGTCACAATTTACGGCGTAAGAAAGAGACCGGCGTAAAAAAGTGGCGCGTAAATTGAGGGACGGGTGTACTTTCGTTTTAACAAGAAGAACGGCTTTCCCCAGGAAGACCTGTAGTCTGCAAAAGAATGTCAAACAAGGATTAGTATTTCGAGGGCGTTTACAGTTGGTACGGCAGACTCCGTCGTCGATGCGATCTTTTCAACAGTCCTCGCGACAGCTTTAGACAACCGTGCACAGTCTGTTCGCTTAGAGCTAATGTGTTTCGCCTGTTCAGTCTGGCGGCGCGCTAAAAGCTTTATTTTACCGGGTCTATAACAATAAAAAGCAATTTTAGACAGCCTTTTACAGTCGGCGGGGACACGCGAGCGCTTTTGAGGAAAGCACGGAACGTATTCATTGGCGCTCCCGCGACAATTCGCATTGCAGCGAATGTTTTCGAAGTGCGTGGCTGTAATTTTTCGGAGGAATTACAGTATTTCGGTCGGTAATCGCAACGCGAACCGGAAGCGTCTGCACGGCAGAGCAGACATTGTCTTTATTCGTTCGTCTGCTGTACAATGAATATTGTCCTCGCTTTCAGCGACGAATGAAAGAAGGATGCTGCTTCTTTATAGACCGACGTAAAGTCCTCGTGCCTTTTATGGAATAAAATATCGGTATAGAAACGCGACGTTTTATAAACGTCGAAACGACGGCGCAACAGCCCTGGAAAAAGCACGTCGACGTCGACGGAAGTTTCGACTCCGCCGTCGGACTATTTGTTTTAATAAACTAGTAACGGTCCTGAATATCGAAACACGTCGTCTCGGTTACCTTTTGGAAAAATGCCGAGACGGAAACTCGAAATATAATATCGTTGAAAAATGAACCGATCGATCCATCGGTTCGTCCAATCGGTTTTATTATAAATGCGTTAAATGCGCAGTCTGTACATAATTCAGTCCTCGGAGAAATACCTTTGATACCTTAAAAAACCCTTGTCCGCAGGGGGCTAAATGAAATTGCGCGTAACACAAGATTAGCATTGGAAAATATGCGAGCCATATTTCAGTGTCATGATCAGCGTGTTTCATTCCGCAGTCCATACGTTGTGACCTGTAGCGTCGGTACTAGGCCAGCAAGAGAAACGAGAGTACCCGAAAACGGCATTATCTCGTGTTACGAGGTCCTCCGACAACCGTAACAGAGATGCGACTGCGAATAGCATCGCAGGGTGGCCGGGCGAATGTTTACGAGGCTCTCCCGAGATTATTTTCAATGGCAGTGGCGCGAACGAGGGGGGAAGCATCGATAGCTTATCGGGCATCCGACGCGTCACGACGACGTCGATGGACGGCAGCCGAAGATCTGATAATGGATCTAGATGAAACCAGCGAGCCGTGAACTGCCTCGAAAATTCGACTCTGTCTGTTCGCACCTGAGAGACTCCGAAAACGTTGATTTACGCGTGTCGCGGGACGTCGGGAGCGCCTCCTTCCCGAGGCGAGCCGGCTTCGAACGGAAAGGAAAAGCGAACGAAGGCGGATGGATGATCGATTCCCATCTATTTCGCTTACTCCCTGCTCCTCGTAGAAAAAGTTGTCACGACTCCTCGGCCCTCGACAGCGAATCGATTTGTCTTCGAACTGCCAGAACGACCAGGTGGCCCCGATGAATTAGAGAGCCGATCGCACCGCCAGCAATTCGGACATTCTACCCTGCGGCTTGTGGCTAATTAGTGAACAAATTTCTTGCCACCGCGATCCCTCACCGATCCGTTTACGATAGAATTTTCACCGGCAATTTAGCTTTGTTCCGAAATTCGACTGGCAGCTGTCGAGCAGTTTGTCAAGGCGAAAAAACGGAGGTTCTGGCGCAGCTAGGTATTTTGTAGAGTGGCGAGTAATTTGGCAACTTATTGTGGTAGGCGTCTAGGATTTGTCGAGTAAATTATTTAGTGTATTTAGTACACGGAGAAGGTGCTACAAATGAGTACAATTGATCGAAATGGCTCTCCTCGAGTAAGTCGTTTTAATAACCTACTCGACTAAATTCCAGTGAACGCACGCAACAATTTTCTAAATTACTCGCCACTCTACCGAAGTACCGACCGAGCCTAAACCAACCTGTGGCTATAATTTGTTACTAACGAGCGGCGGGAGAACGTTGTTCCAGAAAAAAAGATCATCGAAATCGATTTACTTCGATAAATTGGTTTGGTATTCTCCCCGACTACCATCCTCCACGATAACTTACTAAATAACTCGGCGTTCTATTAAATTACCGACCGTGTTTGAACCGGCTGTAAAGAAGTGTCCGGATCAGTGCGCTTAATCCAAGGAAATGTAATTGCTTAACTAAATTGTTTTAATAACCTACTCGACTAAATCCGGATGCTCTCCACAATAAGTTACTAAATTACTCGGCATTCTACTAAATTAGTGAACCGGCCTTAATGCAGCGTCTGCTAGATGGTCTTGCCGATGCGTCCTCGAGCAGGTCCGGCACGAAACCCATTCTCGACTCTCCTCCATCATTTACGGAGCCGGCGAGGCCGTTTTCGCGCGGAGAACTCCAAGTCCGTCGCAAGGACAGTTCGACGATGAATTTCGGGAACGAACGTTGCCCAAGACTACTCGGCCAGGCCCTCCTCGAGCCGGGAAAGCGACTCCACGGTCGGATGGTAGCGGAATCGAGTAATTACCGTCGGACAGAACGCGCCTCTGCCATTAAGTAGTCACGGTATGGCGAAGGGATTTGTCAGACGCGAGTAGTAATGGATCGTCAATGTCGGACGTCCCCGGTTACGGCGTCGAATACGTCAGGGCGTCGTCGAGGGACGTGTCGCGTGACGTCGTTCCCGGGTTACGTCGCCGGTTTATCGCAAAACGCTTCTTTCGCGGATGCCGGGTCGAAAGTCCAGAATTCGGCCACGACGGAACGGCGAATCGTTGTTCTAATTCACTGCCGTCGGTTCGCTAAACGACCAGCCGTTCCGTAGACAATTAGAAAGTTGCGGAGCATCGCGGCGATGTAATTTCACGGGGAAGACGGACCGCGAATTCATCGCGAGAACGGACGATGCGATAATAATTATTGCACCGGATCCTTTGTCCGCCGGAAGCTCTTCGACCGGCGGCGGCGCGCTTTCGAGAGTTTATAATTCAGCGGCCGAGAGTTTCGAAATGCACTCGCGACGGAATCTCCGCGAGAACTTTCCTCGCTCTCTTTCGGCCGACTTCTCCGTTTGTCCGGTTTCCCCCTTTTTTCGACTCGCGAATGACTAATTAATTGGATTTATGGGGCGCGCCGCAGAAAACGCTTGTTCCCTTGGACACGGTTCCCCGTTTCCCTCCCTCGCTGCTATCTTCCTCGAGCCATCGGTGGGAAATTGATTACGCCGCATCCATTTCTCAAAGACCAATCTTCCGCTGTCTCCGCCTGACAGCACATCCCCGAGGCTGTTGCATTCTTTAGGATCGCACACGGCCGATTTCGATTATCCAAGGGTCCTTCCTTCTCGCCAGCCTCTATTTCATTCGTCCCGCGTTCTCTCCTAAATAACGTGCCGCGAATATTAGAGACTGTTCCACCGTTTTCCACGGTCCTGCGAATGCTAATATTATAACAACGATGCCCAGGTGGCGGAGAATATAAATCACGCGCGATCGGCGGCTGCCTGAAATTCTGCGAGCACGGACCATTCGACGACTGGCTTTTTCGAGGGGTTGGAAAACAGTTACGGTATCGGTTTCGGGTCTTGATGTCGTTATTTTTCGGTTCTGCGCTCCGGTTCCGTGCGATAGATAAAAATACCCCGGCGATCGCAACCGCTTATCACTGGTAAAAACTATTACAAAGATGCGATTACATGTGGAATATATAATTTTAATTTCAATTTAATTTGTTACGCAAATTGGGTCGAGAACCAAAGTGCATAACCGAAGCGCATAATCGAAACCGTGGATCTCTATGTAAAGTATGCAAAGCGTAGACAAGTATAATTTTCATTCCTTCTTCTATTATCTTAACAAGTTGGAATTAGCGCATCAACGTTATCTTTGTTCCCTTTAATCGTTTATCAAATGTGTTAAATCCACAGCATACTTGTATCAATTGAAGCATCATGGAGTTCTTCGTAATTGTTTCAGAACCGATATGCTCTGCATTTTCGCAACCGAGTTCGGCGATCACCGACTCGGGATCCACGAAAACCATGAATGAAATATTCATTCTCGCGAAACGTGTCGATCGGTCGGAAAAATGAATTCGGAAAAGGTCGATTAACATTTTGACGGGCTGCCGTCAAAGCGTAATCGAGGGGGCCGGTGTTTTTCCTTTCCGCTTTTCAATCTTCCCAGGGGTCTCTTGAAAATTGTTTCGCAAGGGGGCTAACGAAATAATGAGGTTCGGGGGTTGGTTCCATGAATATAAATTATGCGGGAACTATATTTATAGAGAGGGCGGATCGAAGGGATTAGGGGCGGGCTCGCGCGTGCATGGGCCGAGACGCGAGGAGCCGAAAAATTGGTAAACCCGCGATATCCGGTCGCGACGACGCTCGTCGGACTCTTTTATGGTCGGCCGGGAAGAAATACGAGATAGGCGAGGACCCGAACGTCTGTTTTCTTAAGGTGCACGCTCGATCGGACGAAAAATTGCACCGGCAGAGTGAAAAATCGTATCGAGGCGACGGAGGAGCGCGGGCGGAGGACAGCCAACGTATTCTCGCGTTCCTCGGGAGCGGAATTCGATGGAGGAAACCGAATGGAAAAGGATCTCTGCCGCGGAGTCAACTTGTTTGTTCGACTATTCCGTATCCATTATGCTCGCAGCGAGATTTCCGAATTGCCGGCGAGAGTGTCCCGAGTATTCCCGTATCGCGAAATACCTCGAAAATATCATCGCGGCGGATTCGTCCAGAGGGCTCGGTTTTTCCGTCGAGAGGATTTTCTCTCGTCACTGTTGCGGCAACCGAACGGAGACAGGATTAAATGAGCCGATGGTACGCGTCCCTTTTGTAGCAGCCTGCCCTGTCGGTAAACGAGAATCATTTTATTGGAAAATGAAAAAGCCGTGCTCGCGAACTTGAAAAGAAGCTTAAAAGTCTGGAAACTGACTTGTTGCTGCTAAGAAAATGATCTAGATGTTCTTAGCGAGGCTCTCGGCGTTGCACTCGTCGCTGAGCTCGGCAGCCGACGCTTTAAATACTGCCCGGAAAATATTTATACAGCATAAATGTTATAAAAGCATGACAACGATGTTTACGAGAAGGCTTTTTACCAGACATCAAAAAACGCAGCATCTGTTATCACGCGGAAATTACGATGGGTTTAAGTAACATTTGATGCGATTATCTCCAGCCTTCTGTATCTTGTAATTAACGCAACTCCCATTTGTCTAAAACTTCGCAGTTCAATGGTTATAGAAGCTTGATCCATTTGTCCGAACACTTCCTGCCAGAGTTGGTATCTACTTCCATCATCCCAGATTCTAGAGTCAAATGTTCCATAACATTTGGACAAACGGAGGGGTATTTTCCGTCGCTCATCTACACGCGTTCCCCCGCGGCGAAGTTTTGCTTCCGGAGCGAGGATGGTTCAACGCCGTAGAAACGAGACGTGTAAACTCGGTTCTTTAGAAGCTGCGCGCGTTTGCGCGTTGAGTTAGGTGATCGCGTAACTTTGGAGCCCCTTGTGTCTCTGCACTTCGAGGGAAGAATTTCAGGCAAGTGCATCGGCGGCCGCCGATATTCAGCGCGTGCGTTTACATTCCCCGGTAAATATGCTTGAAGAACAAGCTCCGAGAGGGAGGAAGATGGTGAAAGAGGTTGAAAGAGGTTGAAAGAGGGAGAAAGGAGGAGGAAGAGGGTGAAAGAGGGTAGCGATTGCGCGCTTCGCACGCGATGCCCGAATGGCAAACAGAGGGATGATGAATTCGAGGCGCGAGTGCGATTCCGCGAATATTTGGAAATGGAAATATCCGACTACGCATCCGGCAACGTCGCGACGCGACACCGCCAGCCGCGACGTCTCTCTTTCGCTTTGGATCTCGACGGGCGCAGCGACGCGGCTCTTTATTAAAACCGTCGAAGGCGTTTTCAATCGCGCAAGGTGTTTCGAATCTGGGCGAACGGTTTAATGAACGCGGATCAATAGCGACCGCCGTAGATTCGCGACGTCTATTATCATCGGTCTCCATTATTGTTCCTCTCCGTCGCGGGCCCGCGAGCTCGCTGCGCCCCCTCCCCGTCTCCCTTGTTACGCTCATTAAGCTCTCTCAAAACACTCCGGAGCGAAACTGACTCTCATCGCGCGCGCCAGCTGCCCTTAAGGACTTCCAGCCCTTTGCGCGGCCCTCGAAGCTGCGCTCTTCGTCGCGTGTAAGCGGATTCGGTAATCGATCTTTACACGGCAATTAGAAGCCTGTGTCGCGCGCTCGCATTTTTGCCAGCGGGGCGGCGCGGGGCGGCGCGGGGCGACCACTCTTTACAGCCCCGACCCTATGTTTATTCGATCCAGATTGCTCTCGGCATTTCGCGCGCCCGATTCTCGTGTTTTTCACTCGGCGCTCCGGTCCAATCTGGCCCCGAATTTTATGGGAATCGAATAGATTAAAGCAGTCCGTTGGGCCAACTTTCGAGCAGCGTCTTCCCGCTCCGCTCCTCCGATTCCTTTAACGTAGAAGCTCGAAAAGGGTCCGCGATAACGCTAATTGAAACGCAAAGAAGACGATTCAATTACGTCGGTTGAATTAAGCCCGTTATCAGTCGGAAGTTGCCCGAATTCCTCGGCGCTGCCGCGCTTTTCCCATCGACTCGGACCCGGATAGTTTTCTCGTTCCACGTAGCAAGGTTATCGCTCGCATTACGCGCGAGCCGGAAGATTCGATATCGGAAAGCTTTTGGTACGGCGGCGTCGTTATCCGCCGGCCCGATAGGTGTTCCTTATCAGCTTTCGGAAGCGAGAGCCAGTGTCCTCCGCGCGAAATCATACGCGCTCCTTACGACTTCCGGTGTTTACGGACCTTTCAGCGGATCGACGAGTGTTCCCGGAACTCCTTTAACGAAATCTCACCGCCGGGAACCCGGTTGCTGGGAAACTCGCAGGCCTCCACCTCTCCCTCCTCCCTTCCCCCGCGACAGTTTTTCCCCTCTTCGATCACTCGACGAGTTTCGGGAGTAGGAAAAGGGCGCGACTCGTATCTCGGTGAATCGTAAATGAACGTCTTAGACGTCCACCGTTTCTACGGGTCTCTTTCCGTTTCTTGGCGTAAATAATAAATCGGGCGTTCGTCTGCCGCCGTTATGCCACTCTTATTTTCGGAGAAGTTTCGCCCAGGGTGTCCGAGTCGAGCTCCTATTTTCATTTGCGGTTTCTTCCTCCGCTTCTTCCTCTCCATCTCCGTCTTCTTCGCTCGCTCCTTCTCCTGTCCCCGCGGCTTTCGTCTCGGCAGGACGTCGCGTTTAGAAGTCGAAGGTATCCCGTAAGTACCTCGGCTCCCGAGACCTCGTTCAAGATCTAGAACGAACGTAATAAATCCCGATGCCCGCTGCTTTTAATCCTCCCCTGACCTGGACTCGCTTCGATATCGAATGGCGAGGCAGGCTGTCTTTCTGCCGCGCATAAATAACGACACAGGCTGCCCCCGACCGATGCTCTCCCTCCTCCTTCTTCTTGTTCTTCTTGTTCGCTCGGACTCGTTCGCTGATCTCGGTTTAGCATTTTATTCTCGGCTCGGATCCGAATGGCGGCGATCATCATTTATTAACGGGCCGGGGTCCTTCGGTTAATTGATAATTCGTGCGCAGGCACGCGTTGTTTAACGAGCTGCCGTGCAATCTCGTTACGGGACTTTTTTCTCTGCCGTTGACTAATTGACGTTGCGCGAGCCGGTCTACGCATGTCATCGCTGCCAGCATTGTAATTAGAATGGGCTCCGGCTCGAGAGATACTTTTCCCCGTTGACCGGCCGCTTTTCTTTCTTGGAGAGATACTTTCCACGATAGGGGGCATGCTTCTCCGGAAGAGAGCCAGTTCCGCGCTGTCCCCCACTGGGAAGCTGTTTTCCATACGCTTTTCCTTCGGGGAACAGACATTTTCACCGCAAGACTACCATTTCCCTGATAGAGAAGCCGATCCAGTCCTTCCCGTCGGAGACCCACGGTCGATCGCTCAACTTTCCATCCACTTACCGTATTCGGTGTACGCGTAGCTAAAACTAGAAAAATATGCGGATGAAATTTAAAAAGAGTATTCAGAAATTAACCTTGAGCTGTATAAAATAGGATGACATTTTGCCAATCGTTGCGCATAATGAAGAATTCAACGTTGTAACGTAATTTTAACAGGAAGCGTGAAACTTTAATCATTTTATGTACGTCTCTCGTGCGTCTTGTAAAACGTCAACATATCTTGCGCAACTTAAGTTCCGCATCTTCTGTACGTTTTTCTCTGCTCGCTTTCTTACTTTTACTTATACACCGACTGTAGCAGGTGGACGAGCAGATGCGGCTAACTGCGCTTTCTCCATAAAAGAGCTATACGCCTCGACAGGGTGTCTCGTTACACCCGCTGAAAGGGATGATTCCTCGGGTGATTCCAAGTAATTCTTTCCTTGGCGAAACTGTCGGTCGTTAACGAGTCATTAGCGAGAAACACGGGCCAATCAGTGGGCGAGTCCAGTAGACGAATTTCGGCGGGATAGAAAACTCGATGAGGCAGTGGCCACGGGGGCGGAGTGGAAACCGGCATTCGCTCTCCGATTGGTCCGCGTTTTTCGCTAATAGCTCGTTAACGGAGTCGGAGCCAACATTTCCGCTAAAGGAAAAGTAACTTCGAATCGACTCTGGAATCACAATGTAACGGGAGTTCCCCGGAGTGACTCGTGCAACGGGAGTTCCAGGACATCTTGTGTAACGAAGCGGCTGTTTCCGCGGGAGCCATTTCCGCGGCCGTAAAGCCACTTTTCGTAGGCAAGACAGCCGGTGCGTATCTCCGACATGTAAACATCCCTTGATAGAGGCTCCTCGCACGAAACGAGGAAATAGGACGAAGCTGCGGCGGCTCCGTATAGTAAACCCGACAATCCCATCAACCCGGAGTTCGGTTCACCGTTCGACAAAGAGTAGCGCACCAACGAGAAGCCAACACCTGTTCGTGCTGGCTGCAACTCCGTCCGCGTTAGATTCCCTTCCAGTCCACTTGCCGCTATTTTTGAAGGCTCGTAGATACCGTGGAGCCCTCCATAGCGGCCCTCCGGTCCGGTTTACAGCCTCCGCCGAGTTTACTGCCGAGCAGGCGGCGTCGTTTCTCGTCGAACGTCCGAATCAAATCCGACCGGTACACGTTCGTCCCATTCGGGATGTCGCAGGCCGTCGCGTCGCGGTAAGATTGCATCTCGCACGTTCAATTTATTCCGGCGCATCTGTGGCAGCGGGTAAGAGACACGCTCCGGAAGCCAAGTCACGTAGCCCCGTCATTAAAATGTATTCATCCCCCGGCGGAGTCTCTCGTTAACGAATTACAAGTCATCGGTCGAAACCTCCGGCCCGCGGTTCAACCACGGGAACATCCGCGCCGCGCGCGCGGCAGCCATGAGCAGCCGGCCTGCGCATCCAAATAATAGATGCAGAGCACACGTCGCGATTCCGTGGTTCGTCCTCCTTGCCTCGCTGGTTCGCAAACTCTCGCAGCTTCGAACGAACGCTTCGAACGGGCTCGACCGTTTTTTATCAGCGCTTCGCCTCCTCCTGGTGTCCCTTCCGGAAGATGACAGGCAACACGCGAGGCCCAGCCAGGCGTTTCGTTTTCGCAGAGTCCCCGGTTTCCATTAGACCCCGCGCCGTTCAATATCGGCGAGCTGCGAGCCAAGAATTTCATTTTCCCGTGGAAGTTTGCCAGGAAGAACCGCGGCCCGTGGCGGCACGGCTTAACACCACTTACGTGTACTCGGTCTTCGAGATCTCTTCCTTGGAAAAACCATGGGTCGAGCGGGGCCGATTTATGGGCTCCACCGCTCCGCGAATTTACCATACGAAAATGCTCTTTTATTCCGTTTTGATGAACGTGTTCGCTGCCGTGCCGGAAACACGTGGTTTATTTATAGAGACCGATGTTGCCGCATCTTGTAGATCCTACCAAAATTCCTGTTGGTCGCGTATGGATCGCGATCGATGCCAGCGATATCGTCTCTTGAAGGAGCTTCGTCAAATTCTTCCAATTGTAGAGACACTCTCGCAGATAATAATCGAATAAATATCAATTCATCCCACCGCTATTCAGCGACGATAATGGATCAGGCAATAATCAGCGACACAAGCTTCATCAAGAAATCCCTCAGCCTTATTGCTTCCGATGATCCTGTCGCAAGTTTTAATGGCTTTCACCGAAGCGTCTCGATGTCATAGCGTATATTACTCGCGAACGTTATTGAAAAGCACATTGGCAAATATCCCTACACCCTTGTTTCACCGTGCAAGCTGCATAACCTTCGCCCATATCGCGTAAGACCGAAGGTGGAACGCCGCTAACGATTTCCCCGCCACGACATTTCTGTGTCGACGAAAGTTTCCTTCCACGAGTTCCCACGAGAGGTGCTAATGTTTCCACCGGTGCTCACCGATACATTAGATTCTTAAATTTTTACTTCTGTAAGCATGGTATCGCTACGGTTGTGTTATTGCAGTGGGTATCGCGTACACACGCGCGCAGGTACCGACGGTACGAAAGTTTCGTAGCACACCTAGCCGACTACGTCGGAAGCGAAGCTTTCAGGTGACAGGAGCAGGAACGATGACGGGCCGTCTCTCCTTCTTAGACCGTGGCCCGTATCCATATAGAATGAATAGTTTTCCGAAACAAAGTTCCGAACATCTGTCTTTTAGATACGACCGACAACGCGAACTGTCCAACTCTTTGGCCAGCTTCCGACGATCCCCTTTCCTGGAAATCCCGCGCGATCGTCCGTTCTAGACCCGTCGACGGGTCTCGCGTGTGCTCCTTTATATCAGCTCTATTGGTTCCGTTCTATCTGCTCGATCCTGATCTCGGCCTGCGCGGACGTAAATAAAGGCGGCCAGACCCGGCTCTCTCTCTCCTGGGGAATTTATCGTCGCGGTTGTTTGTAATTTCCCATGGTAAAGTTTGACCGTTCGGTCCCGGCATTGTTAGCGAACTCGGGAGTTGGTACTTTCGCGGACAAAAGGGGGACGTTTACATTATTACGCGGGCGAGGGTCCAACACGAGCGACTCGACGCTAATCGTCAGAAAAACATGCCCTCCCCCACGCTGGCCCGCGATTAGGGCTGTTTCGCCGAAGGGGCTACGGAAGTGATCGAAACTCGCGTTCGAGTTCCGCGTACTTGTGTCGGATCGTGATTTATCGTTTCTTAGCGGGTTCCTGGCCGGTGGAGGGGGTCGTTCGAGGACTCGATCGTGCTCGCCAGTGGTTGGCGGTCCGTGGACCAGGTTCGTCGAGCCAGAGGGTGGTTTTGGTGTTTGCGTTTTATCGAAGAATTTCGTTCTTCTTCGACACTTGGAGCTACGATTGGTTACAAAAATATTCATTAAATGCAAGAGTTACATTATTTCTTATTTTCTAACCACAGAACAACTTAGCAAATCATTTAATAAAAGAAAAACGATGTGGGAACTTTTAAACCAGATTCTTGTAACGTTAAATAAAGTACAAAACCTTGAGTTTTACTCATTTAAGACGAAAACTGGAATTTGACACGGCGAAAATATTCGAAGAATTGGAGACTGTCGAAATATCGCACGCGACTTGCTAGGATCCATGAAACGTCGAAATGGTTCTTGTTTCCTGTCGCAGAAAGTTTCCATTTCGCCTTACAGATCCGCAAACGTAGTAATCAGCGGAGGTAGAAGTTTCCATATGAGAACGGTAGGACGGTGTGCGTGATTGGTTCGAGCGTGAAAGGAGCGTTCCGCGGTTTCGGGGGCGGGTCGACGTTATTGTTTCTGTTCACGGCGAATTAGCCACGGTATTGGAAGGCGGCTGCGCGTTTTGCGGTTTAATCGCACGGCTTTAAAATCGTCAAAAGGATTCCACCTGCTGTAGTGGCCGCGCTGGGGATTCGATATATTAAAATCTATTTCACGTGGAAATCGTTATCGAATTTGTCTTGCCAGGAGTGGTAGCAGGCAGGCAGGCAGGCAGGCAGACTAACAGGCAGGTTGGCAGCGGTAATCCACAAGCGCCATTGAGACTGGTGCACCGACTGGTTGCGCACACAGGGAAACGGTTAGCATTTCGCGATGAGACCCAGCGCGACAAATATGACCGGGTTCAAATGCATCGTGGAGGGACACAGTCAGGTTGACATCGTTCCACGTAATAGCTTTATCGTGTTGCTGCCAGCGCCTCGCTGCAGTCTGGCTTCCCGGCGCCAATGAAAGCGTTACATTTGCACGGAAATGTTGGCCCGACAGAGAATACACAGAGACAGGGCGGCTGAGAGAAAAAGAGAAAGAGAGCAAGAGAGGGAGGTTGCCAGCTGCGAAGAAGCTAATCGAATTCGAAGTTTTTCGGTCGTTTCGCCTCGGCCGATCGGTGGCTCCTCTTCCCTTGACGAATTCAGCACAAATTATCCCCGACGGAAACCACCGCCCCCGCGACCTGTCTCTGCGGAGCCCAGGTCGACGCGCGTCCCTGAGCCAGCGCTATGGTCCGAGGGATGACGTCCCTGATATCAAAGAGAATTTCGGAATAAGGCGGACGTCTTGCGCCCGAAACGCCGACTGCCTAAGAGGATTCGGGCCCTTTTGATCCGTCCCGCTTTGGAAACGCGTCGGTCAATTCCATCCTTCCCGCCGGAAAATCCTCGGGAGAGGGAGAGAGAGTTTCCTGCTCGTTTCAAAACAGTTATTTCGGTTAATTGCGTCGGTCGTTGTATTCTCTTGGGAACGAGATACCGCGAGAACACGCGAAGTCGGCGAATATCTTGCCCCGGCTCTCGAATCAACTTCAATTCGAAGCGAGAGTTTTAATCCTCCGCGCTGAATAAAACAGCAATTGCCTAGTGCTTTATCTAACTTCGAGTGGCTCCGCAACGCTTGCACCAAAGAGCTTTCCCGTTTATTCGATAAAGGAGCAAAGAAATGCGTAAGTAATTGTACACGACCAAGCATGGATACCGTGGTCGACTTTTTTCGAAGGAAAAACGCATCGCCGTGTATTATAGATGTAATAGCCGTGCATCGCGCGCGCCGTGCCCGCGTTGCAACGGCGAGACGAACACTACAGGATTCTCTCCTCCCCTCGGCGAACAGAAATTCAATGGAGATCGATTCGAGAAAAGAATTGACTTTTTGACGGAACGTAAATTCTTCGATCCGGGGCAGCGCGCGACAGGTCGTTGGTCGCGCGCGTGAGCATAAAAATGTGAAACTGTGATTCCCGGCGGGTATTCAACGTTCATTTCGGGAATCGTGATTGCGGGACGCGGCAGGTGGACGGGCTGAAAAAAAGGACGGTGGAAAAAACGAGCCGAGCAAATTGACAAATCGTATGGCGAGCGATATCGGGGTCCGGTTCGAGGGGAGCCCGCTCTCGCTGACAACGCTTCGTCCGCGTCGAAACACAGTGATTTCGCACGTTTCGCGTGCGCGCCGAACGAATTCGTAAACACAACTGCGATGTTTGCGTTATCCGGCAAACGATGCGAACGGCTGCGTGCGGCGGCTCGCGAGTTCCGCGACACGTTTTGGCCGTCGTCGTTGCGACGAATCGAGTCGAACCCGCTCGAATCCGGTCGAAGCCAGTCGATATGGAGCCAGGATGGCTCCATGGCACGCGGTCGCCGACGGGAAACAAATTCCATTTGCTTGCTCGTTTTATGGCTATGCCGCGGATCCGCTTTGATTAATCGAATCGAGGACGCCGGTAATAGAAAATTTCGTACGTAAACCCGGCCGCGTTTCCGATACAAAACGAATAAACAAACCTTCCGCCGCCGGTCACCGTTTGATAATTTATTTGCCGCGACGACCCGCCGGAACAACGCGTATTCGTTCCGCGTATCCGCAATTGGGAGCATTAATAATCAGCCCGTTACCTCCGCAAATTGGATTATTTGCGTGTAATTAGTCCCGGTGACGCATCGATCGATCTCTTCGCCCGCGATGTTCCGTCCTTCCCGCCGATTTCCACTTCTTCGTTGAGAGTCGTTTCCTATCGATTCTATCTCTACCTTTCTTAAGCACCGTCTAATTGTTAGACTACGACGTGTCGTGCTAGGCACCGTGACATTTTACCGTAACGAAAGAAGTTTAACAGATTTCGTGTTTGCAACTATTTTGCAACGCGTTAACAGGTATCCGCGAACGCTAGAACAAAGTTTTGCCGGAGTCGCGGGAGACCCAAGGTCCCATGGTTTCAATTGTTAGGTGTTCTTATTGTAAGGGTTGACCGAATTGGGAAACCTGCGAGCAGAGTTGTCCCTGCGGATCGTCGATTCGCATATATACTGCGCTACTGGGAGTGCCAAAAGAATTCAAAAATGTTCATGTATCGTATTTAATATATCAAAATTATTGAAGGAAGAACAAAATTACCGTTTATTTCCTTTTCTCGTATTTTCAAGGAAAATCTGCAATATAGTTGCAAGTTACGTTCAGTTGTTTCTAACCCACGGGCTGACGAAGATCTCCTACGTTTCACGTTAAATTATCGTTAGCCTTCCGACCCTCTTAAACTATTTTATATCCAGAGTAGTAGAGCGACTTCTGCTTGACAGAATTATTTCGCAAAACGCTTCGCAAGAATGGTTGACTTACCATCGTCGTCCATCGAATTCACTCGGATGTTGAACGGTTTACGAGGATCCGATCGGACGTTGGATTGCTGCATCGCCGCGTGTCCGCTCGTAAAGGGAGCAGGACCTTCGGAGTCCGACGGTTGTAAAACGCGAGAGAAAGATACTGCTGGGGCACGTAATCGTGGACGATTCCGAAGATCGGCCCTTCGCGATCCATTTGCTTCGAGAGGAGGATCTAAGATCCCGTAGGCTCCTGTTTAAGACCCTCGTTCCCCGAACTGTTTGCCTTCTTTAATTCGCGATCCTTTATCCGCCGCTCCGGTGTATCCGTGACTCGTTCCCTCTTTCGCTTTCCGAAAACGTGAAATCGGCGATACACTCTCTGCTTTTATGGGCGCTCGAACAGGTCCCCGTCGCTATACGGCGATTGCTTATTCGGCGAGTGCCGTGCGACAGATCCCCGGGATCAGAGCGCGGAATGCCGTTCCTGGTGGAACGCGCGATGGATTTATATTTTTATAAATACCAGGACGCGGCTTATTTATAAGCCTTTCGCTCGCGAGGCTCACTATAGCTGCCGCGAACCCTTCGACGGCGCTGTCTCCTGCACAAATCCGGGCGAAGACGGTATTGACCACTCGTCCGACTCCTGCCAGGGCAGCTGTCGCTGCGCGTGGCCAGCTGTTACGCTAATTTGCATACGTTTCGTCTGCGAGAGCTATCGACAGCTTTTTGTCGCGCAACGAGGGAGGCAACCTCCGTCCCGAGCAAGCGCAGATTCTAGTTGAAATTATACAAATTAACCCGAAGCATAACAAAAGTCTGTGGCGTGCAGCCCCCGAGGCGTTATGGTTAAGATTCCCGAGTTACGCTCAAAATTGTTCAGCCGAGAAAGTTGGATCGCCGACGAAGAAAACGGAACAACTAGAAACTGAAACACTCCGAGCATTTTTCGAGCAAATTGCCTTCGCTACGTAAAAATTCCGACGCGCGTCCCCGATGTTTTTCCTCTCGGAAAAGCTAGCTCGAAGCACCTCAAAAATGTTTAACCCTTTCGTGGACATCGGGTTTCCGGAACCCGCTTCTAGTTCGTTTATATTTTTGTTTTACGTTTGCCGACATGATATCGCAAGAACGTTTCAAATCCTCGTTTTTTAAGGTACTCTTGCGTTTGCGTTCGCTTTCAGGAACTTATTTAGGGAAAACATTTTGAGCAAGTTTCACGTTTCAAACCTGTTTATACGCTCGTTGCGCAACCGAGATACCCCCAGCTATCGTATGAAGCAAATTGCTTGAAACAGCATTTTTTATATTATCGGGCAGGAAAATTGCGAACTTCGAGAAGAACGATAAAATGAAAAACAATTTTCGTAAGGGGTAAAGTTTGAAAATAAAATAGATTGGAAGCCGGGTACCCCGACTGCCGACATAAGGATTAAACGGCAGATCGGTGCGCTCGCGTTGTGGATCCATGGTCCCTGTTCGACGGTTCGTCCGACTGCGTCGATCCGGTTATAGCTCGTCGGGAGCTGCTTTTCCCCGCGAAATGAAAAGTATAGTGGCTGACGAGATTTCGCCGGCGACTATTGCGCAGCCTCGAGACAGCCTCGGAGACAGTCGCATTCCATCCTTCTGCCTCGAGTGCTTTTAGTTTGCTGATACGAGCCACTTCGACACGTCCTCGTGCCGGATGCAAACCGTATCGACGGTCGTTTCGGGATCCTACTCGGCAAGCATTCTTCCGGAACTGGGTTAAGACCCGAATTAAATTTTCCCTCGCCCCTGCTCGGCCCGTTTCGTCCCGTTTCGTCTCCCGTTCAGTCCCGTGCCCGGCCCGGCCCGTCCTGTCTCGGCCGTGACGAAATCCTATTCGGCTGCACCGGGGCCGAAGGCGAAACGAAATTTCCGAGCCGCTGGCGTAGAAACAGCTGGACGACGTTGTCCGCCGATACGGAACTACGCTAAACCAATCGCCTGGGTAAACTTGACCCCGGTCGGATGCTGCAACCTCGTGTCCGATAACAGAATCTTCGGGCGCTTGTTCCCTCCGATGCGCGACAACTCCCTGGGAAAACTGCAGAGACGATTAGCTCCGACATCGTCGCGTCTCTCGCGAAATTTTCTACACATTTTTCCAAGAACTTCTACCGGAAGAACATCTGCTTTTCTTCCCATCGTTAACTCTTTGTTCTATTATTTCCTTAACACTAGATCGACGGGACCCGTTGAAAGAACGGGTTATAAAATCTTTAATACGCTTCGCGCGGGAGAGGCATTAATACCTTCTTAGCCAATTTAATCTTTTTTAATTCTGTTATAAAATTTTAAATAACACTTATCTGTGAAGTCTTAAATACTTCGTTAAATACCTCGTTATCAACCAATGATCAAACATTGGCAAGGAAAGATTAGAGTTTTATTTCGATTCCAAAGTCGGTAATCGTTTTCACGATACGCAAATTCTTTTCCAAATTTTCATAACGTGGGACAGATTGTAGTACAAAGAATTTCAAAATACTGAATTCATAAAATAGTATGCACATTAATGCGCAAACATGTTCCCCGGTTTCATTGGGGATCGTGAAATAACCCATGAATTTTTCAAGCTGCTGGAAAAACGTGAGCGTCAACAAATATCAGTAATGTATGAGCTCGATTTTCACCACGAGCAATTTTTCCGGCAACCCGATGAATATTTCTTCCGGCATTAGATCTCGTAAAGTAGTATACTATTTGTTAAATTTGCGGAAAGACTATTTCATACGATATTAGATTTTATAAATCGTCGAAGTTGCAGAAAATGTTTACAACGATAAATATTATTAATGCACGAGCTCGGTCTTCGCCGCGAAAAATTCTTCAAACACCCCACCAACATTTCCTCGACAGCGTATCAATATTAAAGTCGCCAGACTTCAATTACGCGTTTGCTTATTTTTTATCGTGGAGGCTGGTCCTGCGATAAAATTACAATTACGATGAACCGAAAAAATGTCACAAATTTTATAAGGTGCACCAGTTTTGGCTGACATCGGTTTCGGTTCTTTCACACCGATATTATATCGGTTCTGTAACAGTTATTTTTCTGGTCTGGGAGTTACGTGTGCATTTCGGTTATATTTCTAATTTACGTAACGGATAGATTGCACGCGTGTCTTCTAGGTATCGATCGCATCTTTGCAATACCTTGGACGTTTTACTCTATCGCGCAGAACCGAAACCTGGAACCGGGAAATAACAGTTATGGAACCCATATAATACAGTTCCGTAACTCCGATAATCTTTCCAGAACCAAAGCCGAGATCGCGGGCTTTTCCACCCCCCGACACAACGCGACGAAACGAAGCACCGGAGAAAGATTTTCCAGTGATCGCGTAGATGGTTCGTTTCTCACGGGTTTCCTTCTGTTCTCCGTGCCCGCAGGCGACATAATCAACGATAGGAATTGATGAGCCGCCGGGGGCAAGGAGTCTGACCCGATCGAGGGGCCGATTACCGGAAACGGACGACCAAAAATGTGACGCGCGGCGGACACGCGACGCTCGCCGCTCGAACAGAAGCAGGCTGGACGACTATTGAAAGCGCGACGCTGGATTCACCGTGAGTATTGTCTGCGAAATGATTTCCTGTCAGCGAAAAGACTCCGCGCGCCGTTGAAAAGAAAGTGTCCGACACTGGATAGGCGGGATTCGCGAACGCATATTGAAATGCAGTCGGCCCCGCGTCCCCGGATTCCCTGTAATTATGCAAATGGTGACAAGAGACTCGACTCCTCTTCTTCAGAAATAGACGACCTTCGCCGTGAATTCATTTTGGTGTCTGTTAACCCTCCGCCCGTCTTCCACCAAGGACTGTTCGCGTTTTGATTTTCTGCCACTCTGTTTCACCCGTCTGCGAAAGGCATTTCCTCATTTTTCTCGTAAGCGAGCGAAACCGCGGAGTCTAGTAGTTGGATTTAATTGGACCCATTTGCGGTTGTCGCGAGATCGAGGTTACAGGTTCTTCGAGAATAGACTACCTTCGTTACAAACGCGATTAAGCGTTCGGCGACCCTCGGGCTTCGGTCGTTTTCGGCTAAGCACCGTAATCGAATTTTGATTCTCCGCCACTCTGTTTCGCGCTACGGTATTTATTTTTCTCACAAGTGCGCGACATCCGCGGAGGCTGGCTTTCATTAGATCAAGTTGCAGCTACCGCGAAGTTGAATCGAGCGTTCACCAACCCACGGACTAGCTGGGTTTTTGACCAAGGGCTATTAGACTTTGTTCTCTTTTTGAGTTATCGCCACCCTGGTTTGCTAATCCGTTCATCTACATTACGCTCGCGTATTCGCTCGATCGGATCTAGCTTCGGCTGCCGCGAAATTGGGGGTTAAGGGCTTAAACGGATTTAAGCATCTTCAGAAATAGTCTACCTTCGCTGCAAATTCAATTAAGCGACTTTAACCCTCGGGCTGTCTTCGACCAAGGAGTGCCAACATCGTCCACATTTTGATCTTCCGGCACCCTGTTTCGATCGATCTATGTTCTGGTTTTTATCAGAAAAGCACGATGTTGGTAGCCTACGGGATTCGATGGGAGTTGCGACGAAATTAGGGGTTAAAGGCGATTGATCTTCGAGCGGCAATAATCACTCAATCTTCCGGCAGGCTCGTTCTTATTCGGCACGCGAGGAGCTCGGCTCGTCTTCTCATAAATATGCAAACCCGATCGTCCTGCTAATCGACGGTATGAGCAGGCGCGATTAAACGTCCGCTGTTTCTTTTTCCATCGCAGCTCGTCCTGCTTATTTCGCCCGCCCAGGATCAAGCTCCGATCGATTCGCGGAGAGTTTCCCGTCGTCGCGAATCGGCACAGCAGAATTTTAATTCGATGCGGTCGCCGCAGCTGTCGGCTATGAACGCGCTGAAACAAAGATGTTTTGCGAGCAGCCCTCGAACTTCCAATCGCAAAAACATGGCCCGAAGCACGGCCGAACAGCGTATCAACTGTCAAGCGCAGCGCAAAATCTGCACAGCGTGTTCGATTCGATGTAACGAGGGGTTTGGCGCGATCAAAGGATTACAATCGTGTTCCCGGCTCTGTTTAAAACACGGCCACGGCGTGTATCATTATCGGCGCCGCGATATTTCGCTGTCGGACGGCCGACGGCTGTCACAAATCGCGTGGCCAGGCCACCGGAAAAATTCTATTTCGAGTATCGCGGGATCCTGCCGGCCGAAAAGACTATCGATCCCATAACGTTTTCGGCGATTCCATGCCGTCGAAGCGCCGCGCCGGCCACCGATCAGGAATAAATTATTCCAGAGAATCGGCCGGCACAATTGAAATATTCAGCAGACGATTCGAGCTGGGTTCTCGTCGATGTTCCAATTTCTCTCGCCGTTCTTTTTTCGTCTGTTGCCTCGACCACCGGAATTCGATGTTTCTGGGTTTTTCAAACCGGATGATTAATCGCCGACAGTTATTTCTCGTTCCGGCGGAGCTTGGTTTAATGTTTGCCACGCGTCGGCCGGAAAAAAAGAAAGAGGAATCGTTGCGGCGCGGCGCGACGGCCCGGTTGAAAAATTCCCCTGATGCTTGACCGCGCGGACGGTCATTAATCGGCCGCGTAATTGGAGGTTTAATTCGTCAGTTTTAGCCTGGATAATGGACCGTTGCATATCCGATGATTTAAATCACAGGACACCCGTCACGGTAACCCGTTTACGCGGCCCATTGTGTAACCAATCGTCTATCCGAGCCCGCGCGTTCCTCCTCTGTTTGCGGACGCGGAAGTATCCACTTCCGGCGCGGCGACCGATGCTTTTCGTACCGTTTAGCGGGCTCGTTCGACTCGTTTCGCTCGTTTTAGATTCCGAAGATTCGGCCCGAAGAAGTTGCGCCGCGGTCGTTGCGGAAGTTCGTCGAATGCAACGCCCAGGAACTCGCCGACGCGATACAGGATAAATAAACGACGGAATGAAATGGAATGAAATAAATGAAAGTCTTCCAGACGCGTTATTTTCCCAGAATACAAAGCAGGAAGGTAAACAAGAAATGAAACAGCTGGGAACGTGGAGCCCGCGAAGCTGAATATTCCAAATAAGAGAGAAAGCAAAGGCTACGCGTTTCCACGGCAAAATACGTAATACAAATTATTGAAATTATTCCCGTATATCAATGAGCGCTTCCTTTATTCCTGTGTTATTTCCTCGAAACACGATGCAGGAAAATACAGCGAACCGTTCGATCGAGGAACGTCCAATTCTATCTTGCCTTTAACGCGCTGTCTGCCCAGTCGTTTTTGCCCGACTTTTCATTCAGGTCATTCGACAATTGAACAAACTCGTTCGCCTCGTCATTTTAAGTTAAAATGTATCCTTCGTTCTCGAACCTATTAGACGATGTATCTTTTATTATCGCGCACACGACTCTGATGGAAAGTTGAATGAAAATGTACCTGTCTAGATTTTTGCGATTTTTATCATAATACGCGACCGACGAGTTTCTGCAATCACTTTTACAATTCCGACGATCGTAAATTAAACAATTTGGCACGCGCGATACGCGTCCGCACGAAATAATTGCAAAAATTCGCTTTACGGAACGCGAATTTTTTTAACTGACGTGTAGCAAATCTTTCAACTTCCAATTATCGACATTGCGAAATAATTGTAAAAATTCATTGGACGTACGTTGCGATAAAAATCGCTAAAAATCAGGACGAACGCATGCCGGTTATTTCTATAAAACAATATAAAACAGCTGCTCTTAGTGCTGCGTAAACGTAGCGCTCGATTGAGTTCAGACGGAATTCGATGCAAATATATCCGCGAAATAAACCGATAGATCGACGTCGGGCTCGAGTACCTCGTCGTGGATTTTGAATTGTTACAGTTGAAATGGAGAATGGTGAGAGAACGAGAGACGGTATAGAAAAAGCGAGAGAGGGAGAGAGATGTCAGCTTCCTAGATTGTTAATAGATGCGCGCAATTTCGAGCGAGCGGAAAAAATGGGGAAAAAGGGCGATCAGTTCGTCGAACGTGTAGTTAAAAGCATGACGGACTACATTCGGTCGAATCGTTTTTCTACGAACGATCAGATTTCCCTGGATCCTTCGTCGGGGAAAGCCCCGGAGCGTGATGGAAACCGCGCGCGCGCGCGATCCAGTTACCACGGAACGTTTCCCTCGAAAATTTCGGAACAGTCGAAACCGTGACCCGGTTCGTCGCTCGGCGTGGGAGGGCCGGAGGAAACCGATGTAACGGTGGAACGTACGAATGCTCTCTCATGTTCGAGTCAATTAAGCTCTATCGATTGCCACAGCGATAAAGACAAACCCGGGGGCCAGCTAGGTTGTCGGAACGTCGCCG
>CM052160.1:14971040-15173970 GCA_028455555.1 Augochlorella aurata | reverse complement strand
GATCTTTATACAGTTTGCAATGCGAATATAGTACAAATATTTCTTCTACCATACTTTGTTATCGTGGTCAGCTCCGAAGGGTTTTGTTCCTACAAGATATACAGAATCCATAACGGTGACACTATTTTCACCAAAGGGGTCGATCTTTCAACGTTACCCGATGAAATCAGCGACGAAGTTTTCCAAATTCGAGAATAACGAAGATATCTCCTCGGATCTAAAATTTGTCGAGGAAATCTTCGCGAAGTACGTTCGCGGGGACGTTCACGGAACAGTTCCAAGCCATCGCCGAGATTCCTATTTCCTCGTGCACCCTATGCATAACGAAAGCTGGAGTCGTCGGCGGAATCAGCCGGTTTTCTGGCGGCGCGTCAGCCAGGCTCCGCAAACGCAATTTAGATAATACACAATTTCCCGAAAAGAGTGGACAGATACTTGGCGTCGGGGTTGAGCATGGCCAGGGAGACGGGGGTGGCGCTTTAGAAAAGATTGCGGGCTGGCGAATGCATTTCCCTGGAGCGTTCGCGGGCGATCGTTTCCGGCGGATCATCCGAGTCGCGACGACACACGCTGCAGCGAAATTACAAAGTTCCGGAAAAATCAAAGAACTTTTGATAAAAGTCGGACGAAGCGATGCTATTCTTTTTACATTGAACGCGAAATATATAATAAGGGAGACATAGAGAAAATCTTGAAAATTTATCACTTTTTATAAAACTCTGAAGTCGTAGACAAGTTTTGCGAATGGATTTATAAAAAAATCGTGTCAAAATCTACGGGAAATGATGCACAATGTGTCGCAAAAGAATCCAACTGTACACGATATTGGATAAATCGCAACGTCGGTGGAAAGCTGCGAGTTTAACATGAATCGTATTATACTGTCTGTATTTTTCTCTTGTTCTGGAACGTTTCGGCTTCAACGTGAAAAAGATAGCGTCGATTGATCTAATTTTTGTCGCGAGTTGTTCGATTTGAGCCGCATGGGCGGCAGGGCGCGGCAGCGCGCCGGTTCTCCCATCAACGGGAAAACTCTCGACCGCTTTGGTCCGCGTGTCCCTCGTAAAAAATTGTTGCTTCCGCGTGTTTGCCCAGCCGGGGCCGAGTCTGGTCCCGCGAGCGCGTGCACTTTTCCGTCCCCGGTCTCTGTTTTTACGGCCGAGGGAGCACGAGGAATACGAAACCCGAGGTTTTTCCTGCCGCGCGTAATTTCGAAACGGCGGAGACGGCTCGGACCCGTCGAGAATACGAAAAGAAAAGATTACGGTCCGCGTGGCGGCGATGCACCGACTCGCTGCGACCTACGGCCCCGATTCGCTCTCGCTCTGCCCCCTCTTGTGTTCCGACTGTTCCGAGAACGTGAATGTTTTATGAAAGTCGCCCTGCCGAGGAATTCATAAAGCGTGCTCGTTGCGAGACCCGCCGCTATTATTCGGTTGCCTCGCCGTCGTTCTACCCCGAGAAAATGAGACATCCGCCGAGAGAAACGTCCCGTCGATGCTCAACTATTGTCGCGATCAAGTTTTACGATCCCTCGGCGATCATCGATCTTCTTCTACTTCGTTTTATCGCTCCGCTGTCCCCTCGCTCGCTCGGCCGTCTCCTGCCCGATGAATCTCCTGCGAGTTTGCTCGTCGGTGTTTAGCGAGTTCGCTCCGCTCTTCGTTCTCTTGATTGCAATTCGTGTACAAGATCAGATGCCATGGCTGCACAGAATTAGCGCGGACGATACGGATGCAAACGAAGGGGAATCCAGCAATCCTTGATGAACCGTTCATGCTTCCCGCTGCTTCGAAAATTCATTTTCCTGTATAATTTTTCGATTAGCGAGCTTTGACCTTTAGTCTGCCGGCACCGTGACGTATGAACCGACCGATATTGTACAGTATTTTGGAGAACAGACAGTTCCCCAGTTCCCACGTCTAACTCGATTCGTGAGTCAAACTGTATTTGCGATGTTCATTGTTCTTCAAGATACGGTATAATATTAGTAGCAACATACAGCATCGTGCCGGCGGTCCGACGGTTAAACGACCGAAGCGACTCTGCTCGACTCGACTACGCTGGTTAAAAGAGGATGCATCGGAAGGATTCGTTCGTTGGCGTTCCGGAGGAATTCTCAATTTCTCTTCCCCGTTCCACGCGCTATCTTTCTCGGTGGAATCGAGCATGCAAATTATCCGGTGCGGCTGGACATGGCGGGGTTGGACGAGGGTGGCAACAAACAAGCGAAAGCCCGGCCGCGATACGGAAAGTTCGGTCGACACATGCGAAATCTGTTAAAAGTGCTATAAATCACGACGTCCCCAGCAGCTGCAAGAAGTTCGGTAACTTGGCCGGGACATTATAAACTGCACAAGACAGCCGCAATTCCCAGGCGCAACAGCTCGAGGCACAGATGTTCAAACGTCCAGGGAAAGATCCAGGAAAGATCCGGCCAGGATCCAGCTAGGAACAACAGCGTTTTCCCGGGGATCTGGAAAAATCCGCGTTTCTCTGTACGCGTCCCGAAACGTGTTCCCGCCCGGACAATCTGACGTCGACGTCGACGCCGGTGGAACGTGAATTGTTGACGAACGGGGAAAGGGTGCGCGCCTCGGGAAAGAGTAAACGGGAGCCGGTGCTAAGAGGGAAATAAAAGGACAGTGGACGCAGAGTGTCCGACGTCCAAGGATTCGGAGAGGATCGCGTGTGTATCGAGAGTAACGAAATTTCACGGCGAAAGGAATATCCTCCCTTTTCAACCGGATTTTCTCCGCTACCTACGTCCCTCCTTTCTTCTCTCGCTTGCTTGTTCGGCTGTTACGTCCGCTCGTAAATAACTTCTATTCTGCTTTTTAGAGGGCCGAATTTACGGCTCCTCCCACGCTCCACGAACTTTCCCTCTCGCGAGACAGCAAGAGCTCCTGGTTCATTTAAATTCATTGTCTACTCGCCGCGATTCTTTTCATTGTAATTCTTTGCGCATAATTTTAGACAAATTTTTGCGGTTCGCGGGACCGCTCGGAATCTCGGCCGTCTCTTCGTCTCTGCGATGACTTTGAAATGCGAACGTTGGCTCTTTTTATATCATTTAATCCTAGTTTAACTCAATATTTATTAAACAAGTTTAAAATCCTGATTTAACCCTACGGATATCGCATTTGTTGGCTAAGATTTCGAGACTGTACAGATGGCTGTGAAAGATGCCGAAACGATCCTTTCCCTTTTTTTTTAGATCCCGTATAAAGAAATGTTCAATTGGGCATCGTTCCCGAGGGACTGACTCGAACGGGATTTCCGTGAGAACCTAGAGAGGTGTTTGGGTAACTGGCCAATTTTTGGGAGTCCGTGGGTTCGACGAGCGGTGCAGTTTCGCACGGAAAATTCTGGTCGCGAGGCGGACGAAGACGAGGATTTGATTTAGAAGTTTACACATGGACGAATTGAAGGTGAGCGATGGTTCCGAGGATTCGGATGGCTCGTACACGTGTAGGTTAGCTCGCCCCTTCTATTTCCGCGCTGCATCGAGTTCCGTAGTATTCGACTTGCGCGCTGCAAGTCAATATCCAACATTCGCGGCAGCGTGCCGTCGTTGTTCCTCAGGGTCTCGGTATATTTGGCTTTCCCGCCATGGCGATTCTCCGCAGTTGATCTTGCTCTAGTCTTCGGATGTTGCCTTTCTACGAGCTCGGTCGATCTCGCCGCGATTTCCACGCTCTCCGACATTCTTCTCTCCCCCTGCCATTATAAGATGTACACGTTCCTCATCTCGACAGCTCCCCGAAAAATATTGCCGCGCTTCCACATTCTCCGACGCATCGCCGAATACGCCGAATGTAAAATGTACACGTGCCGAAATAACCGACAGCAGTCGCCCGGGCCGCGGATGAGAACGCTGTAGCTTCCCGTTTTTTTTCCATTTCACGCGACAATGCCGGCGCACGGCCGAGGCGGACAGACGCTTTTGTTTAATTTATCATCGCGCGGGGCCGGAAAAATTGCCGCGCCAAGAAAACATGAATCAAGCGACGCGGGTTGCAGCTCGAGCATTAAATATTTATTAGACGGAGGATTCGGCTCCCTTTGCAGTCGCGGCGCAACGTTTGCCGTCCGAGGAAAAGTAGCGTTTGGTTAATCTCGGTTTCCGCTGACGCGGAAGATGTATCGAACAATTACTCGCGCATCTGTGTATGCGTTGCGCAAAGAGAACTCTTTTAATATACGAAAGCACCGAGAATCCGAAATTTTCCGACATTTCAATAGCTCTTGCAAAACCGAGCAACTATTGTTTAAACAGTTTTACGATATTCCGCACGATTCGAAAGTTCCAGCGATTTAAAATTCTGGGCTGGGTTCTGGGCGGCCGCGCTGACGTCACACGCGGTCACAGCTACGTCACGAATGGTCACAACTCGGTCGCGCGAGCCGGCGCACTGATTCGCAAACTTGGAACTGCTATAACTTTCGAACCGTCCAAGATATCGAAAAACTTTTTAAACGAACGTTGCTCGGTCTCTAAAGAGCTGTACGGAGCGTGTACAAATTTGTTCTGTATCTCGTTTAGAGATGTCCGAAAATGCGATCTAACTGTCATCGTTGGGATCCAACCAGTTTCAGAGTCCATCCGGCGCCGTTCCGCCGCAAGAAATTTGTCCAGATTGCCGGAAAGAAAAGAGATGCGATGGATCGGGGTCACGCCAGGGTCCATTAGGCGTAAAGTCGAGCCTTTCGGGATAAATTAGTGGCCGGTCTCGCGACTCGCCGGCGAGTCCGTCTCAATTACACCGAAATCGGTAGAACGGTGCAAAAGGTGGGCACGCTTCGCGGAGCGTGAGATAAGTCTGCATAATCAATGCATTCCATTTCACGTGGCCTGGCGTGATATGGCATAGCATAGCGTGACGCGGCCGAGTATGTTTCTGCATTCATGCACTTCTGAACGTGATTCCCGGCCGGCTGCGAGGGTCACGCGGAGAACTTGGTCCGCTCTTGGCTCGCTCGTTCGTTCGCTCTGCTCGCGCTCCTCGCGGAAATTTTCAAGGACTGCTCGAAACTTTCGAATCCCGGGCCGATTTCGCCGGCTCGCGCTTCGCAAGTCGTATTAAGAACTAATTATGAGTCGGCCTCGCTCTTCCGTCGCGTTCCCTCGGCTGGCGAACACGGTCACGGCTTCGCCGGAAGATATTAGTTTACCTTATCGATCTCCTCGGCGTAACAAGGCATTAAACTATCAAACGAGGAGGCGAAAGACGAGTCCTGGCTCGCCGTTTCCTTCCGAAATGCTCCCTCTAATTTCCAGCTGCTTGCAATAATTGGATTGGATAATAAATATCCGGTAGTTGCGGACGTGCCGGCCGCTCCTCGCAATTTAAATTTACCGCCTGTGTAGGTTAATTATTTCCCCGCGAAAGCAGGGTTCGCACAGATAATCCCTGGAGACGAGCTTGTGCAAATTCATTATTTTTCAACCGTGGCAGTCGCTTGCCTTTGTCTCTAATCCTATTTCTTCGGAGGAAGCATCGGCGCAGTCGCGTCGCTTTCCAATTGACAGAGATTGTCTGAGTCAGGAATTTCAAAAAGCCCATTCCGCGCGCGCCAATCCAACGCCAGCTTTAATAGCTAATTTGAGTCTTAGCGCACCGGGATATTAACGCCGGAATTTTGCTTCCGGAGATATTTACATCTTGCCTCGCAATCACGAGTCCTCGGAACGGGGATTCCAAACCGGAATTAACACATGCAAATGCTACTCTGCTCTCCGCTGTACGAGTCGAAATGGAATAGACACAATTTTTTTAATATTCGGGGCATGATCAAGAATTCAACATTATTAAGATCCGTCAAGAATTTAGATATTCCGTTTAAGAAGCCTAGATTTTCGAGCGCTGAGAAAGAAAGATTATGCCAAGGTGGCGAATTTCATTAGCAGCGTAAATTGAGGAATTACTGAGAAAATAATCAAAAATAGTGTTTGCTGATTAACGAGAAAGGCGGGCAATGAGACGCGATAATTTTGAATCGACCGAGGATTTTTCTTCCTCTCTGTGCAGGTTTTCTCCTGAAAAGTCGGAATCGCCGATGGCAAGAAAAAATGCTCGGAATGCCAAGGGTTAAAAATAGAGCGACTCGGAGCGAGGGTAGCCGGCAAAGGGATCGCAAGGCAAGGGGTTAACAGTATAAAAGACTTTTCTCGCCGGGGAAGACTCAAAGAGCCGCGCAATTATTTCTGCACTCTCCTTTCTGAAGATATCCTCCGGTAATAGGAAGGACTTCTCATTTCGGGGGTTCGCGGTATAAAAGACTCGGCGCATCGCCGAGTACCCTAATAGCGGGATGCAAGCAAATGTCCAGGGTCTCTCGGCTAATCTGTGTGTTGTAATCGTGGAACGTGGCAAGTTAGCTCGAGCTGCTGTTTGGAGCGGGCAGCGGCTTTGACACCCCGCAGGATTACCAACACAGACGGGTTGACACCGTAAGGCTCTCGCATCGCCAAGGCAAACTCCGTGCAGCTCGTTGCCCATCCGGCGATTCTTCCTGCAAAGCTGACGAAAATTTTGCTAAACCAGCCACTAGCATTCCGCGCGACCCTGTGGTTCCCCGTTTTAATACCCGCGATTATCAACCCCGAAATCTTCCGAGCTGCAACCACTCCGCATCTCGCGTAACCCAGGACTAATTGCTACGCGACGGTCGAAATATCGCTTCTGTGTCGAACGGTAATCCTCGAATAAACAGAATCGCTAAATCAGAAACTGATTAAGCGCTGAAAAATTCTTTCTTATCAACGGTGACATCAAAGCGAATTTCCGTCGAGACCAACCGGCCGGCTCCGCGGGATCCGGAAGAATTAATGGCTCGGTCTTTTTCGCGCGGTCAAGATGGCGGCGATGACGTTCCCTCTTGTAAATGACGATTTCTTGGTCGCCGAGGGCAAGTAAGAAAAGAAGTCGAGGCGAGCATGAGGTTGTCAGCGCGATCGAAACGATCGTCCTTGAATCTTTTCTGGCTTCCCAAGGGACTCATTAGGCGGGTTCTTGCTCGGCACGCGAGCCCCCCGGATGAGATTACGCGATAATTAGCAAACTGCCCCCGCGAGTCGGAGGGTTTCTTTTTCATTGCAACAACTGCGATAGATCAACTGCGATGCAGAGCCATTACCCTGAAATTACGTTAAATAGGCGACGCGCGTCGCCGGCTAATTTCCACGACTGCGAAAGAGTTCCGCGGCGTTTCCTTTGTGTCGCCGGGGATGGTGGGCGATAGGGGTAGAGAACGAGAGGGAGAGAGAGAGAGAGCGACGTCTCCATTACGCCGACAGGCGTTTCGGCGAAAAGAAAACCGTCCTAATAATGTCCTCTTCCCGTAATCAATCTCGATGCGGACGTCCCTGCCGACAGCCCCTTGGGCGTCTTAATCCATTCAGGTAATATTACTTTCTAATCGAAGGAGACTTCTCCGCTACGCCTCGACGAGATGCAATCCAGTTATTAATGGAAGAGGAGAGGCTCTTCCTACGCCATTTGCAAACATTAAAATTAATAATATCCCACCGAATGAACCTGAAAGAAGCCCAAGGTAATGGGACCGAACCGATTCAGCTCGCAACCTTCGAGTTGCGTACCAATTCTACAAACGAGACTCGCTAAATTCGTCCGTTTACAATTATTATTTGCACCGTCGTCGAGCTCGTATCTTCGAAGGATCAATTAACGCTTTGGTCGGCCAATTACCGACTACGAAACTCGATAAAATCGAAGCAATTTGTTTAATGAGACGAGCAAGTTAAGATTTATGGTTCTCCCCGCCGGTGAACTCATGTTTTTAATAAACTAACACAACTAACTTCTCAACTAAGAAGTCGACTTCTCTTGGTTACGATTTTACACCGCGTTATAACAATAGACTCAAAACTTTCAAGAGAACAAATTCATTTTAAATTTTTATTTTGGATAAAAACCGGTAACTGGCTTAATCCATTTGCGTTTCTCAGACTGCGAGCTTATCGATATTTCATTTTGGAGAAATAATTACTTCGGTATCGATGCGTGGGTGACGTGGCACTCGACGTGTTCTCTCTTATATTGATTTATTTCACTGGTACAAGAAAACCCTGGCACGAACATATCAAACCGCATAATTCATTCGCATAAAACAATTCACGTCCGAGCATGTAATAGGACGGAAATAAATCAAGGGCCATCGAGCAAGTATTGACATTCGTGAAAATTCGGTAGAGACAGTGAAACGAGTCACGTGAAGTTTTACGTTGTTCGATAGAAGAATATGGCCTCTCAACGTTGGAAAAGAGGTTAGCAGTTGGAACGAGGATAAAATCTCAGAACACGCAAAAACACCATTAAGGGCCTTATATGCAAATATGTATACCAATATCTGACACGATGCGAGGCTGCTTGAAAGAAATGCCGAAATATACGATCACGTTGGAAAGCAAACGACTCGATACGCGTCTACGAATAGACGCGTAATACTACTGTACGCAAAAGCTAAGGGGCTGGGTCCCGTCGCAATATGCTAAAATATACGCGATATCGTTCACAGAGACAAATTAACTCGACGGTACTACCTTTGGTACACAATGAGGGAGGGTCGGGCGAGCGGGATTACGACGGTAATCTCGTTCCGATTGTCCGATCGTAAAAATATTTGCTATGGAGTGCCGTGGATGTGTCGAGAGGGAGCGAGAGCGAGAGGGAGAGAGAGAGAGAGAGAGGGTGGGAGGTTCCTTGCGGAGGACAATTTGATCGTTATTGCGATTTGATTCTGGGGAAGTTTCGCCGGAGAAATACGGAGCGCCATCGGGGGCGGGTCGATCCGTTTCATTTGTTCCCGGGCAAAGTTTCCGCGAATCTCGGGAGGAATCGCGGGCCGCGGTTGCTTTCCTGTAGCAGTCGCCTCCACCGCCGTGAAATTTAGTTATCGATGGGAGCCGGTCGAACTCGGAAATTACGGTTCCTTAATTAAACAGTCAGATTATACCGCGTTGGCGCGCGGCCGCGCCGCTGCTCCGGCCGACAGAAACGGAGCTCCTCTCCGGACGGGGCCTGTACAGAAATTATCCGGTTACGGTATATTTCAGCTCGGTAACTCGATTATACGGGGTGTAACGCAATTTCGAGCCTAAACCGTCGCGACTGGTATCGACGCTAAGTGCCACGGACGCTCGCTGAATGCCGAGAGAGCGCAACCACTCCTACGGCAAGCAACTCGGCCGGAGGAGTGCTGCGTTGCAATTATTCGAGCCGTTTTGCCCGTCTATCGAGGAAGCGATTACGTACTCGAGGACCGCGTTACCACGAGAGCCCCGGGGCCGACCCGGTTCTTTATTCCTGCGTGGATCGCGCCGGCTTGTTTTCATACTTAACCGCCTCTCGCCTCGCAGCGCCGCGTCGGACACGCGACACGGAATTTAAATCGAATTTGCTAGATGCGAATATTATTCCGTTCCCTCCCGGAGACCGATATCGTCGGGCTCGGGTGGCCAAGTGGCCGGCAAGCGCATCGTGCGGCGAGCTGTTGAAAAAAGGGAAGTGTGTGTCCATTCCAATTTGACTTCGTTATAGTCATTTCTAAGCGGGCGAACCGGCAATTTTTTATGCAGATCCCTGGCACATGCTACGTCTCGAGAATTTACGAGAACTAACGGATTAGCTTAATCTTTTCGGGTATATTTCAACCGGGGACGCGTGGCTTTCGAATTCAGAAACCCGAAGAATGTAAGGGAGGTGTCCATTCTAATAAATGTTTACGAGAATTTAAGGATACCGTTAATTTTTAAAATAAACACCCATCTCAGGGCAGTTTCGCGGAACTGGCTCAAGAAATTCTGGTCTTGCAGAGGGATCCGCAGTCCGGTAACGACTTCACGGTGTATTTAAGAAATTTAAAGTGGCTGGGAAGAGTTCTAAACGCGGACGCCGAGAGAACCGAAGAAATATGAACGATACAAGCACGGGAAAGACTCGAAGATCAAATAACACGGAGGAAAGTGCAACAAAGGCGTGCAGGTGCGAATGTCGGCTTACCTAGAGGATTACTAATCGATAAAAATAAATCCGCTAAACCGTCCAAATCTTTCTCCACTATCGCACGGATCTTCCGCGGCCAGGAATCTCGCAGGAAAATTCCAAATTCTCATCAAATCCAAGATAATAGAAGGATCTGCGTCGTAACGACCGTGGATTCGAAATCGAGAAAGATCGAGTCGATCCTCGGGAACCGAACAGTGCCCCGGGGTGCAATTTCCCGAGTTGCCCGTGAATCGTTTCGCGCGTGTTTCGTGGTATCCGTACAAATTGAGAAACGTTCTAATTCCCAGGCTAAATTTGCCAGCCCTGCAGCAAATACCGCTAATTAAACCCGCCAACGCCTCGGTAAAAATCGCCCTGTCCCCGTTCGGGGATCGGCCGATCTAACGTTTCGACGTTCGCGGAGGAGTGTTGTGTACACGTGATCCTGTGTTGCGTTTCAAAACAGTAGATTACACCGAATATTTGCTGCCTGCAAAACAAACAGATTTAGGACTTGCGTCGCTCGGCAAACAGAAAGAGGCGGGGTAAGAGGGCGATAAACGGAGAGGGCGGCAGGGAGAGAGAGAGAGAGAGGAGAGAGGACGGAAGAGGGAGAAGGTCGGGTGGCAGAGCGGGGCAGGTTCGTTTGATCCTCGTGAAGCTTGAAATTTCACTGAGTCTGGATTAACGTGTTCCGACAGACAGAGAGTTAAAACTCGCTGGCGGTTCCTTGTCGCGACACCTATTACCAGGCTCGAATCAATTGCGAGGGTCGTTCGCTTCCGGCTCGCGAGGCCTTGCGAGGACTCGCGAGGAATCGCAGAGATTTGCGAAGAGACGCGAGGACTCGTAAGAATTCGCAGGCACCCACGAGGACTCGCGAGGACTCACGGAAAATTGCAAGAATTCGCGATGGATCGCGAGGACTCGCAAGACTGCACATCAAGCTGCGTCTCTACCTTTATATCTACCTCTACCTCTACCTTTGCTTTCCCCCACCTCTATCACTTCCTCTATATCTACACCTACCCGTAGCCCTACCTCTATCTTTATCTCTACCTCCACCTCTGCGTCTGCCTCTACTTCTACGTCAACCTCTTCCTCGAAGATTCGCAACAATTTGCATAGATTCGCGGGGCTCGCGAGGACGGGAACGAGAACCTGACCTATCCCGAGGCTCCGGGACCGGGCCGAGCCTGATTGATTCATCACGACCGCGATAGATCAACACAAACAAACGGCGCTCCGTTTAATTGCGCGTGTTTCGCAAATAGTTCGCGACCCGACGGTTCTATGGCGCGGGACTAACCGCGAGAATTTCATTTCCGCGACGCGTACACGCGTTCGACGGATCCCCAGCAGCCCTCGCAGCCTCCGGCAATTGTTCCGCGCCACTTCTTTTCAACGCTCGCGCTGGATCGACGCGTGCTTCCGCGCTGGAAGCCTGAAACTTCCGGTCGGCGCCGGTCGGCGCCGGTAGACTCCGGTAAACTCCGGTAGACGCCCGTAGACGCTGGTAGACGCCGGTGTACAGGTGACTACAGGTGCACCTGTGCCTAGAAAGCGCGTATCCCCTCGAGCGTTCATTTTCTCGCGGCGAATGTTGTCTGTCGTTTCGCGCCTCGAATAAAGGCTCCGCTAATGAGCCGGTCTCCGACTCGAACGCACAATGCGCGTGGTTTCGACGGTCGCTTAAAAATCCGAGAGTCTGTTGCTTAACAAGTTGAACAAGTGCCACGCTGACTGGCTACCGCGTCGTTGACGGATCGTTGTTCCCAAGGCACGGTGGAGTTGCTTTCCACGGCTATCCTGTCTTCGGTTTAATCAGGGATTTAAACAGCAGAAAGCAACGGCTCTCGAAATATTCTCCTACGAAACTTTATAGCGAACACTGGAGGATACTTTGGAGGAAATACCGGGAGTCGACGGAAATAACGAATAGGCTACGGATTATTGGGGAACATAAAAATTGTCTGCATCGATTACATACAGCAGAAGTTAAGCAGACGCGTTCGTTCTGCACACGATCAATTTTATGCATTCGTACAACCCCCTAACGCGCAATAATCGTCGCGTATCCGTGTAATTTCAGATCTGTAAATCAGTTTTTAAACTTGTTCGGTAGTTGGCACGATGCGATTCTCTCGTGGTAGAAGCTCTCGTGAATGCGTTGAAAATGAAACATAGTTTCGAATTTAATAAAGGTTAAACGGTTTAGAGCTGTTTGTTAATTTAATGTAGCAGTGACACGGCGTGCGCGATCTACTCTTACGTTTTCATCGTTTTGTGGTCCACCCATGCTGTGGCGTCATAAATGTATACATCCACGGGTCAGCGACGAAATCTAGCGACACCAACGTTTAAACCCAATTAGGAGGTTCGCCAGATTTTTGAATCGTCCCTCGCAGGCTTTCGGAATAGTTCGGCTGACCAATTAAAAATGTCCTTCGGTTGCTAAGCAGTGAATTCGGGCACGAGCCGATTCCAGTAATTGCGCGGAGGAGCGTCACGAAGTATCAGCGAGCCTCGGACGAAGCTACGAACAATGCTGGCGAAACGTTCGGGAAATAATTCCGGAAGGACACGGCTTACGCTCGAAAGCCTCGGCAGCGAGAACTTTCCTCGGTCTGTTTAGCTACCAGAGGGCTTACCCGACGTAATCGCGGCTTTGTTGTGAAAAATTTGGAAAGCGTTTTAATCCAGAGCGACGAGATTGTTCGCGAAGGTCGAAGGTAACTATCTGTGCCGCCACGATTTTCAATCATGAGAGTTGGAGCAAAACTAGAACAAGTAACGTCTCGGTGGAGAATCCCTCGCGAACTAGTTTCTTCTTGAAGATTCCTTCGTCGAAGTATCGGGATGAGTTCCGCCGGAAGTAGAACTTGAAATTATTCGAGAAATTATGGTATAACGGTGCCGAGCCAACGAATCGAGACACACGTAGCGATTCGAGATCTCCCGATCCATTCAACTTTCATCTCCGAGGGCACGGTTTTCGGTGCTCGAGGAAATTCGAGTGGAAGTTGCGTGACTCGCACGGCTCTTGAATTCGAATCGATTCAAAGGTCGACATACCTGCGCGCGATAGCTCGCGGACCACTTGGAAAGCTCTCTCCCTCTCTCTCTCTCTCTCTCTCTCTCTCTCTCTCTCTCTCTCTCTCTCTCTCTCTCATTGTCAACAGACGAAACGAGTCGAACGCGTAGCAACGCAAGTTTTGCGAAGAGGGATGATTTAATCCGGTCCATTGATTCGATCGCGTTGTTCATTTTCGGGTATCGTTCTCGCGGCATTCACGGCGGCGCATTGTTGGTTTTCGCGGGCATTGTCGTGCTCCGATCAATTACGGTCCCCGCCCGCAAATTCCGATCGATCCATCGATTATACAAATGAATATTTCGCGTGGCGAGAGGCTTCATGATTTCGGGCTGCACACTCCGCTGCGCTTGATGGACGTCGATTCCATTGAAACCATTGCTCGAATAACCATTCCCGTTCCCGGAGAGCGTTAATGCATATTTAAGGTGTGACTTTCAGCCTGTCATTGTCCCCCGACGATTTCGTCGCTCGCTCCTTCACGCCGGAACTCTGTTTAGAGGACCGTCAGAGTATAACTTCCATTCGCGCGGACCTAATTGCGTGCCAATTAAAGCCTGCACCAGTGTTTATCCACCGCGAACAACTCCGCCCAAGAAACGTCTCGCGAAATCGAAGCTAATGGAACAGTCTTCGAGAAACAATACGTCTTTTCCTCTTTTGTGAACCGTTCGATGGAAACAGCGAATCGGTTCGAGCGAACAAACAGAAACTATGCCAGTTGTTGTACACTCTGCGGTTAATTGGAGTAGATGTCAGTTTTTATTATTTTTATTCATTCCTTCTTTACGGTCAGAAACCCTTTAGCATACGATGGTTGATTACGAATTAATTACAGATAGATGGAACAGGATACGTCGACCGATTTACACTAATTGTTAACATTTAATATAATACAGATGATGGCTTCGATGTAGTTAATCTGAACCGAGCTAAAATTTCACTACAGATAATGGTGCCATGATCTCGAATTTCATCGACCGATGCTAACGAGTAATTATTTCAAGTATAATTGAAACATGCCTCTCCTGCGAGGAACGATTATTATAATGATAATATATGGTAAATCATTATTCTGAACTTGTAAAGCAAAGATTAGCGATCATGGTACAGGATAACAACCTCCAATAATTATATAATCTGTGCGTTGCCTCGCAAATTATAAAACGTAGGGTATCAAATATTTCTGATCGAATAATAAATAAACAAATAGAAGGTTCGCGAAGGTCGAGAGTATGAAATGAAGGTATAAGGTATAAGGTCTTTAAAAAAGGTGGCACACAGAATCATTGATCCGGCTCAGACTCGTGTTTACGATAAGTAGAAGCGGTAAATAGCGATCAGCCGCGGAGCGCGAAAACGGCACACAACGGGGTGCTATTCAAATTCAATTATTTGGCGGCGTGTCGACGCGCGGTAAACAAAATTTTATTGCACCGACAAACCCGAGATCATTGTATCCGTCGAACGACAGATTTAGTATCGGAGAGGAGCGCGGTGCGCGGGAACCGATGCCGTCCGCAGCCTGATCAATATTAATTGCGAACGAGCACTCGGCGGAAAGTAGAAGACGTAATTTTCTAGGGGCGAATTAAAAGAGCTTATAAAGTTGGCGATGTTATGCGCGCTATGGGGTTGCATTCCGTGCGCCATGCATAATCATTTGCCGGCCGCAGTTTATTGCTCTTTAGGACGGTAATAACGTTAAATAATTTAGAAGCGCGCAACCATTGCGCCAAGATGTAACGGGGTGTGGGACTCTTTGCGAACGATCTCTGCTCTCTCTCCTCGCTCTCGCTTCCCTTTTCAACCCATCCTGCCCTTTTCCTTGTGTTTCGTATTACGCGAAATAGTTTAAGTTCTGCCGGTAAAAGGTGCACGTAAAGGAACAAGCGACGCTACTTTTCATAATTTCCTTCTTGCGAGGCAGAGGATGCCACTGTTAGCGAGTGCAGGCGAAAATAGGATGCAACCCAGCCCCGTTTCCCGCTCTTGGCATTATTGAATCTTGCACGTCGCTATCGAAAATAAAATTCTGCCGGAATTAATACTCTCGATGTAGCAGCTGGTTGCGATGCAGCGCCCTCGTAGCATAACAGCGGCCGACTATAGTGACTTTTTCGACAGCGAATATTTTAACAGCTGTTTCAACCCCTCGCGTTCGAACAAGGGATTTGTGACGAATTATTGCGTACACGATCTACCGAATACGGATGTTATATGTTTCTTCCAAATCGAAAGAAACTCTGCAGGCCACAGATTTCTTACAGTTGTGGCACAGAGCAAGTATCCTCGACGAACATACTGGAATCGTAGGTTTGCGTGTCGGTTGATCCCCAAGATTCCGTGAAACTGCATCCGCGTGAAGCAATTATCCGCGGACGGTGATATTAGAGAGTTCGCAGCGTCCTATTGGCTAAGAATTTGCCGAACCTTCGGAAAAATCGCGTGGCAGTGCCAGACGTAGTTCGACGGATTATCCTGTCTGAAAATTTCCGGGAGTTTTCCAATTCGATTGCCGGGGTCGTTTGAAATCCACCGAAGCCGGTCTGCGCTCGTTTATTCTCGAGGCCGACGAGCAAATCGAGTCGCGTTTGTCTCGCACGCGACGCGAGGCGACGCGACGTTCCTCCGCAGGTAACTTGATTAACATCCGGAATTATCGTTCGATCGAGGAATTCCGGAAGAAACGGCCTCGTCGATGGCGGGCGCTTTGTTCGCATTCCATGAACGAGAACGGTGGATCTGGCTCTAAGCGCCGCGATTTGTCCGCCTTGGAAAATCGTCCCTTACGAACGAGCGTCTTCGAGCGTGTCTCAAAAAAATATCGCTGGCTCGAGCTTCTCGCAGAAAATCGCCTCGAATTCGCGATTTTTCAAGCCACTTTTGTCGCTCGAGTTCCTCGCTGCGGGGATTCTTCGACGTGTTTTCTGAGAGGGATTTTTGCATTGCGAAGCGGTCGCTCGGACCGCGGTGTGCCCGCGTTTCAAAGTACGATTTCTTCGGTCCGCTTCTCTAGACTCGTTCGACCCAAAATTGCAGAGGAGAACGAACGATTTCATTCATCGATCGAAGCACTTCCGTCGCTGACACGGGAAGCACGAAGGTTACAAAGCCGCGAAACAAACGGAAAAGTAGATAGCGCCAAAAAATGCTCGAGCGGACTGCTTTCACAGTCCCGAGACGCGGAGAACGGGCGGACTAATGTAAACTGACTAAAAAGAATTGCAAACGCAGCTTCTGAATAGGTTTATCCGGCGCACGAGTGACCGTATCGACAGCCGTTGCCTGGTCGGATCGACGGCGGATGACGCACGCTAGCCAGCAAAAATATCCAGCCACTAACAATTTTTGTTCGTTCTCACCGGAGACAGCGTTACGCTTTATTAAATGAACTCCCGCGAGCTTCGTTCCGCGGTCGGTTCCACCGATCTCACTGTTTAAGACTTCGCTCGACGAAATCCCGCGATTTCGACGTTCGTCGCGTCGCGTCGAGTGATTAAAAGAGCAAGAAAATCGCAACCTATTTTCGGAGTCCGCTCCACGAGAATCGGAGTAATTAAAACTCGTCTGCTGGCAGATTCCCGGTGGTCCGAATCAAATATGACTGAATTTCGGCTGGTACGAACGAGTTAAACGCGGCGTGATTCGCGTCGCGATCGCCATTATCTTTGGGAATCCGGTCGCATCGTTAACGAGTGTGAATTATTCTGGAGGAAGAAGAGCTGTATCATCGGAACCCCGCTCATTATGATTCGGGGACACGATCGTGGCCCCTCGGCCCTCCATTAAGCAAGTTCGAACGCAGGTAACCAGCGGAGCTGGTTAATTACTCGAATCACGAATTTAACGCGATCGCGCGCGCGGAAACTTTCCGGGGAGATCGTAGTTGATAATCTGATATCTGTTAAAGCTTCAATTACGGTATTCGGAAGCCCATTTGGCCAATTGGTAAACAAGTAACGCGTTCGGGGCACGCGAGCGGACCTTTGATTCGCGGCGGCACGCACGTTCCCGCGGTCCGCTCGATTCGACGCGATGCGATTTCTCTTCCCTCGATCGGCGCCGGTCGTACCCCAAGTTTTAATCTTGTAACTTCGGCCGCGAGATTCGCTGCGAAAACCGTTGCGAAATCCGGCGCATGTTGCAATATGGAACGCGTTATTTGTCCGACCCGGAAACAAAAAATACCGTGGAGAATATTAAAAACAAGAAATAGCCGCTCATTTTCAGCGCGTCCGCGAATCTTGTTGCATCGGAAAAACCCGCTTTTATTTGTGCTAATAACGCTCGGCATTAATATCGCACTCGCGGATGAAGAACGCGTAATTTCCTGGCGCGCGTAAGGACGCGGTTCCAGCGGAATCGGATTGTGTCTCTTAGCGTTTCGAAAGCTGCGTCTGGAAGAATTTTAATCACCGTCCATTTTATTCCGCGTAATCGGTAGAGAAGTTCTCGTAAATCGCTTCTCGAAACGTCGGATTGACCCGCATCCAGATTCCCACTTGTTATTTTCATGCGGAATTGCGCACGTGGCGAAATTAGTTGGCGGTGAGCACGGAGCCCCGGAGAATTTGCTTTTTAAAACCGGGAATTGCATAAACATCGTTCAGAATGAACGCGCAGCGTTTTTTGTTCGCCGGCTCGACGCTCGTCTATCTTCGCCGGTTTGAAATCGGTAAAAATTGTGCGCATTGTGCTCGAAATTTTCCGACGCGCTGAAATAGGCCATAAAATACCAGGGGTTCGATTAAAAAACAATTTAACTATCGAGTAGGTCAGGCGATCGTGGAATATAATTTGCAGGAGTGAAACAGTGGTACGCTATGGTCAGCCAAGTGGAATAGGTCCGTGGTCGGATCGCGTGAAAGTGAAATTCGAAGAAGAATTTCACTATTAGGCGCACGCTTTAAAAATCGAGCAACAGAGCTAGCAATAATAGTTTGACTATCGGTGTACGCTCGTGTCGGCTGGCCGGAAAGCGCAATTATGCCGACGTTAAAGTGGGAGCGACGCTTTGGCAAGCAGAAGTTTCCCACCCCCGGCGTTCAAGTTCGTCCCCAACGAAGTTCCGTTTCATTTCCGTCTGTTCCGTTGAACGCGGAGAGGAGAAGCTCGTCGGAGGATCTCGCTTCTTCAGCGACGATCCGCCAAAGGATCAGCGGGGATACCGGCGAAATCCTCGCGGAGCCAATTGTTCTGCCCTAGGAATCTCTCTGGACCCGTCCCCGTCTCTTTCCGTCTCGGCTTCGAGTTCGACTCCGTTGTCTGAAAGCGATGGACGCGACGATCGCGGCGACGCAGCCTGCGCAAGAATTCGGGCCAATTTGTTTGGGATTTGCGCGGGCCGAAGTCGAGCCGGGCATAAATCAAGCGGCCTCGCCGGCTGCCAGATGAAGCGATTCTTCGTCGTAAATACCTGGTGATTCATGAGGTCAGGGATCGTCGCCGAGTCATCGTAAACAGGAACGCTACTCGCGATAACGGAAGAACTCTTAGGCCTGCTGCACGCGCGCGTCTCGCCTAGCTGCGGCTACGCGTTCCTTCCTCTTGAATGCAAGTCTACAGCGCGGTTCTCCGACGAGCGCACATTCGACGAAGACTTGTTCAACTTTTTTATTCACAATTCATAATTTGGTTCACTTGTTTTTTAAATTTTTATTACAGGCTCGGACAAATAAGTTAAAAAACGAGAGTTCTTCGTTTTGCTTTGTCGTTCCAAACAATAGCAAAATTAAAAAGAAAACATCGGAGTCACTGTCTAATGGACTAGCTCCTCTAAAAATTATTTTTATTTATCTAAAAAAAAAATCAAATCGTATAGTCCAGTTTTAAAGAAGTTAGCGTAATTATCCAGTAATTATCGAATCTTAAATCATTTCCATCGTAGATATATGGAATTTCTTTATCGACAAGCTAAGCCATGCTTTACGCATAGCGTTCAAATTGAATGGGATCCGCCGGATGCAGGAATAATTAGATCTTGGCTGCAGGTGTGAATCAGAGTGCGAAGAAGCCGTCGCATCGTCGGCTTCGAGGGTTCTCTCGGCAGACCCCGAAGAGCGTCGAGAGTCAAACCGCGACTCTTTATCGGTCACCGAAGAATAGGCAGACTCTCGAAAGGTCACCGATACCTGTTGGAGCACTTCCGACAGGTTCTAATCTCTGGAATAGCACGCAGCGATCTCCGAGGATTCGCGAACGATCTTCGAGGACCGGCGGAATCCTTCGGAGGATCTTCTGAAACAGTCGAAGAGCATCTAGGTCGTTTAAAGCTCTTTAAAGGTCCCCGGCGACTTTGCCGGCTTCTTCGAGCTCTCGCAGATCGCGTCTCCCCAGAAAAATTCTAAGACCCCGAAATCTCGACGCGGAAAGTTTCTCGGTCCACTGTGTTTTCTTCAGGGGAGAGATATCATCTCGCCGGATTTCGGAGTTCGTTAACATCTCGACTGCCACGCTAGCCATCTCAGAAATTGCACGAAATTAAAGTATTTTATTTAATCAGATTAAAGTTGAAGAGTTAAGTCGTATCACATTTTTAATACTCTTGCGTTCCGCGAATCTTCTAGACGAAGCTGTTACTGGACGAATGTTACTGAAAACGAACCCTTCTCATCTCGCGAATGATTTACTGTTTCTTTAACCACTTCTGGTACCATTTTCTTTACAGTTACATCGATCGGAAAGTTGCTCGATTCTAATCGTTTCCGAGGAGAAAAAGAAAAGTCGTGTTTATCGTTAACCAATATTTAAAAGCTTGAAATGTTAATAAGAACGGGACAGAATTTTATTGAAACTCGAAAGAACGTAATAACACACAATCGACGAGACAGACCAGTCAGACTTGTAAACGTACAAGAAGTGGAAAAGTCTGTAGAAAATAGTGGAAGAGAGGAAGTTGAAGGAACGGAGCTCGGAAGCAAAAACGATGAAGCGCCTTTCGGAATATTCCGTGTAGAGAGAAGAAGTCTCTCGTTCGAATGGATCCAGCGGCGAAACAATGATCTAATTTCCCGGTCGAAAATGGAACGACAGGGCCGGCTACTTTGGCCCGTCGAAAATTCCGTTTATTTCTGGAATAACGATGAAAACCGGGCTCGCGTCAGAAATTAATTTCCCGGTGGTGTGGAAAGTCGTTCGTGTTTTCGACCGGTCGAAATTTCATTTCCCGATTCGAGAGGCTGCTCGCGAGAGAGCAAGACCGCCTCGCGCGCCTCGTTGCCCCTTCTGCTGAAACAGCTTGCGTCCTGCGGTAATGGATTCGTTTCAGGTCGCGGCCGTCGCGTCGATCGGCGTCATCGTCATCCCCGTCGTCATCGCCGTCGCGATCCCAGCCGTCGATACCGTCTGCTCGATCGATACCGCTTCGCCCAGCGCGACGCGACAGCCCACCGGAGCTATTTACCCCGGAAGTACACCGAAACGCCAGTAAATTAGCGGCAGATCTGAAATCTGGAACGGTTGACACGGCTCTGAACGCGACCGGACTGTTAGTATTGGCTCATCGCACGTTTCTTGACGTACAAACGTCCCGTCCCGTTCGTTTGTCCCGAGTCTTTGCGAAAGCTTCGAGAACTGCAATTATTTATTCATTTAATTGTTAACTTCGTACGGGAATGACCTTATTAGTTGTAAACTCAAAGAATGCATAGGTCGAGAACGAATAACTGCAAGGTTGAATAAAAAATAGTAAGATAACCGAAATTCCTCAAATTATAAAGGTGTTATACACGTATACAGAGTGATTCATCGGATTGTTTCAACTGCTATTGCCGGTCTCGTTACTGATGCGAACAATTACGTAACCTCTCGCAGATAATAGCGATTAGGTAAGTTTCAATAGGTATAGTAGTCGAGGGTTAAGGCACGCCAATTCAGAAGTCTATCCAACACGTGTCGAAGAAAGGCAGTTCAGGTAGGGTTTAGCAATGGCAAGAAGCATTCTTAAATCGTCACCATATACAAAAGAGAGAAATTGACAAAAGCGTACGACCTTTGCAATGTCATTGGTAAAAAGAACGAAGAAAAGAGGACCCAGATGTCCCATTAGAATTCCAAACAGACTGCTCACCTCATCGAATTCCAAGCAACGAAGTCTCCTCCGCGCGAGCTCACTCGGCTGAGAAGAAAATTGGTTGAAATGTCAATAGTACGGGTTGACCTGTTCGTCGAAATTTCGCTTGAAGAGGGATTTGCGAGGTGCGTTCGGATAACGGGTGCATCGTTCGATGCACTTATCGGATCTCGGCGGAGTTACCGGTGGCTCGGTGCATCGACAACGGGTCGCGTGCAGACGGTATCATCGACGCCGCTACAATTACGCTCTCGAGATCTCCGGCACTCGCGTGCACTCGAATCGCGTTGCAGCGAGCTGCAGTGAGCCGCCGTGAGCTGCCGTGAGCTGCAGTGAGCTGCCGCGAGCTGCCGTGCAGTGCGCCAGCTGATCAGATAACGGTGCAGAGCGGTCGCGCGTTTGTCGGAGTTTCTTCAAAGAGCCCTGAATCCGAGCACGGCTCATCGACAAGGCGTCGTGTCGCTTCGTCGTCGCGTCGCGTCGCATCGCTTCGTCGTCGCCTCGTCCTCGCCGCTACTCCGTGCCGGGATCCCCTCGCGCTACTCCGAAGAGTTTCTTCGCGAGAATATTTGTTATTCGGTTCGTCGTCGTCGCGCTGAAATCCGCCGAGGATTCTCTTTAGGGGTTCGCAAACTTCCACGCAGCTCGTCGACGGTGTATCGTTGCGTGGAAATAGGATCGTTGATGAAATTTCTGCAAGTTCGCTCAAGATATTGGCTGCTCGTGCGGCTGGAATCGCGCGGACACTGATTGGATAACAGGTGTGTGTACCTGTCGTGTCCTACTTCGAGGCGCGCGTATTAGCCGCCGTGCCGCGACAAGACAATTTTGCCACGTCCGAGCATAATGTCGACCCAATGACAGGTGAAACGACTACTCTGGACACTCGAACTTCCCTCAGGATTCGCCAAATTATTGCGGACGGTTGTTTGTTCCGTTGTCGAGCTTCGAAAATTGTCCGCACGGTGCTGGCTATTTCCGCGACTGAAATTTCGCACGAATTGGTCGAATTACGGGTGCACAAGCTGACAAAGTCATTTTCATGTTACCAGAAGTTTCATTAATTAATTTCAGGTTCGTCGTCGATGCTTTCCTTTAAAACGACACGGTTTTTGAAGTTGCGGTACGATGTTGGCTCCTTCTGCAATTAAACGCAAGAACGCGATAAGGAGTACATATCTGCTACCATTTTAGCATGTTTATTACCAAGCTTCAGTCTTTTACGCATTCCTATGAAAAGAGGCATTTGTTGGTGCTCGTTCTAAAGTCTCTGCAACCATCTACACGGTGCTTGTTACTTCAGTAATTGAAAACCTCCAAGAACCCAATAACAAGTATCTTTTACAGCCGTTTTAATACATCTTTCTGTGAGAAGAGGCAATCGTTGTCTTCGATTGTTAGGTTTCTACAATCATTTACAACGTGTTTGTTCTGCCTGAAATTAAAAACCTCCGAGAGAACCCAATAGCAAATATCTTTTGTAGCCATCTTGGTCGATCGGATCTCATTTTCTACGCTTCGCCGTAAAAGGAGGCATTCCAAGGTTTCCGTAAGAATTTCCAAGGTATTAGATCCAGCTTCGGCTAAAATCCTGCGAGACCCGATCGAATAACAAGTGTGCAAGCTACTGTAGTTGGTTTAGCATTCGCGGATCTGAAGTATATGCGGACATTCGGCGGGCTAGCTGGTCATTCCCAGAATTTCTCAAGTTTTTTAAAGGCATTTCGTATTCATTGCACGCCGACCCGCTATCACCCGGTTCGATACCTCTCCAGACGAATTTTCGCGAGCTCTCCACTCGGAACCCGTTCAGCCGTTCAGTCTTCTTTCTTCGGCAGCCTCGTAGCTCTACCCACACCTGTATTTTATCTTTTCTTCTTTAATGCATACATTACGGCAACTTGGAAATCGCGCGTTCCGTTTTCGGCCAGCGTCTACGTTACAGCACCCCTAGGCTCCGGCCGATCCGTTGTCCTCCTAATCTTCAAGCTTCTCCTCTTGAATCCTTGCGATTTACTTTCAAAGAAACGTACGTGTACAGACAACTTAATTTAACGCGACACGAAAATATTAAAATTGGGACACTATCTCTTTTGCAATCGAACAGATTAATAAAGTAATATTAATATTAAATAAAAATATCTCTTCTAAGTTACAGCGAAAGTATAAAAAATCTTTTTAACACAATTGAAATTATTGTGGAATACATAATTCGTTGGAACTGTGATGGCACAATTCCAAATAGAGGAAAAGGCGAGGGAACGTGTTAAATCTCTATGGTTCCGAAACATTTAAATATGCGGTTGACGTAGTCTGCCAAATTCGAGTTTGGCACGGAAAATGTTTGCGGAAGGGACTCGTCGTTCCACTCGAGGAGTTAAACTGCTTCCGTTTTGAAGATATTTGTTGTTCCTCGACGAAAGCCCTCCATCTCGATAGCCACATTCTTATCCATCGGGGAATGTATTTTTAACAAGGCCTATGCCGTCTCTGTCGCCGCGACCGTGATTAAGAGGGAACAGGTTGCTTTTCAGCTCCGGGACACACACGGCAAGTTCTTTTAATTGTACGTTGATCGAAGCCCGCGTTCGCGAGAGCGACTCGTTCACGTTCGATTTCACCAGCGTCTCCTTTTCCCCCTGCCTCTTTCGCTCGCGCGCGCTCCAAACGATTGTTTACCCGTTCCTCGAACTCGAATCAGCCTATCAGCCCGCTCGGCTCCGCTCGCCGGCTATACAAGTTCGTAACGCGCGCATCCATTCGATCGATATCGAGAAACCGCTTGTTTCTGCTCATTACCATTTTAAGTGCTTCACCCCCGGCCACCCCCTAGCACTCGTTAGTGCGTTCGGTATTGTCAGAAGCGCGACACCACCGAGCCGGAGACGCAAAAACCGATGACATTTAATCCCACGGTACATCGAACCCGCCCAATCCTTCGATTCGATCGCCGAACGATCGAACGCTTTGACTTCGACCGACGTCGACAGTCTTGCTCGTGGCCGCCCGCTTATCCGCTTAATTACTTAATCCTAAATACCAGCGATTCCCGTAATTAAATTAACATCGAGCTATCGGATTTTTACCAGTCCATTCCTTCTCGGCGCGCGATCCTCTCCGCGACGCTTCCTCTTCCTTTGCGCGCTCGAGAAATTTATTCGATCGTTCAGGATGGAAGAGCGAGTGGCAAAGTGGTGAAAGACTTTGTAGCAATTGGAAAACGCTGTAGAATGTCTAACAATTGGTGCAACACGGGATCTTCTTGCCGAGGAATTGTAGAATATGGGTGAATTTTGCACTGCTTTCTAAATATCGATCGTCGATCCAAATTGCTGCTGTAGCAGCCTCCGAGAAGGTTAATTTCGAGTCGCTCGACTAATATTTGCGCGACTGATTGCCCGGGCCTCCTCCGCTCGGTCCAGCCCCGGGCGATTCCAATTTTATTTGACGCTGGTATGGTCCGTAATTCTTCTCTTCTTCGTACATCCATTTTCTTCGTTCGTTACTGTCTCAATAAGATAAAGTAAACACGTTGTTAAGGATTCAATCGGCAGAAAAACGGAACGCAGGAAAATACCGAATATCAAATATCGCTGTTGTGGAGCAGACAACACGAGACGATAAGACGCTTCCATCGTCGACAGTTTCTCGCTCCTTCGACTAAGACTACTTCGAACACGTTTAGGAACCAGTTGGAGCACCTGTTACACTGGTCCGTGGGACACGCGTAACGATAAAGTACAATTTTCTCCAGAATCATTTTTTCACGGATGTTTTTTCAATCAAATACCGTTCTGTTTTCACCGAGATGCGATAGCTACCGCCGAGACGACTCCAGAATGATACTGCGCATGGTCATCCTAGCTCACCAAAATTTTGTCTTGCTCGTTACAGTATCCCTAGCGATCAACTAACACTAACTACCGATATTCACGCAACGTTGCACGTTCGTAGAATGTTTGCATTCGTCTACCTCGCCGCTCGTTGCGGTAACACTGTTTGTGAACACAACAGCACTGGAATTGAAGGAGACCACACATTTGCCTGGCGTTCCATTGAATTGCAGCATTTAATTAAATAAATCCAGCGATAATGAAATCTTCCTGCGATGTTAACGTTTTGGGCGACCTTGAATGTCCTCGTATAGTACCATTCTGAAATCGTCGACGACGATAAAAAAACATCGATCGCCTTGTACTCTCGTTAAAAAACCGACCCAGGGAAAAATTATATTTAATCGTTACGCGTGTCCCACAAAACGGTGTAACTTTTCCATGAAAAATTTGCTCGTAGGACTATACGCGACGGGGTTATTCAAGGTGGACAAAGTTTTTGCACCACCCAGTATACATGGAGAAAAATCCTGATCAATTATTCGTCGCGCTCCGAATATCGCGCTTACTGCCAGCGAGCAACAGCGTCGAGGGCATGTCGCGATAAACGATTGCATACAGGGAGCCATTATCCCGCGGAAACAGGCAACAATTAGTGCAATGAATCCCCGAGGTAAAGGCGGCTGTTATTCGACTTGGTAAAACTGGACTCGCGGAATCGTTCGGTGTAGGATAATTAACCAGCTGGTGGAGTTATGTTCGGGACAATTCCGGAGAACGAACGAGGTTCGAGACGAAACGATCCAGTCGAATTCGAGAGTGGTGTAACGCGGCTCTTCTTCGGATCATTGCTTCCGGGAAACAGAAAGGCTGTTCCCGGGTTTATCCGTTTTATTCGGTCCCCTCGCAGATCCGTGGACGGTTTCCCGAATTGGGGGAAATCTCTGAGACCTTGGTCGTTCGTTCCTGTTCCTGTTCCCGTTTCCCGTCCGCCCGTTCCACGAGAGTCGATTGGTTCCTCGGAGGTACAGGCTCTCTATCGACGAGTCCTGTCCCGGCTCTGTCCTCCTCCGAATGCCCGTGTTTCCTGTATTTCCTGCGAACTGCGATACTCCGGGCGTACTCCTAAATATAACCGACCCACGTCGAAACGCTATCTCCGCCGCGATCGTAACCGTGTATCGAGTATAATTGAAGAACCGGATCGGTGCACCGAAATTCCTTCCTCGGCTAAGAAAATTGTCGACTCCGCCCTGTCCGTGATACCGCGGCTTCCCACCGTTTGCGGATTTCTGGCCGGAACTTTATCGTCTCCCAGGCGGCGAGCACGAATTCGAACGCAAAATTTAGAATCAGCCGACGACGCGGCAAACGTATTTCATTCTTGGAAATCGTTGCTGCGCTTTTCGACAATTTTTCGACAGATTTGCGAGTTTCTTGGTCGCTTCGCGACGCGTTCAATGCGCAAGAATAATCAGGAATTCGAACGCAAAATTTGGAATACGATCGTTCCACTTATGGAAATTTTTAGGGAATTTGTCTAGAATTTTTAGATAGATCTGTAACTTTTTAGGTCACTGGAATATAGATAATAATCAGGAACTCGCGCAGAACTTGAAATACCAGCAGCGTAAATACTCGGGAAAATGCACTAACGAGTTCCCCTTTCGGCATTGTTGCGGAATCTTTCGAAAGCTTTTAGGCAGCTCCGCAACTTTATCGGTTACTGTATAATTCGTTGAATGTAGAACAGCGAGCATGGTTTCAAAGAAAATTTAGACCATGAGTGGGTACGTCCGAGAATTGGATTAATCGTGTCACCTTTGGAAATATTGCGGAATTTTGGGGAAGCTTTTAAGTAGCTTTGCAACTTCCCCGGTTACTGTATAATTCATCGAATAGAGCAATCACGAATTCAAACAAAATTTGGGATACGTGCGGCGCACGCTTGAAAATTGCGCCAATGATTCCGCGTTCAGGAATACATGGAAAGCTACTGAGTAGCATTGCAATTTTCTTGGTCACTGCATAATTCATTGAACGCGGAGAATAATTACATTAGTCTATATTATTGATTAGAACCCATACCGAATCCGTTTCCAACAACGACTATTAATATTACAGCGATGATATAAATTATTTGAACAAATATTCCAACAGCATAGCCAGTCGCAGTTCGCATGACGATTTATCTAAAATACCTCGATGTTTTTGGAATCCTGCAATGTTCGCTAGTGTATAATTAAAATGGGGCGGTCAGAATTTAAGAGAGTCGTTATTCGGCTGAAATTATACAGTCTCGTAGATCACAGAAAATGGTAAATAATTTGTTCAACGAAACGAGTGGCGGAAGGGGCGATTAATTCTCGCGAATTCGAGCACGATCGCGAACCAAAGACGGTATAATCAACGCGTTACGGTTTAATTAGCCGTGAACGTGTCATCGATTCCTTTTTGCGGAACGGTGCGCCGCTAAGGGCAAAAGTTTGACAAATTTTTGCAGACTTGACAGGTTAAGTAGAGTTAAAATTGAATTAATTGGACGCTCGGGGACTGATCCAATCGGGCCGAGTAAAGCAGAGGCTTGACATTTAATTGGCAAAGGGACTCTGAATCAGTTCCCGCAATTTAATTTGTTGCTTTTGCCTTTCGCGGCGCTGTTGTCCTACGCGAGGGCGCGCCGCGAATTTGTTTAATAATTAACGATGATTTTCGAGTATCTGCCAGCGTACCCTCAAAACGTTTTTCAACCGCTAATTATTGCGCGATGCATTATGAATGTTGTCAGTTAATTGACATACACCGCATCATAACGTTTTCATTCATTGCAACCTTATTCCGGACAAATTGCATTTCGACATAAATTAATAATTCGCGGACTCGCTGGAAACCGTTGTGTTCGAAAATGTTCCAAACGATTTGTAACTTTCGTTCAACCTTAATGTTTCTGTAAAAACGACTCTTTCGACTTCCATAAAAATCTACACAGTCTACTCGTGAATAAAAATCACGATGTCATAGGTCCAGTGACCAAGGAAGTTCATTAAAACTATTATTATCAACCTTTCGAATATATTTATCTTCATCAGATTGATTTCGTAATCACGATAAAAAGAGCTGAAGAATTAATCAAGAAAAATTAATTAACCTTTCTACGGTGTTTTATATAACCCAGACTGAGCAATAAGCTTATATAACTTGTTTACGTACCATCTTATTGGAGTAAACTTTATTGGGTTCTTGAAAGAAATGTTTACATTTTGATGGAATGAGTAAATAAATAAATAAAATATTACGCGTTTCATTTTGATAGATTTTTTTGAAAAACGAAATTTAAGAAAGGCATTGTAATACAGTGGAGTTTCCAAAGAAACGAACGTATTTTATTAGTTTTATTGACACCGTAAGAGGGTTAAATTTTAAAAATAATTTAAGATTACGATTTTCAAAGGCGTTTTTCAACTCTCTCGGTACCAGCAGCGTTGAGCAAAATTCGCGAAGGGATTTGCGACAGCAAGCCAAGAGACGGACAAAGGTCCCAAAGCATCCGCGTCTTGTCTAGGGTTAAATCGGCGATTTCGTAGGATGGCTTAGGTTTAATTGCTCATTAAATAAATGCCGCGGAGGGAATGCGGCGTCGGCGACTCTAATTTATGGGTAGGAGGATTCTGGGAGTCTCTGGGCGACCATTACGGTATTAATCCGTCAGAGATCGCGGCGATATATCTCTCCGTGGGATCTTTGGCAGCGTTCGCTTGGCGAAGCCGGGGCCGAATGAATTTTTCGAATGGCCGGGGACGCGATCGAGCCAGGAATCGCGTATTTCATTTTCGCACTCCGCCGGGTCCCACGAATATTGCCGCGAAACGTGTAACGAACGACAGATGGAATTTAGCCCCGCTCGACGGGTATAAATATTGCCTCGAAAATTCCGGATATCCGCGCGTGTATCGGCGGATATCTCGGATGCCAGATGAAATAAAGTTGATAAGCACGCGTAAAACGCGCCGCGACACCGGGCTTTTCCGCTGATTTTTATTCATTACGGAGCGGGGCCATTCGCGGGAACGTGCCGAACAGAGACGGCCGCTGCGCCGAGTCCGCAACGCGGCCGAAAAGCCCATTTTCCCGGGCAGAATTCCGCAACTTTCGCGCGGGCTGCTCCGCAACGTTCATTAAATAGTTAAATGAATGTCCATTGAATAATTGACGATTAACGATTATTGGACCGCGGATCATTATGCAAATTCCCATTTTCGCGCATTAAAGCGGCTCGCGCGTTCCCTCGCATACTTGCCGGATAAAGATGCGACCTCGTGCTCGAAAATTCGACGCGTTCCCGCTAACGACCGACCCGCGAGACGCTGAATATTAAGAATAACTCGATGCAAACTTAGCTCGAAAGTAGTCGATTTCGCAAACCGTCGCGTCGTTCCGCGTTCCATCGGATATCGTTCAGAAGTCGGGCGGGAATAAAATCGATTATTCATCGAGCTCGATGGATTTTGTCAGTACCGTAACCTGCGAAGTCAGTCGGTTTTCCGCCAGAAGCTAGCGGGAATGGATTTAAATGTGAGATTCCTGGGAACAAAGAGATTTCCTTATTCTTTCGCGCCTCTGTCTCGAGGAAGTCAGATCAGGGGTCTGCGCGAAAAGCACTTCTTCCGAAACGAGCAGGTCTTCGCAATTTTCTTCAGCTAGCAATAATCTAGACTACTGAAGAGAATCTTATGAATCCGTTTGTTATACCTTCGTTATAACTGGCAGTTCGTTTATAATACATTCATGTATGACTAATTAATTAACATTGATCTCCGTTCCTTCATTGGCTTCTCAAGCTTTTTCGTAAACTTTACAGGTAATTTTGTGAATTCAGTATCAAACAAGTAAATAATTAATTGCATTTAAATTAATTCCATTTAATATGTCTTATACGATAAATGTAAAGTTACCTCGCAGCAACTGGGTCCGCTACCCTAATGTACAGTTTCTAATAAGCGACGGGATCGACGGTGGAATGCTTGCCGGGGTGTTATCCGACGATTACGACCAGCGATTTATCTCCCGGCGCGATAACGCACAGTTAATGAAGCGGTTCCGAGTGTCCGATTGTTTCGGCGCCGCCCTTATCGTTCTCTAATCAAGAACTTTGTTAGACTCGAACGAGACTCCAGCGAAAGTTCTTGTTCCGTCCTTGTCTTCGTTTGGTCGTTGATCCGGTCCGCTAAGAGTAAGGTGCACCGATCGATTCGAAAGCGGGTTCGAAACTGCCGGCGATAAATTCCATCGAAATGGAGATACATTCGGAGTTGTCTAGGGATTACTCGCGTCGATTTATCTCGGAACCGCGAGATCCACGGCCACCCGGCCGCTCCAAGTGTCCGATTAATTTCCCCGCAACCGCGGCCGTAACTTCGTTTTTCGCCCATCTCCGAAGATTCCGAAGATTCCTCGAGAAATTCACTTTCCTTCGGTGGATCGCAGCAGCCGGTGTTTATGCGATCCCTGAAGATGGATTTCTCCGAGCGGACGCAGCTGCTGACGGCGATATCCGAGGATTACCTCCGTCTTATCAGTCAACCGGAAGTGGCTTCCGTTGTCCGATTGATCTTGTACCCTGAAACTCTATTTCTACGTTTGAGAAGGATCGAACCGAATTTCCTTCTAGTTCGGCTATTCTCCGAATCCCTGTTCCACTGGAAAAGCCCGGGGTTATTTAGATCGGGTTCGTGCCACTTGACGAACAATGAGCTCCTCGATAATGTTTACACCGACGATGTTCGATCAGAGTATCCGCTTTCAATGACATTCTGCCGGAGTCGATTACGGAGATATACGATATATTATAATATATCATGTACCAATGACATATTCGATTCCATTGTTACCGTTGTTGTGGATCAATGTTGTACATCGCTCCGAATTATCTTGTACAACTGTTTAATATAAACGTAGCTGATGGTAAATAATCGGTGCAACGTGTACACGTGTATTCGAATATATGATGTTAAAGAGAGAGAGAGAGTGCTCGAAATGGTTCATTCGGTTATCGTTAACATATTTTTTGATGTAGAAACGTTCGTTATCGATTTCTGGTTTATATTCTCACGCATTGCATTAAATTAAACGTTATTCGCGAGACTCGACATTTATTAAACCTTATCAGTAAATATATATAATTATCAAATGTACAATACAGTGTATTGGATATTATAATGTATCGTAGAGTACAATAATCGACGAAATGAGAACGTCGATGAAAACGCACGCGTGTATACTCCAGCATTTCAACTTGCCACCTCACTTTTATTAGCAAAGTATATCTAGAAAAATTGAGAAACGAGGATCCAGAAGAAGAAAAAGTGCTAACAAAGAAGCAGCAGATATTCGTGCAAAATGTTATTATTAAATAGTATTACTATTATTGTTGTCGTCATTATTATTATTGTTACTTATCGAACATGTTCCGATCAAAACCGTTTATATTCACCGGATAAGGCAATAATCCAAACATTTTTCAGAGTGTGTAACATCCTGATTTCCTATTCGGAGCTCCCCGCGGGGAAGCTTTATTTCAAAAGCGCTTCCCTACCGAATGAAATATTTGAAAAGCTTTTACGTCGAATGGAATATTTTATATTCGAAGTGCAACCTGTAGAAATACTATTTTAGAGCTTTGCGTTTGCCGAATAAAATATATTTTGTTATCGGGGCTGGACGCGTAGAAATGCTGTTTTAGAGGAGGCTCGCGAATCGAATGAAATATTTTATTTTTAAAAAATCGCCCGCCAGACCGCGCCACGCCGTCGCCGCACCGTCGCCACACCGTCGACCGGAAGGAGGGGAACGGATTATTCTCGATTTGAAATGGTGTGCAGCGATCCCCGAGAACGGGTATCGAGGGCGAGAACAACTAGCGGCGATAATTTCCATCGAAATGGAGATGCCGGGGGCTCGTTGAAACGCGGGGAATTCAATCTGGCTTTAAGATCGAGAATACGATATCGCGTGGGAAACATTAATGGACTAGGGTGCCACGTTACATTTCGATCGATGCTATAATGCTGCCGGGCCACGGCGCTCGACAAACGTCCACAAACTCGTTTTTATCTTTATGCATTATTAATCAAACCGATCTAGACGAGATAGAACAGTCGCAAACGTTTGCGAACGAGTTTTCTTCGAGGCGATAAGAATATTTTCCTCAAAGGCTTAGATTACATATCTAAGCCTTAATTAACCTCTCGTTATTCTCTTCACAGTTTCAGTGATTAGATTTTTCCGATTGCTATATTTTAATAGATGAAAAAGAATATTGAAGATTATTATAGAATTTCACATTTTAATAAAACGGCAAGATCTTTAACTAACGCAAAGAATTAATTTCTAAATCTAGACAACTAATTACGTCATCCGCATACCGGGACATGACAGTCAATGCATAAAGAACCATACTTGACAAAGTACTTGCCAAAGTACTTATCCTGTGGAAAGAAAATTTTTATAACCGAATGGAGGAGGATTGGTCGATCGAATCGGCAAGAAATCCATATCAAAACCTGCGGAGAGCTTCGCAGAAACGTGCTTTGCGATTAGGGGAACGAGCAACTCGTGCGTGGAGCATTCGCGAGCGACGACGACGTTAGCATATTCAGGGGGTAAAAACGGGGCGAATCGAAGGGCGGTCGGACACGCTTCGAGGGGCGCTCGCCTAATCGGTGGAAACGGTAAATTCTTCTTTTTACAAGCGGCGGATAAGAACAAGCTCGGAACACGGAATGCTCGGGACGCGAGCGAGTTTATCCAGAAATTTCTATCGTTCCGCGGCGTTGATTTAAATTTCTAATGACCGGTGGTCGAGGGAGTATCGCGCACGCGGAGAGATTGCATAACTAAAGGGGGCGTGTGTGCGAGTAGCAATTCGCGCGGCGCGGCGAGGAGCAGCGAGGAGTGTAGCTGCCGAGTCGCCAGCCGAGTCCCGGAATTTCCACGACACGCGGTGCGACCGGATCCAATTTTCGAGAAAAATCAAACTGCCCTCGCAAATATCAAAATATCGACGCATAGTTTTTAATCTCAATCGCTATGACAAACACACCGATTCGCAGAATTAGTAAAAATACTTAATCGAATTGAATTTTCTCCCTCATCTGCAAGAACTACAACCGATCTCTTCGAAAAAGATTTTTCAAAAAACTGTTTTCGCTTTCTTTATGTATGAATTTCTTTTTCAAAAAAAAGATGAATCGGTGTGACAATTTGTGGCAGAAAAAGATTGCAGCAGCATTGAACAACAATTTTTTGTACGGAACGGGAGGGAAACGGGGGAGGGAGAGAAAGTGGAAAGTAGGAGGGAAATGGAACTAGGGAAAGAGAGGGAGAGCCATTCGATAAGGCGCTCACGAATTTCATGGTAACCGCGGCGTAACCGCCGCGCCACTGTGTGTTACGCCGCGCGAGACCACAGGGAGCAGTCGCGCGCTGAAACGGTCCCGACAATCGTTTAATCCCCCTTGAACAGCGCGCAGCGCTTTCGAATCTTTTGTTTTTCAAAGCTGATTATTCCAGCGAACTGTTCCCGGTCGAGCGGCATCCCCCGGGAGAGAATGCCTTTGCATCGGATCCTCCTCGTCTCCCCTCATCTCCTCCTCCGCTCTCTTCTTCTACTCGTTCGCCTGCATTATTTCGCAGTCCGGTTATTCGGCTTCCGGTTAATTGTACCCGCGCACCCCCGGATTAGTCCCCCACTCGAACGAACGCATTACACGAGGCCGGGCTTAAGCAGCAACGGCAAAAATATCCTCCAGCCTCTGGGTTACGTGTGCTACCGATCGCAACACGGATGTCGCCAAATGAATTCTGTTATATTTAATCCACGAGCGTCTATTTCAACTTAGGCTGGTCACTTAACCCCTTGGGCTACGATTTCTTTCAGAACGGCGTTGATTAGCACTTTTTCGTCCTCAATAATTTCCTGGATCAAACGACAGGATTTTAGTTTCCCGGCTGCCTTCATTTACTTTCATTTCCAGATTTTGACGACAGAAGATTCAAATCTCGTTTCGCTTTAGAAGAAATGATTGGATCGCAGTCATATTTATTAAATTATGTATGAAATGTTCGTCACGAGTCTGACTCGTTATTATAGTGCAAGGGGTTGAGGACCCTGAATACCCCTAAGGAGTTTCTTTATCTTTTAGCGAAATGTTAGGTGGTGTTGCCTAGCTGTCAATTAGCTTTCCATTCAGAGCGATCTTGTAAAGGAAGTAATTACTTTTTGTAATTACAGCGAAGGAGGATATAATCTTATTGTTGGGAAAATAAAAACGAGTTTCCTTGCTTATCGATTAATATTATCTCACGTAACTAGTAATTACGCTATGCGGCGATTCTGTCCTCTTTTGGTTTGCTTTTTGTTTAATCGATACCTGTGTTCATTCGCTCTTCCGTTCATAATGTGCTAACGCTGTAACACGATTATTCTGTTTAATAAATGATTATATTGTCACAATTAGCAAGTTGATTTTTGTTTGATTTAGCGGATTTAGAAGCGACTGAAAATAATAATTGAATTTTCGGTATTGTCGTCGACTATGGTCCCGCTGGACTCGCTATCGCACTGTACTACTGTACCCCATGGAAAACCGTTGAGGAATTTCGAGCTGGCTCAGCGAATTAGCTGCAGAATCTATTGCGACGCGAGCTGCTTCTTGCCGGAGAAGCTCGTTTGTAGCGAGAGCAAATATTTGAGCATGGTTTCCGTGAGCTATTCTCAGCGCGATTATATTCCTATGGACTAATTAGCTGGTAGAGGACAGTCTTTCGACATTCCGTCAACTCGAGATCGCGCGAGTTAAGAGGTCAATTTTTCGATCCTGCGCGCCATCGATTTTTCATAATCAATTCTGCATGTTTTCCCTGTAAGTCCCCGTGTTCCATATATATTGAATAAAATGGAATTTTAACCCCTGCTTTGAAACGGCCATCAATTTTCCTGAGAACCACCCCTTCTTCAGAAATGACAGGTCTCCGGTGAAGCGTGAGGCAGCAGGGGTGCGAAATACTGGAGATTCTTTCCACCTCTAGACCACAATAGACACTCGCGCTGATGCATTTTTAGTGTCTTTTCCGACCTGTCCTTATTTCTTTAATATCTGACCTAGCCGAGTTCTCGTTCCGTTAACGATCTTCTTATGCTTGTAGCGAGCATTCAAAATTTGCCAGTAAAGGGTTAAAAATAGGCGCTCTTGTTTTTTACGACGTTCGAAAGCCGCCTGATTAACAAGGAATTGGAGGGAGATGTATAGATCGATGGGACAAGGTCGAGTCCTTGTTCTTTTGACTCACCTATTTATTTATGTACTATTTATTTTTTATACGCCATCCGAATGTACGCAGCCAGTAAATGTTTGTAAAACTCCCAGCAAAAAAAAATTGGAAATTGCCATTATAGAAATTGATTCAAATATTTAACAAGCACTCATGTTCCGACAAACTGTAATGAAATATTGCAGCAGCAAATATCAGCAAAATCGAAACTTTGTAAAAAAATATATCGAGAGAAAATCATCCAAAAATATTTACATCAACGATGAAAATGGAGCCGAAATTGCAGATATTTCAAGGGATAAATAATGGTTTATCTGTTGCACTTACAGGCTCCATTAACGTGATTTTTATCCGCGTAAAGCAGATCCACGTGGAACGGCAATTGGCGTAAACCGAGGGATGGGTATAATCTTATCCTTCGGCTTATTACGAAGATAGTGGAAGGAGATATCGCATAGATCGATGAGACACGGCCGAGGGTTGAAATAGCAGGATAGCCAGCGGGACTCTTTCTCGACAGAAGGCGAGGCTGTGCCGTTTAATCGCGAGGAACGCGTTTAATTTCCAGCGTTGATCGCGAGCGGGAAGGAACCTTTATTTTCCGTTGCCGCAAAGCAGTCGCCGGCTTTGAGGAGTTACATGGAAAATAATGGAAATAGGACGGGGGGTGGGTTTTAAGTGCCACGCAAGTCCCGGCCGCATATTTTCCTTTCATGAAGCCCTCTCGGCCGCATCCGTTCTCGGGTTTCCGGGTACAAGGCCACGGGCTTTCTCGCGCGCGGCAGATCAAAGCGGAGTCGAGCCGAGCCGAGCCGAGCCGAGTCTCGTAATCCTTGATCGGGGTGACATCAGAATTTCGGCTCTCTCTCTCTCTCTCTCTCTCTCTCTCTCTCTCTCTCTCTCACTCCCACCCTCACTCTCTCTCGGCCGCGGGATTTATGTCCGGTTTACATCACCGGTGCCATTTAACGTGTCGCTACTGCGAGTGGCGCACTCGTAAATCGTTCTCTGCCGCATTCGCTTCCTCTATATTACAACCATGTAAGTTCCACGCTGTCTGCTCCATTCGCAAGATGTTTCGGATCGCTATGAATACGAGAACCACACCATTCATAAATTACCAGCACTGTCCCGAATCAGGTTATCCCCCCAATTACGCTGAAAAAGAAGCCCGAGAAGGAAACTGCACAGCCTTGGTTAGTCTCAACGATTTCACCGAGGCATTGAATTATTAAGATTGTGTTTAGAGTCGCCGGCGACCCCTCAATGTTACTTATACCGAAAAATAGAAGGGAGTCGTCCTAGGGTTAATCGGAATCGCCGCTACTCTGCTTTCGATTAATTGATGACAGAGTCAGGATGCACATGCACGCTTTGGTAATCCTAGTTGCATTTCGATGACGTCTCCATGATTTTTACGCGACTTCTACATGACTTATTTATGAAGCCTGCAACAAACGTCGCCGTATATAGGTCTTACGTTCACCCTTATCTTCGCCTCACTCTTGTACTCTCTGTCGCACTATTAATTAAAGTACGTGCAGTACACACCACCAGTCACTCTTTTCGTCTACAGTCGTCTCACACAAGGCTGAGCCGGTCTGTGAGTGATTTCGATAAAAGGAATTGGATCAATACAACATTCTCTTGGCGCCATTATTGTATTCATGAGATTCGGAATGTCAGCTGCCGCGGTTCCTTTCGGAAGGAAAGAAAACTTTCGTTCCAACTTACGTACCATCGTAATCGTTTCTCTAATTTTCTAATTCTGTTTATATGCTCATAAATTATAACTTACAAAGACCGCTTTCGTCGCGTAAATTCTCAAATTGTTTAATCGATGCTTCACCGCTGTAAAACCGAATCGATCGAAGGAAACTCGGTAACGAAATCGTGTACCGGACGACGCTACTTTTCGAATAATAGCTTATTTCCAGCCGAGAAGAATGTCGCGATACGCTGAAATTCTGGCGAATCTAATCACGTAATCACGAGCAGCCCGAGTTCGAATTCGAGATATCGGTGGCGATCGTCGGCCGCGTCCCGCGTTCGGTAGCCGAAGTTGCAATGTCGTCGCGGTCGTTTAATTACAAGTGTATTCATCGGCGTTCAGCCCGGATCGTCTGGAGGCTGGCTGCGGTGGATCGATCGCTAACGAACGGCTATTGTTCCAGGGTCGGACAACATGAATTCTAGCGGCGAGTCCGGGGGCACGATGACCGAGGACTACGAGGTGACCGGCTGCGGTCCTCCGGAAGAGGAGACGGGCTCGAACTTGCCACTGTGGGAGGCCGCGGCGGCTTCTTTGACCCTCGGGTTCCTGGTGCTGGCGACCGTCCTTGGCAACGCTCTGGTGATCCTGAGCGTGTTCACGTACCGGCCGTTGAGGATCGTGCAGAACTTCTTCATCGTGTCTCTGGCGGTGGCTGACCTGGCGGTGGCGATCCTGGTGATGCCGTTCAACGTGGCGTACCTGCTGCTGGGCAAATGGATCTTCGGGATCCACCTGTGCAAGCTCTGGCTGACCTGCGACGTTCTCTGTTGCACCGCGAGCATCCTGAACCTGTGCGCGATCGCGCTCGACCGATACTGGGCGATCACGGACCCGATCAACTACGCGCAAAAGCGCACCTTGAAGCGGGTGCTGGGGACGATCGCGGGCGTGTGGATCCTGTCGGGGGCGATCAGCTCGCCGCCGCTGGCGGGCTGGAACGACTGGCCCGAGGAGCTGGAGCCCGGCACGCCGTGCCAGCTGACGAGGAGGCAGGGCTACGTGATCTACTCGTCGCTGGGCTCGTTCTTCATACCGCTGCTGCTGATGAGCCTGGTCTACCTCGAGATCTTCTTGGCGACGAGGAGAAGGCTGCGGGAGCGAGCCAGGCAGAGCAGACTGGGCGCCGTCCAGTCGACCAGGCATCGGGAGGCAGACGACAACGAGGAGTCGGTCAGCTCCGAGACCAATCATAACGAGAAGTCGACGCCGCGCACCCACGCGAAGCCCTCGCTGATCGACGACGAGCCCACCGAGGTGACGGTAGGCGAGGAGAGAAGACACGCGACGACCTCCTCGTCGAGGCGGACGGCTGGCAGCAGCCGAGCACCGCCCACCACCACCACGGTCTACCAGTTCATCGAGGAGAGACAGAGGATCTCCCTGTCGAAGGAGAGACGCGCCGCAAGGACCCTCGGGGTGATCATGGGCGTCTTCGTCGTCTGCTGGCTGCCGTTCTTCCTGATGTACGTGATCGTGCCGTTCTGCCCGGCCTGCTGTCCGTCCGACCGCGTGGTCTACTTCATCACGTGGCTCGGCTACGTGAACAGCGCCCTGAACCCGCTCATCTACACGATCTTCAACCTCGACTACAGGAGAGCCTTCAGGAGGCTGCTGCGCATTCGCTGAACAACCGGCAGACGATTCGAGTCGCTCTCGCCAGCTCCCTGTCTCGAGAACGCCGTCTCGAGAACCGTCTCTCGGTCGCTAGAAAACTGTTGTTCCTTCGTTCTCGTTGCTTCGCTCGGCGGCGGAAACGACCGAGCTTCCTCGGCGAGACGCTCGCCGGACCTCGGGCATCCTGGGAATCGGGGGATCATGGGGATCATGGGAATCGCAGGGTCGCACCGACGCGATATCCGGTTTACGTCCGTCGCCGGAACGATCGAGCGGTCTTCGGGGCTCCCACGACCAGCACACCAAACCAAATTACCGGGAATTTCAATGAAACCCGGCTCTCGCTGTACATCGCTCTATTCTGCCCCGGCGGTCCGCATGCTCGTGCGTTTATTTTCCAGGGACGACGGGAAATCCTGGCGACCGTGCTCGTACCACGTGAATTTCGCCGCACGGTGATGAGGCTCGATCGATCATAGCGTTCTCTAGAACGATCGGTCCACGAGATATTAAGCCCGGCACCTACGATCCTTGATTTTCGAGTCTCGGAGCTGCGTAACCATCGTCTCGAAATGCTACCCTGCCCGTGAATGATTGATACTCCTTTAATGGGCACTCCGCGGCGGACCAAGAAAGGTCGGTCACTCCGTCATTCTTCCAGCGAATAATTAACACTCGGTTACGCTGGACGCGCGCGTCTTCTCTCCGCGGACACGCGCTTCTTTATTCCGTGAGTCACGATACGATAAGTGATAAAATAATGACGATGCTTACACATTTCACTTTTTATCTCGCGCATCTTTTTCACCGGAATTATCGCAAAAGCCATGGGGTACGGTAGACTCCCATATCACATTAAGTATTTGCAACACTTTTATTTAATAAAGACTGTCACGGTATAATATCCTTCTTAACCAGTTAACTGTTTTCTAACGAGAATACTCGACACGAAGAAATGGCACCATTTTACGTTACGACGAGTATACCTGTCCAAAACAGTTAACTAGTTAAAAGCAAAAACCTGAGACGAAATGAGACAAGTTTTAACGTTGATCGTTCACGGTATTTGGAACGAATAAAAACAGTTTATTTCTTTGGTATCCGTGAAAACTGTGTCAAATTGACAGGAGGAACGGATGAGGCTTAACCGCGTTATACGCGAGCTTACCGTATAATAAATACAGTGTTTGGTTACTTTTCGAACTCGGTGGGCGGTTAGCGTTAAGCTCGATTAAAAATGAAGCAATCTATCGAGTTGTTGCCCGGTTCGAACATTCCCTCGCGATCGAGTAGAACGAGTACGGAAAACGCACTCTTCATCCGATGGATATTGTTGCCTCTTCGAGCGCGTAGACAATTGATTGCCAGAGAAGGAGTATCGATCATTTACGGCCACGATGGGAAATCGCTGGAGAGTCGAGTTGACTCGCGTCGGAATTTCCGCGGTTGCTTCTCTCCCATGGCCGCGTCGTTTTATTTCGGGGAGCCGCCGCACCGGATGAAATTTAAGGGAATAAATGCTCGGCATTTTTCATCGCGAACGCGTCGACGCGTGTCGGCAGTCGCGGCGGTTTCGCGTCGCTGCGATCGCCGCTTCGCAGCTCCTTTGTCTCGTCTCCATTTGCCCCGGTTCTTTTCGGCGAGAAATTCGCGGGCACTTATATTTCACGGAATCCGGCCAGCTGGTTCGACGGCCGAGGGGTCGGTTACAAATTCGCCAGGCGTTAAAGATTAACTGCGACGACAGGCGACGCGATAGTCTAATTTCGCAGTGGCAGTCGCGAGCCCCGTTTCATTAAAGTTGCTCCATTAATCCTGCAAGCTGGCTGGGGAAACAAGCGCACGGATAGCGGATCTTGAGGAAATTGAAGCTGCAACCGCGCGATCGTTCCGCGTCCCCCGGCCAATTTCGGCCGCCATTACGGGAACCAGGGAGCCTGCGGGAGACCGGAAGTCGATCGTTCGGTCGCCGGACCGAGCCTCGAGGTTCTCCATCGCCGAGGAAACCATCGACGGTCGTTCGGTTCACCGTCGGTTCTGCGAACGCTGCCCGGTTCGCTGAATCGCCTTCGCGATTCGGCATCCGCAGGATCACTCGTCGAAGATGGACAATGGAAGTATCTCGGAAGATGAGAGAAATTCCTATCCGATTCTCTCTAGGAAGCGCTCGAAAATCTATTCGAAAGACGAGATGGAAAATGTTTTCTGCCATTAAGCGAGCCTTTTAGCCTTTGCATAGCAATTTTTATGATTCCGCGACAACCATTTGCCAATTCCGTTCGAATCCTTGGGCAACGGTAAATCTACCGAGCTGGTCAAAATGGCCAGATTCGCGTTGTCTTGTTACGAAGTTACTGCACTTGTAAAAATTCTTTCGTAGAAACCGATCGAATGGTCTAAATAAACGCAGTCTTATAAATAGACTGCGGAAGTTTATGCGGCTATGTATAGAACGGAGCGAATATGCAGAATATATGCGAGATACATGCAAGATGTATGCAAAGCAAGTGCTGTGTTCGTAGTCCGGAAACAAGTGACTAAATCCGCAACACATTGCGGTAACAGTCTCGGCAACAATTGCAACACCGCGATATCGACATCGAAATTGTTTCCCAAGGGGCAAAATAGACGAGCGGGTTTCACGCGGCGCGGCGGGGCGCGGCGCGTTCATCGGAAAGGAATAGACGATCGATCGTGTTGTATCATTAATCTCATGAAAGCAATCAGACGGAACGAGGAAACCCAGCCTTAAAGACGTTCGTCTATCTCTGGCCTATTACGCAGAATACGCGAGATACGCGCTGAATCTGCACAATACATGCAACATGCAAAAAATGCAAAAAATGACAAATCCAATTTTCAGATCTTCCGATTGCGAAACTAATTCCTATAAAATATGCATTTGCATAAACTTCCGCAGTCTGGTTATTTTTAGGTTTGATATTGTAGGTTTACAGGCATCAAGTTTGCTACATATTGTTTCGCTTATTTCTTTAAGGTCAAAGTTGACCTGCTTATCGAACGAATTTATAATGACTTCAACTAAGACATTAGACATTTCGAAAGTTTCGAACTCTCGGTGAAATTCACCCGAGACCTGCCGTTCGATGGTTAAAACGTCCGAAGTTTGGCCCAGGGAATTTTACAATCGAACTGCAAACAACCGAGATACTTTCGGTATCGGTCTCGAACGGCTGCGTAAGAAATTGGATGGAAAAGCTGAGACGAGCGAGCGAGCGGCAGAGAACCGACGGTCGATAGAACCATCGGCGGAGGTGTTGGCTCGCGCCGCCAGCCTCGCGAGCGGAGCCGATCCGCTTGCGTTTACGGATAGGAAATTTTCTACGAAATCGACCAAGACTCCAGTTAAGACGTTTTAGAAGTTAGATCTCCGCGGCGTACCGCGCGCGTTGCGTCTACGCCTGGCCAAGAGCTACCTTTCATCGGAGGCGGTCACGCCCTGACGACAGCCCTCTTCGACACCAACGGGGATTTATTCGTGGAACAATGGGGATGGTTACCCTACTCCGGACGAGGACCCGGCTCGATCGCTCTCTCCTCGAGGAGCCCCGAGGAGAAAGAACGTTCTGTTTCAAGCCGGCTGCCCGATGCCTCGAGAACCAACCCTCCGTTCCGCGCCCTGCGAGCAGATTCCGCCAAACGATTCACGTTCACAGCCAATCAATCGAGAGCCTCTGCTAACAGAGTCAAGGCTTCGTCTTTAACGCGTTCCGCCCACGCTTCGGACACGAACGGTCCGGTCCGAGGCACGATGCGATATTTCGATAAACTAGGGGGAGCTAATTCTCGATAACCATTTCTCTTCTTTTTCTTTTCTTCGTTTCTTATTGCTTTGGACACACATTTTTTGGAGAAACATTCAATTTCGGAATTGAATCTTCCCAGATGGTCGAAACATCGCGCTGTGCGACGGTTCCCTTTTGCTTTCTACAACCCTCTCGTAACAGCGAGATCGTTGAGTTACAGTTGGCAGAGTTCTCGACTGCACAAGAACCGCAGAACCGTTTTGCAACGCCGTTCGACAAAATTGTTCGCACCGAACGGTGCGCGGACGGTGTTAATTATCGAAGAACGATATCGAAGGACGAAGGAAGGGTTGATCCTCGAGGAGCGATTTCGATTTCTCCCGGCAAGAATGACGAGCGCGAGGCCTCGGCGGACGGTGTCCAGCCCATTCATTATCAATCGCAAATATTATGGTTGTGAATATTAATAACAAAGAATTCCGGAGCGTCGAGGCGAGAGCGCTGTGTACAGAGAAAGAGAAGAGAGGAGCGGCGACGCGTGGAGAACGTCGTCGACGAGGGGTGCACGCCCACACAAGCTCGTGGCGAGGAGATTGCGGGCGAAGGGAGAACTATGCGGCGGTCTGCCTTTGTGCATGGAAATGTAGAGGGTGTCCCGTAAACATCGGTTTAAAAATAACAGCCTCCGCGATTCCTTCGAGGAGGAATCGGTAAAAGATACGTCGCTTCGACAGGCGCTGGACATCCTCTGACGGCTGACGTCCTCTTTCCCGCGACACCGGCAGGAAAACGCAAAGATTCGATTCCTCCGGTGCTCGACGTTCTACGATGTTCGTCAAAGAGTCTCGGCGACGTTGATGCGAGCGCGTGAAGCGGCTCCGTTCCGTTCCTACGAGGGTTGATAAACTTCAAGAGACTCCCTCGCGTTGGAAGATTCGAGTAACAAGGGAAACAAGGGAAAGTTTCGTCGGCGATGGACTCGTTCTAAGTCTTTCCCCGTGAAAAATTGCCGAGAACAATCGTTTGAAACGCGGCGGAATTGGTTTCGGCGCCTTTTGTGTCTCGAGTGCTGCCGAGTGGAAATTAGCTGGGAGAAACGGTTGCGAGCGCAGAACCAGCGCGCTTTCCTCGTCGGGAATGCTTCCTTGAACGCGACGGATCGCGGGAAGCGTCTAGAAAACGGCTGGAACTGTCGAATGTAATCCTATCGGAGCTAGATTCTCCACGCAGCAACCGTTGCACTCGCGACGCCCGTTGCAGGAAGCTGCGAAACTTTCCCCGGAAGCGTCGCGAACAGTCGTGCTGAAATAATCTCGGATCCGCTAACAAGGGGCCGGAAACGGGAGAGATTTCTGCGCGATCATTGGCACGCTCGTTTGTTTCTCGGCGACGCGCGATCGGAGCTCGCGGAGCCGAATCACGCGACTCGTCGCCGATTTACGAGCGGGAAGGCGGAACAAGGCGCGGAGCGCTCTGTTGTCTGCAAATAACGCGAAGAGAAAGAGGGCAGGACAACGAGGGTATAAAGATGCAAGATAAAAGAGAGAGAAAGAGAGAGGGAAGACGAGAAACGGCGCGACAGCACGTTCAAGCAGATATCGTATCGCGTGGCAACACGTGGATTCCGTCGAGCCAGAGTGAGAGTGCGGGAGAGAAAGGAAGCGAAAACGAATGCGAGAACAAGGAGGCGAGAATGTGTGGAAGAAGCGCTAGGCATCCGCAGAAACAAAAAGGAAAAAGAAAAAAATAACTCGAGCTCGCCACCAGGGCACTCTATAATAAGGTTGTGATAAGGTTGTGAGAACACGTTCGTAGCCGTGCTACGGGCAACACAAGATTTTTAATTATTAGGATAGACAAATGAGAACATTACTTTATTCGTGGCACTGTCCAAACCCGGCGCGAGCTCCCGTCCAAGAAGGGGACCACGCGCGACGCTTGAATAGTTTTAGGCGGACGCGAAAGCCGACCTCGGCTGTCTTCCTTCGTCCCTCCGTCGGTCCTCGTTTCGCTCCTCGTTTCCCTCCCCGTTTCCCACCCCTCCGAGAAAGCGAAACTCTCCCCCGCCCACGCGATCCGTTTCTTTTACGAGCGCCAAGTCTGTTAACACGGCTGTGAATATTACGCTCGACACCGACTCGAATTCGAGCTTTACGATTCCTCCGAAACGGCCGTAAAACACCTGCGCACCTGGATCGCGTGCCCCTCGGTCCATCGGGCCCTTTCTTTCCTCTGATCGAGCCCATTCGTTTTTATAGGCCGACTAGCTCCGACCCGAGCTGATGATCGTCGATTAAGGGCGGGCCAATTAGTCGCCCGAGCTCCGGCGATTCAGCCATCATTAGGGCTGTTCGGGGCACTTAGGCGCGCTCCCACGGCGAACCTACGCAGCCGATATCCTTCCGGAACCCCAGGGAACCTCTGCTGATGGTTAGCGACCCGTCCCTGCGCGATATTAACTGTACGTTTGCTTACCGACGCTCCAATAGATCTGTTGCTTCGGAGGTTCCAGCTGGATCTTTTCTTCGCACATCCTTGTAGTCCCTCGTTAACTTATTACTTGACAAAACCTTCCAGCTGTGCACGACGAGCATGTGGGTTTCTTGGAGTAGCAATATGGTTCGGTATCGAGTTATGGTGCTGGTAAATCGTTCGGGTACTATCGCAATTCGAATCGATTCGATAAGAGCCCCCCGTAGACGGGAACGGTAGATCCACGAGGATTAGATCCGGGGGATGGAATTGAATTCTCGTTTCGGTCGATTTCTTCGCAATCTTCACGGAAATCCGTGTCTCTGGTTTCTCCATTGTTTGTCACCGATTCCATTCGCGGAAAACGCTAGCCTGCGCTCTTCTCGTTACGTATTCCCGGTCTCGATACATCGACTACCGTTTTCCCGATTCTCACGATTCGGGAGTAATTGAATGTGTCTTCGGTTCGGGTGCTTTACTAAGTTTTTCCAGGCTAGACAAACCTGTGGAACGCGTCAACTGTTACTTGTTACTTCAGCGATGCCTTCATTTAGTTTGCTAAATTTATTCAGGCTAGACAGCGATAAGAGGCATCGGCTGCCTTCTTCCTTTCGACGCAGCGTTCATCTTCCGATTTAACCGGACTCGATCAGGTCTTTGGTTCAGACGGTTCAACTATCTTCTCTTTTCCAATGCTGGATTTATTCTTGGATTCGGGTGAGCCTGATCGAGCATCTGGCTTAGCTTCGCCGAGATCCTTTCATAGACGCAAGACACTCGCATGCTGGAAAATCGCGCCGGAAAGGAATTTGAGAGCAGTCGATGTCCCGACTAGCGCGCCTCGTTTTTCATCGAATAATGTGCCAAAGCGGCGGAAAAGGCTGTTAGCGAATTCCGGGACAATGCACGTTGCACCGGACCGTGTGTCCCGGCGAACGATCAGCGAACAGGAACGCAGATCGGGCCGAAACACGATTTTTATTTTCACGGAAGGCCGCGTTTCACGGCCGTTTCCGCCGGAACGAAGTTTCCATCGACGAGGGCAACCTGGCAGCCGGCCAGCGAACGGGGACGTCACCGCGACATCGGAGCAATTACGTGGCGCCGAGTAATTAAGGAGCTCTCGAAAGACACCGGCCGACATCAAGCCGGTGCCCGGCAACTTCCGCGGCCAGGGCGCGCGTCTCCTATCGTTAAGAGAAACCCCGCTAAATGGTCAACAAAACCGGAATTACAAACTACTAGCTCCTCGCGAAATTCGGCCATTCGTTTCTCTCACACTGTTTCATATTATCAGACTCTATTTATTTTCAACTTATTGCAATTTCCATCGCATCTTAGACAATTTTGAGCGATCGCTTAAATAAATTATACTATAAATTGCAGACACTTGCAGACGCGTACTCTACCATTGCAATTAAGCAATTGTTCTTTCGTCCGAACATTCTCGCGTTCTCGCTCAATTCGAATAAGGTTATTCTTTTATTAATTTCTCTGTTTTAGAGGAATCGCGAAACAAACTTATTACGAACCGTGATCGTCGCAAATAATTTAGTGCCGTCGAACGGACGACGCGGCGAATTCGTCTAAGAGCTCGCGTGTTCCCCGGGATGGAGAGAAGACCGGGATTCCGGAATGACCCGGGACGGCCACTCGACGTCTAAACCCACACCAGCGTGTCCCGGAAATCGAACGGACGACCGCCTGTAGATTCTTCGATTCGCCGAAGCACGTGACTGTTTGGCCCAGTTTTTCCACCCGTCTCCTGTTTCACCGGCTATTTTTCCAGCGGCCGCTCCGCTCCGTTTGCGTAAACGGTGCCGGTGTGTTCGTCGTCGACGTTTTTCCCGTCCGCGACGCGGACGGAGACTCTAGCTGTCAAACGATGTCCTTTGATCCAGATTTCGAAACGATTAAAGAGGGTCTCCGCTCGGGCCCGAATCTAATTAAAGCCTCCGAGTACGGACTACGCGCAATTACTCGACCCGTAAAGACTCTGGTCTTTTTCGTTTAATCTTTCGCCGCTACCTCGGCCGATCAGCTTATTATAATGACGTCGGGCATTGTTACGCTCGAGGAGCCGGGGAACAATGAGCGTTACAAACGGCTCGTACCGAAGACCGTGCAATGTCATTTCGTCGGCTTCAAAATGGCTTCCAGGTTCATTATGCATGCGGTATTCGTTACTCCGTGCCGGGCACGGCGAAACTTCTCGCGCGAAGCTGTTGCCACTGGTTTGCGGGACACCGAGCGTCAAGTACACCGTGGAAACTCTGCTCGCCGAGTCGTTACTATTATTTTCATTACACCGATGCAATAATGGGGAAAATTCAAGCTCGCGGAATTCGAACCGCGGAACCGTAATATCTTTAACGACTCGACCGTTTCCCTGATAAACACTCGACGAAATAGAAACACGGAAGCTCGGTTTTTGACTTTTCAAGAGGAATGTTGATATTAACGACAGTAGAGCCGCACATTCCAGTAATTGCGTATGCATACGATTTGCTCGGGCACGTAACAATTACCGGGTTATCTTCACCCAGAATATTTAAGTCGTTCACGTAATCGTTCGACTTCTGGCAAATTAAAAATATAATAAATTGCTGTTACATTAGCTACGACAGAAAGGCTAATAATTGATGTTCAAGCAACGAAAAAGCAGAATATTCGCAAAAATTATTGGGACAACCTAGCAGAACCTGGGAAGAAACCAAGGGCTGTATTTCTTCGTCAACTGTTTCTTCTCGAAGAAACCGACAATGGTACAGCTCATTGTCTGTAATACGCCCACTGAGACGACCCAGGAAGTATAAACGAAAGGCTAAGGAATGCTCGCAAAATCGATGCTGTCGATTACATCTACCGGAGGTATTTTTGGCAAAGAATTTGGAACGAGCGTTCCGCCTGTTTAGAAACGCTAAGGGAGCAGAGATCCAGGCGACGCGCAGTGTCCGCCGAAGAGAATCCCTATACTTCCAATGTCGTCGAATGCTTTCGCATCTCCAACCCCGAGCAACCCACTCCCTCGCGTATTCCCGCTCCAGCGAAATTGATCGGGAGGAAATATTGTGTCGGTTCCCCGAGGGGCAGAAGAGGTCGCGCTTGAACCTCCGCGACACGCGACCTTCACGGGCCTTCTTGGACAGGAGACTCGGGAGTGCGTAGATTATATTATTGTACTACATGATATATTACATTAAACGCTACACTACCACATCCGCATCGGCAGGGGTTGATTCCTCGAGGAGGACTCTCGCGGATCTCGAGGCAAGCGCGCATTCATCCCCTCGTATATTTTCTATCTGAGATCATCCCTCCACCCACGCGCCCTTTCTTTGTCAACGTTCTCGAACGCGTTATCTCCAAGAAAGTTACAAAAGAAGAGAACGCCGACAACTAAACTGCGGATTTTATACATTTATTTTATACATTGTAACAGTTTTGAAACGAAAAAAGATTTGATTTTTTAGAAATAAATCGAGACGTACAGAAATTATCTCGTTCAATTTGAGAAATTATTGAGAACAAAAAGGTCAAGAACAAAAATCACATGTGCGAGCGCTCAACGTTAGGTCGTTTGCTCTGACTTGGTGCGATTTTTATTACATCTATAATTTCAACAACAACTATATAACAAAATGAACGACACGTATTTGTCGACGGTACAGTTATCGAATGTTATCTCAAGTCATTCGAATTCGATGCACAGCGGAAGTATGATTTTTCCCGGGGATTCCCCGGAGCATCGTCGAACGTTGACGGAGAAAATATTTTTGGAAAATTCCCCAGGCACCCTTATCCGCGGATTCCTCGCGTTTTTTGTACGTTCACGCGACGTCTCGAGCGTCGCGATCTAGATCCGCGGGATCCTCTGTGGATCTCGTGTAAAAATGGGAAACACTGTGTAGATTGGGCCTGGTCGCCCGATCCAGAGAAACACTACGCTAGAGTACACGTAACGTATGTATCGAACAAACAAACAACCAAACAAACAAACACGCAAACAAACAAAAAAAATATCTATATATATATAAATATATATATACACACGTCTAGTTATTAAATTAAATACTCCGATGGTTGTGATTTACAAGTATAGCAATACTGGGGCTCGAGTCTCGCGCCTATATCGCGCACAGAGCAACCCCCTCCAATGAATTTATACGTTAACATGTACACGCACGTACACACGCACGTGTAAACACGACACACGGGACATCAAACACACACACACAGACAGACACAAACACATTTCGCTGCATGAATTTTCCGGGACAAGCCCGGTTTTTCGATTTTGAAAACCTTTTTCGATTCGAGAAAGAGATGGAAGGAGAGCGCGAGAGAAAGAGATGGATAGATAGATGGGTAGATAGAAAGAGAGAGAGAGAGAGAGAGAGAGAGAGAGAGAACGTGTGATCTTTCTTCTCGAAAACAGCTGTGAAAGAAAGCGCGAGACGTGATGCATGGCGCATTCAACAATTGTAGCGGGCGTCGAGCGACACTTGTTTGCTTTTTTTCGTGAAATGTAACTTTGTTTTGTTAATTGCTGAGCGCGACACATTGTCGACCCGACGTGGAATCTCTGTCGGTGATAATTTTGTTACGTTTGTTGCTAGGCTGCGGATTTCTGTGCAGTTGCGGCGCGTAGAGAGACCCGCGAGACACGAGAGGCCGTTTACATGAAAAGAGATTATAGAATTACGGTTCTGGCGAAACCATCAGTTCTATGGAAATGGGGATTTATACAAAGGTTCACAGGCTATTCAGTAGAAGCCGTTTTTTAATGAAATGTAACTCTGTTAATTAATTATCAAGTGCGAGACGTTGCCGAGGCGCAGCCTCCGCCGGTGATCATTTCATTACGTTTGTTACTAGACTGCGGACTTTTGTGTACACGTGGCGTCCGTGAGCTTGCGAAGCACGGGAGATCTCTTAGATTAAAACAGATTAAGAGCGGAGACAGTGAATGAAATTCTTCCTTTATTCTGGTTTTCATAAAACCATGTACTCGCGTAAGGATCCACAGTCTACTTATTTTCTTACGAGCAAAGGAAAACCCGCTGCTCTCCGTTTCGAGATTGCGCTGCCGTAGATCGCAAACGCATCGGTTTCCGCAAACACAATGCAGCAAAGGCCCACGAAAGTTCCACAGAAGAACAAACGATATCCACTTTCATTTCACGGATTCTCGAACCCTGTTCTTTCGCTTTGATCGCGACTAGCTATTGAGAGACCAAATAGGAGAACACTTTTGTGGGCCGATCGAGGAGACAAACTATCGAGGAGATAAACAATACCGCGAGACTTCGAGGAGAGCGAAATCGTGCGATCGATCGAAGGATCCGAGGAGCTTGCAAGCCCGTCGAGGGTCAAAGGCGCTCGCCTCGATCGGATCGTCGAGTTAGGCGAGCGGAGCTCATAGTCCGACGGTAGAAAATATTTTCATCGACGGTTCCCGGCGTGCAACGAACGCCACGCGGCGCAGCCAATAAAATCGGCGACGGCCGACGCTGGGTCGAGATCGGGAATTTCTCCGAATTTTCGAAACACGTCCGGCCGATCTCGCTGACATTCATCGGCTGCAGGAACCCGGGTCGGAAACCCGTTAATAAATGCTCCGCGAACACACGTTCGTTCGGACACGTCGAACGCCATTCATTAATACACGGACACAAAGAAATTTCCATCCACTGCGGCCGCATTCCAATTATGGAAATCAATCAGCCATCGCTCGGAACACACTCGAGCAATCAACAAGCCCAGTTTCCTGCCCGCACCACCGATTGTTACCTTCACGGGCCAAGTTCCACCGGCTCGGACTTGCCGCGATTTTTTCGAAGCCCCTGTTCACCCTTAAGTGGGCCACTCTCATCCCCGGATATAATTGTTTCCGCTGTTTTCCGGGCAACGAGTCGCGGATTGGTAAATTGTTTGGTCGTAGACCGTCCAACCGGACGAGTCGGTGATTATGAACAATTGCACGGTTACGAATGCTCATCCTCTAACGTATTCTTCGTATATCGAAAAACATTATCGTCGCGACATTAATTTTACGATATTAACATATCCTTGTTATCCTATAGATACATTGATAAGGCGTTATTTATTATTATACGATACGATAATTGTAATAAATTATTTCGGGCACAACTAGGTTTCCTTATATTGCGCCGGCGTTGGGGGTTCACAGCCGCTACTAGCTACAGTCGTTAGCATCGATTAAGCGAATGACCTGTACAGTATTGTTCACATTCACAGACTTGTTTCGTTGGGTCATAGTCATTCTTCCTGGACGTCGGAAACGCAACAGTATTTTACGAAACTTTGAATTTATATCAATTGTTTGGCTGTGTTTATTAGAAGGAATCGAGGAGGAACCGTGTAAGCGGAAATTAATTTTGTACGTATACATTACGTCCGCGGCGAACGACGATAAAGGATTACCTCCGGATCCTCCAACAGTTGCGTGGTAATTAATTAAACGCCGATTAGTTGAATCGTGTGCCGCTTAAGGGTCGAATCGAGCGATTCTAATTACTTTAAATCGATAAGGCATTACTTAACCCTTTCGCGTCGACTTTTACAAAACATTGCAGCAGTCTATTTTCGACGCGAGTTCGAATTGAACAATATCTGGATCGAGAACCTTCGAGTTTCTTACAACTTGGAAAACGTTTGCGCGGAGATTCGCGATGCAAATGCAATTGATTGGGCGCGAAAGGGTTGAGAGCGAGCGTGGTTGAGGAGGATGAAATCCTTCGCGAAGTTGAAGCCTGAGATTTTGAGCGATCGCGAGTGGAGTGAGAGAAAAATGTAGAGAGAAAGAGAGAGAGAGAGAGTGTGTGTGAGAGAGAGTGTGTGTGTACGTCTTCTGATTAAATAAGAGTTGTGCGTTAGTTTAAACGATACAGAGACTATAACAGTGTTACGAGGTGGCCGGAGACCGGCTCTCCTCGGTGAAGAGATTTCTAAATCGTTCTTGTAGCTCCGATTTCCGCGTGGAAATCCGGAAATCCGCTTCAGGGGCGGAACGTTCAGTGTCGGGGTACCTCGGCGACGGTGACCACGCAACACACGAACACTCGAGCGAGAAGATATTCGCGTGGCGAGTGCGGCGAGAATCCCGCGAATCCCAAAAGGACACGGTCGACAATGGGACTCCACCGTTCGTTAATCGATTAATCGAAAATCGTCCAGCGACGGACAGCGATTGTAAACGGGGCATCTTGGACAGCTCGAACAGCGCCAGCGAGAGAAACGATTGTACATGTCGGTGTCCTTCGAGCGAGCCCCCGTTTCCGAGTTTCGTGCGAGCGCGCGCCTGCTGCGAGTGATATGTGAGAAAGAAATAAAACAAACGACAACAACCAGAAATATATCTATATCTATCTAGACTCTATACATATATGCATATACATATACGTACGTATGGTACCAGTAAAATGTGGAAACCCTTTCTCGGGCCGTGATTAATCTCCTGAAAGCACCTCCAACCATTCTTCTCCCGGCGGTGGCGCACGCCGACGTGAAAAATCAAATTACCGACCAATAATGCTCCCGAATCAGGATTTCTCAGTCAGAATCGGCGCAAGAAATTTTCGTAATTGCTCGCTTTGGCGAATTTCTAGAATTTTGGTTGTTTCACTAATATTTTTCGTAAAATCGATCCGTTTTGCTACCAGAACGAGGAATCAATCTCACTCTACTATTTACTATCTTTCACCAAAGTGAAAGGATGCTGAACTATTTAAAGTTTAATATTACGTTTAGCAACTGTTTGCATGTATCTATTTTCATGAAATGAATTTTGTATCTGTTGCCGGAAAAGTTGAAAAGTCAATTGAGGAACCGTGATTAAAGACTTTGAAAATAATTTTCTAGACCTAGCCCTCGATGTCCATGGTTTCTAGGTACCTAGGTATGTATAAAAATCTTCGTCTTTTTCCATGAAAGCAACAAAAGTTGCGTTACTAAAAATCTATTTGGTGTTCTCAAAAACAGTACTAATTCTAGTGCTGCAAAAATTGAGAAAACCCACCGAAGTAAATAATTACCAGAATTTTTGGAAGGTTTGGAAAAAGTGTCAGGTGTAAGAGTACAGTTAGTTCGTCTACCGAAAATTGAGGTCGTCAACGAATATCTGATCGAAACCGCCAACGATACTTGAAGAGTTAATGTTCGTGGTTCCTTTTAAAATATCGGACGCAGCCGAGGGCTTCAAGAAAATTTATTCGACCGATAGAATCTTGAATTTATGGAGCCTCGAGCCACGGTGCAGCTGGCTGCATGCTAATCTAATATGCCAGGGAGCTTTTTCAAATTTAGAAAACCCGTCGATGCTTACACTTTGATTTAAATAGAATTTCGCGAATCGAAAATAATTCACTGGTATTCTTCGAGAAACGACAGCTGAATTTATATTTTTCGATTTGATTTATGGACGAAATCACCCTACAAAATTCAATTGTGTATTCGGAGAGTTGCGTACTGAATCCACACAAAATTTTTCATGAAATTTTGCCAGCTGCTTTGGGTGAAACGAGAAAAGGGGGCGAAGGCGGTATCGGCAAATTGGGGGGTCGAATCTACAATTCCTGGAACATCTTGGAAGCTGCAAAGTTTCTTGATAGTTCGGATTTATTGCCACCAGACCCTGCTTTTCGAAATTAATAGGTGGCCCATAAGTTCTTGCGGTTTTAATTTCGATTTAAATCTCTCGCATAATAATTGCCTAACTTTTTGACAACTGTGCGGCGTCATTCTCGTTAACTCGACGCTCCATAATTCTCAATAAAGAGAAAACCGAAGGTTTCGAACGACTGTGAGAAAATTTAAATCGACATTAAAACCGCGCGAACTCGTGGTCCGACGCGACACGATAGTTGAAATATTGGAAATTTGTCGAGGGTTTTTGGTGTGGCTGTACGAAATTTCGTGTCTCCGCAATGCGAGGAACACGGGAAGCTCCGCAATCAAGCGATCAAAGAACGTCCAAAGGCGCGTCATAGGGATGAAATTGATACAATTGCCTCGAAATTGCAACAGGAAGCCTGTCCAAACACAAGGGCTTCTGTATACAGGGTGATTATCTCTATTCGCGAGGGATCTGCGGCGTCAACGACGAATTGGAGCGACGGCTCGGCATTTCAGCCCCGTTTACATCCGGTTTGAAAGGGGAGCAGAGGAGTCACGGGGAAAATGGCCGCACGACAGCCCGGGACATCCGGTAATTCCGACGGCCGATTTGTCGACGATTCAGCTGCGGGCGATCCGCGCGAGAACTTGCACAAGAGACAGGGAGAGAGACAAAAAGAGAGAGAGAGGGAGAGAGGAAGGTGGAGATAGAACGGCGAGAAAAAAATTGCGGTGAAGTAGTGGCAGCACGGGGTGAAATCTCTCTGATGGGAATTAGGGACGCGAACCGGATTCTGAATGTATCGATCATGCCGGCTGACTGCTGTGCGATCATTTCTCTGATTTTCCCGTGAAAATAAAGAGCTTACGGTGAAGATCGATTTCTCTTCGTCGAGTTGATTGCGCGAAAGATTCTACCATTCTACATCTTTCATTTTTCCTTGGCATTTCATCCCTCTAGTGCATAACTATTTTTCACCGCATGCTAAATCGCGGAGATAGAAGGAGGGTAGCGGAGTCTAACTGTGACCTTACATTTGCTACATGTTTGTTGAAGCGGTCATCCGCGAATCGAAATTAGGATTAGAATAGGTATTTAAAGCGTACAATATTACGAAAAACGGACCGAGCAACAATATTTCAGTGAACGATTTCATCATAGCTTCGTGGAAAGCACCTTAAAATGTGAACGATTGATTTCAAGTAATTGTTCTTACTTCGAACGCATTGGGCGTCGTTACGACCAGTGTAAACGAACGAAATGTGAAATAAATTATAAGCAGAAACAAAATGTAAAACATCTGCTGCTGCATAACAAAACTATTGCATTTTTAACGTGCGATAAACGTTACCTTTTCACGCAACACAGGAAATGTTCATACGCTGGAGGCTGTTCATTCGTTGCGTGGTTCGTCGTGCAATGTTTATTCTCGCCTCTGTGAGAACAATTGCTACGGGCAATGTCCACTTCTCGCATTGAATATTGTTAAGTGGACGGACGAATTGTGCTCTTCTAAATTGAATCGGGTATTTCGAACGCACTGGTCGATCGAGTTTATGACTCTCCAGCCAGAAACGCTAAGCTGCTTTCGGCTGAAAATCATCCGTTCGAAAGATACATTTAATCTTGCAATTAGACTACTTGCAATTTTATTCATTTCTGACCAAATCGATCACATAGATGGGAAGAATAGAAACGCGTTCAAGTCATTTCAGAACAATTATTTCCAATTGAATCCATATTGAAGTGTTCATAGATTTATGTATAACATTAAGCATTTAGAATCGTACCAAAGCGATATTTAAAAAGTTTACTCTTGCGGTTTTCCGGTTTCTTCGAATTTTTTCAGAAAATAAATTTTAAAAAATTTTTTAAACGTGATATCTGTATGTGGTTTGTCTTTTTACACGCGTATTACACATTTAGAATGGTCGGGGAGCGATATTAAAGGTTTTTATTCTTGTCGATGAGACTTGGAAAAGTTTTAGAAAATTTTCATATTAGGAAAAAATATGTATTTTTACGTATAATTAATGGTAGTATAATTTGTTTTTATGTTTATGTAAAAAGTTTTGTTCTCGGTTCACACGCTAAGTGTGAAAACAGCGTTTCCGGCCGGGCGGTTGGCGCGGCGCAAGCGGCCCGTAAGCACCCGTGTTGTTCACCGACCGGCGCCGGCGTCCTTCCCGGCCGCTCGGTATCTATAAGGGACTCGTCGGTGCGATCGGGTCCGGTCGGAGCAGCGTTGAATTTTCGGCTATTCTACGATCTCGACGGAGATTAGGTCGGTAGAGATCATTAGGTGCTACCTAATTTTGACGAATAAAGTGATTGGCAGACCCGGTGCAAGGTTCGAACAAGGGTGGAAGATTATTAACACGTTGAGCGCCACGTCCGCCATCGGTGGCGGACACTAGACTTTCCGTTTAGGCGCGCGTGGCCTGAACGGGATTGCCTTAGAAATACGCGTGGCGCTCAACGTGTTAATTCTATCGGAGAAACGTTGCGCAACAATGTTGGCCTAGCGAACGGGGTCGCTTGTAACTCAGTTTTATCAGGAACTCGCCGGGCCGTTGAGTAACTTCTCATTAAGATCTAATGAATAAATATGAAAGCGAAATTTTTATTGGTGTTGCACTAGCGAAATATAAATAGAACGTGGATGAAGCGGGAACGTAATGGCGAGATAATAATGCAGCCAGAATGAACACCATAAGTAAAACACGTGTTTCGCTGGTGTAGTTGCTGGTACGAGTTATGTCGTACACAGTCGAGTAAAATTAGTTTTTAAATCACGCAGCCGCGCGAATTTGTTCACGCGCCATTCCGCGTAGGATCGATTGCCACTGTCCATCGTTACAAAAGGAATGTCGAGGGAGTCCGGTTTTGCATGTTGATTGGCCGCCGAAAATTGGTAGCTCGAACGGAATCTTAACCCTGTAGCTGTCATGGCGGTCAAGACGACCGGTGTCACATATTTTACTTTTGTAGAAAATGATTAAATAAATTTCTCAACACTGGAACTACCGAACTCTAAACGCGACTATTGTATTTGGTTTCATAACAGTAACAAGATTGGATTTATTTAAACTTTGTAATTTCTGCTGGAAATAACTTTACAGTATCAAGAATTGTAAAAGAAAAAAGTACCAGTTTATTAATCATTTATATTATGATAAAAATAGCGAACGGTATCAAAAGTACCTTGTAAAGTATCACACGTCGGTTGCTTTCAATGCTCGGTAAGTTTATAGTTGTAAAGATCCTCGCACACCGACGTATTAATTAATTGGAAAATTCATTGAAAAGGGAAGATTTCGGAGAAGCATTAAACAATTACTGCACGCGACTCGTGAGAATATCGAACCAGCATTTCGCACTCGACTATCGGTGAAAAACCTGGATTACCCGGATCGGTTCATTATTTATGCGGCAGAAATGGCGCCGGCCGACAATACACCGGATCGGCATTGTTGGCCGGGAATCGGGAATCTTGAAACGGCCACAATTAAATTCATTCGGCCGATCGAACAAAAGCGACGGTATCGGCAGCGGCATCGACGCAGCCCGCAAATAGGCGCGAAAATAAATGGTCCGTCGCGACACGAGTACTAAACGCGATAATATAATTCAGTGCAGCCGTCGCGGTGGATCGCGCCCGGTAATAGACGAGGGTCGTCGAGCAACATCGAATTACACGGGTCCGGTTAAAAACGGAACTGGCGTGACGTTATCCCGGAATTGGTAATCGTTTCCTCGATGATATCGCAGTTTCGCCGAGCCGCGCGATCGAAATCAAAGGAAAACGCGCAAGGAGTGGATGAATCATTTTCCGGGGCTTTGCGCGGTTGCTCGTGAATCGACGCGCCGATTAATTAAGGACGTAACGAACGTAATATTTATAACTCCATTTATTTCTATTCCGCAGCATTTAGTCGCGAAACAAAGCGCGGAGCGGGACGCGCGCTCTCTTCTCTCTGCGGCGCGTTAAAAAATTCAAAGTGAACGCGCACTGTCAAAGGATTTCCGAGTAATCAACGGCCCCGGCGTCGCATCGAGGCCGTCCGCTCGCGCAGGAATTGCATAAAATTTCATCTCGCGGAATTTTTCCTTTCGTGTGTGAACGCGTGGGGCCGCATCCCCTTAACGAAGTTAGGCCATTAACGCGAGCCGGCCTGCGAGAGCGAGGGGCGCGCGAGGGGCGCGCGAGGGGGGCGCAGGGAGCCGGGGAAGATTTTATCGCGAGCGACAATATTTGTAATGTTTAAATAAGTCGGCCGCGCGCAGTTCATTCTACTCTTCCTCTCTGTTTATTCTCCGTCCCGACGGGTTTTCAACGCTCGAAACTTTCAGCCTCTCGTCGCCCCCGCCCGCCCCCTTAAAACGTCGCGCCGGCCACGTCCATTTCCTCCGGATCGTCCAGCTGTGTTTTTTAACCGGCGGGCCAAGCAGCAAACGAAAGCGACGAAATATGCATACGGGAGAACCGAGGAGGAATCCCCTGTGAAAAATACATGAGTAACCATGGAAACTTCGTTATCGAGGTAAGTTATGGGACCGTACGGCGACCACTAATGTCGTCGGTACTCATGATGTCGCGGCTAGATAATGCTTCCGGCGATCCTACAATTTTAATTCGCGACGAAGGAGCATTAAGGGTAAGGCAATCCGATACAGCGTTGCTACACTCGTTCGGAAGAAACAGATATGCGCACCTGTTCGTAAATGGCCGCTTACCACTTTCGATGAATAAGTGATACAGGATGCGAATTAATGCTGCGAAACGATGCATGTCGGCAAATTTGATCCGAGATATACAGGGTGTCTAGAAATTTCTGCTGCGTGTTATCGAGGTCGATTGAATGATAAATGTTTGTATAACTTTGCATCGAAAATCATGAAAAATCATCGAGTCGAAAATCAAATCGACGTCTGCCACAAATGATGCATGGGTAACGAAAACACTCGTTATTCATTTCCACGAGATTCGTAGGTGGAAATGAATTGATCCGGCCCGCAGTGTCAGAAACGGGACAATGAAAGTCTATTTAAACCTTCGTTTAGTCGCATCTACGGAACGGTCAGGCGAGCCACGAGAGTTTAATGTAATCGAAGAGTGCTTTCATTGATACCATTAGCGAATAATTACATTGTCTTGTTGCTTAAATCGGCTTACGTCGTATAATCCTTAAATGGGTCCATCGAGTCCCGAATAAAGTAGAATCCTCGTGGAACGGTGTTCTACTTTATGGAATATCGCGTATAAAGTACGCGAAGGTGCAATAAACCATTCGAACGTTTCAATAGCTCGGGGAAACGAATAGTCGGCCGGCTGGAGCTCGAAAAATTCGAAATTGGATGTGAACTGGGTGTTAAGGTGCGAACAAGGCGGCCCGCTTCTAATATTCGGCGTATCTCATCGGCTCTCCGGGCGAATTAGCATAACACGCGCCCGGCACGACACATCGCCTTCTGTCCGCGTTTTATCTTCGCACCGGTGCATGTGCAGCGCGCGGAGTATGCAGTTTCCCGAGAAAGCGGGCATGAATTTACCCGGCATCCCATTCGAAGAATTGAATGGGGAACTCTTGCCCTGAAGGACCGGAGCACAGCGATACGCCATTTATCTCGGCGAAAGCTCCCGCGAATCCTAAAATCCAGCGGGAACGAGGGAACGAGAGTTAAAAAAGCAGAGAAATATGTGAGACTCCACCCACGGCCTCGACAACGCCGAGGGTATACAACAAGCTATATATAGTTAGGGCTGGGACTATATCGTGCGGAGAGGCCATCACCGTGGGGTTAATAGCCCTCGCCAAAACAGCTTGAGACACTTCACGTACTTCAGCCTCTGCATTATTACTGCTACAGTGCAGATTTAATAAAAGCTGCTCGTGCCCGGGGTACCCGAGCAAGGAAAGCTCGTTGAAAAGGGCTAATCGGTCCCTACGGACCCTGCGAACTTCCTCGGCCATTCGAGATCATTCGCCACTCGCGAATCAATTCTTCCTTTCGCTTGTTCCCAACGAAATCGTTTCAATCGACTCGATTCACTCTTTCTCCCGTGCAATGATTTTTGTAAAATTGCCTCGCGGAGTTACAACGGTCGGAATTAAATGTAAATGGAACGTAAATGGAACGTAAATTGTTACATCTGTTTTTGTACCAATTTAGTTTCCATTTAGTTCAGTCACGTCCGGTAATTTAGTCGAGTGGCCAGTAGCTACTACTAAACGGTTTAGTACATGAAAGGGTGTTCGGATTAATACAGTTGAGCTTTAGAATTCACGAGATATGAACTACATGCAGCGTTTTGTTTTAAATTGGACAAACAATGCCATACCATTTTGCGAGCAATTAAGTCTGCCAGGGAGTTGACAAAAGCTGTACTAAATGTCGAATAAAATAAAATTTTGTGCAAGTATCCAATAAACGTCGTTGCTTCCACCCCTAATAAATAAACCTTGCCCTAAAAGTAAATGTGACTGAAACAGGTGTTACAGTTAATTTTAAGAAACATGCGGCTGAACTGTTCACTCACTACTGGAGTCGCCCTGAGCTTCGACATCTATCGGTAAGCTGCAGAAATCTGTTCTCGTACCAAGTAGAGAGCAATTGCGGAAAATTTCCGACGAAAATCGAAGATCCTCGAAGGGGTGGTTTTCCAGTCGGCGCGGCGGGAGATTTCGAGGCAGGTGAAATTGCAGGGAGCGATCGCGCTTGACGTTTGGGTAATTAGGTGGAACGGCGGTGCACGTGGCCACCGCGGAATCATTAATGCCGGCCATTAGGCATCGGCTCTCGAGTGGCACGCGAGCAGGACGAACGTGCAAATCGCGATAGGAATGGGCCGCGTGCTCTGCAGCGCGCACTTTTCTGTTCTGTTGCCGGTGTTCCGCGCGTTGCAGTTCCCGTAATGAAACTTTCCCCGGAGATCTAGATAGGTGCGTGGCTGCTCTTTCATTTTCGTTCGTTCGCGCTCTAGCTACGAACGCTTTAATGCCCATTCACTGTGCGGGTGATGCCGTTGGCCCCTGTCAGGGGTGCACGCTGAATAAGAATTCGTTTGCCGCCCACCCACGCCTACGCGTTCCCTTTCTCGCCGAGCGAACGCGATTCAAACGATCCTGCCACCGCACCCGGCTTAAACAGCCGGAAAACTCGAGTGTCTTCGAAATATTCCACAGGCTGATTAAAGAAGATAGCTGCGGAACTCCGGAAATCGTCTCGACATCGGTCGATTTTATCAGGAAATAGCTGAGGTCGTTTCTAGCTTTTCAGGGGGTACTCTCCATGTTTTAATACATATATATTACCATGTTTTGATACATACATATTTGTATTATACATACAGTAGCTCTTTTATTTTCGAGATAGATACAATTTTTTTTCTAATTCAACAAACCCTGATGATATTAATTATCATCGTTTTTATTACAATTTAAAGATGGCATCGTTGCTCGAGCAACGTAAAAGTAGTAAGTAATGCACAGGAATTTGTTCGTTGAGAAACAGAAGCGTCCGTACAGAGGCGTTCGCGCAGGCCTAGTCGTCGCAAGCGTAAATCCGTTTATTGCCCAAAGAAGCTAGTTAAGGTCCATTTAAAAGAATCTAATGGGCCCCTAGCTGCAAACACCGAGTACCCGAAATCGATCAAAGCAATTTGCCAGGATCGCAGCGACGGAGGAATGTCATTAATTGAGAAGCATAGTTACGGAACGATGTCAGTGAATCGCGTTCCGCGAAAGCTTAATTTGCAGGCGAGAAGCGCCCATTCATTGTCCGGAGCCGAAAAACGGAATTAGTCCCGAGGAAAATGTCCCAGCCGGTTTTTCACCTCCTCGGAGCACTGAATTACGAATCGTTAGCGTATATCCGGAATACGAGCTCGTTAAGCGACAAGCGCAAAGGAGCGCGCGTTGAAAGGGCTCGGAAAGTCTCGAACTGCGATGCGTTTCGAGATACGCGCGGCGACGGATAGCGGAGAGAAGATGGCGTCCGTAACGAGAGCGAGTAAACGGAAATCAATTACAGGGAATTACTGGGCCGATGGGCTGCGTCGGTTAATAAGACGCTGTCCGCCGAACCTGACAGCGAATTTATTTCCGGTAATTAATCGACGAACGGAGAACGCGGAGACGTCGTTCCGAATTTTCCCGGTCGCTCGCGAGAAAGATCGTTCCGCGTGTGACTCCTGTAGAATAATCGCTATAAAATGCCACTGCACTGTAATTACGAGCTCAATGACTATCCGGGCGTTATCAATTTCGAGCCGACGCGACGCGACGCAGCTTGCCGCGTCGCGCAGCGTGCATTCTGCAGTATGCAGTATGCGGTACGCACACGCTTGCGGGGACGTTGTGTGTACGTGAATCGGAGAATTGAATAAACCGTTGTATCGCCGGCAATCAATTTTTACACACTTAACGCTGCTGGCCTCCCGGCAGGCCACGCGGGATCCAGATAAACCGGCGCGCCGGTTATCGTTGCCTTCGCGCGGTAATTCAACATTATATCAGGAATTTATTGCTGTGTCGCGGCGGCTCGCGAGCTCGTTGTTTTGCACCTGGCCGCGTTTTTTCACACGCCCCTATCGTTCTCGCGGAATCGAACGACAGGGAAAATATAGCAGGAAAACGGAGAACCATGGAAAATTCACGCGAAACCGTGTCGCGCCGCGATCTACAGGCTGTTGAATGGAAATTGCGCGACGAGACCAGACCGATGCCAGATCGAGATCGAATAATTAATCATTTACATCCGCAATGCTCGAGTTACAAGAACCGTTACGTCGGATAGGCTCCTACCCCGTGTACGCATTTGTACCTTTCGTTTCGCAATAATTTTTCCAGCATTAGCTTGTCGACGAACGTGGCTCGATAACGGGAAAGTGGTTTGCGAAATGACAGAAGCAAGCGCAAAGATTTCTATCGGTGCGGCGGAAAGATGGCGGTGAGGCTCTTCGATCGAAACTTCGATTCGAATCGAATTCGCGATGCCGTTTGATCTGTGACACTTCGATGCGACTTCTGACTCGCGAATTTCTTCGATACCTGCTTCTATGATATCGCATTTTGTCGAATGCTTTCACGGACTTCGAGGATGCATTGGCGCGACGACTTTGCCGAATCCATTTACTGATTTCTGAAGTTGTATCTTTTTCTGTATAAACGATACGTGCGATGAAAACGTGGAAATGTTCCTTTCCTTCTGGATAATAAGAACGAGTAATAAAGTGATAAATTTTGCGAGAAATGTCGAGTGACAAATTAACAAGAATGAACATTTACGACTCACTCGCACAGTAAAACATGTCGGAGATGTTCATTCTTGTTAACTCGACGCTCGATATTTTTCAAAAAATTAATCTATTGTTCACACGCAACGAATAAATAAACGATCGCAGAACCAAAGAATTATTGTTATGTCGTAAATTTAAATCGTAATGAAAATCGCAGGATCTCGTGCACCGATTTATTGTATATCTAATATTATAACGACAGCTTTTCTAGTAGAATAATTGAACAACGATCCTAATGTCATTTAAGAAACGTAAGCTAGTGTGACGAACGAACCAGAGTCGCTTAAATCTTCACCTGGCTGTTTAATTGAAACGGCGACGTGGAGCCTGCATGTCCAAATGCCAGGCATCCTTTGTCAAAGTAATTCTCCTCGCTGGAACAAGAACCGCCGGACAACAATGACAGTGGCTGCCGCGAATTTCCCAATTGGCAACACCAGTCCCATTGTTGCGGTTTACATAGAAACTCGGCGGTCGGTGTATCAGCGAGTATTATTAAATACTTAGGATACGCGCGGCCGGTGGACTGGTTCCAAGAATGTTCTATCCAAAATTATGCTGCCGGGACCGCTCGAGGGTAGTTTGCTCTTCGATCGCGCGCGATTTTCTGCACCATCTGTAATGGATCGAGTGCGAGACGTCGACGGCGCTTCGGAGAATTCTGCGGATTGCGGAATCGATCGTTTCGCCTCGGGAAATTTTCTAATCACTCGTCGACCTCGGATCCTCCTACCACCGCGTTCATTCGTCTCTCGCTAATTTGTGCTTGCCACCTTCCGGGACGTGTGTAAAATTCAAGAAAAACCAATCCACTATTTAAATGTTTAATATTTAAGTAATATATTGTAGGAACTACCGATAGAAATCTAGAAAAACTATTTATTTCATTTAGGTTAAATTACCATTTTGCGTAACAGTCGGACGACGAAAGAGAGCTTTCGTTTAGTTCGAAAATCAGAATAAAATTGTCTAGAGGGCTGTGGAAAATACAGGGTTTAGCAGAGTCAGGTTTCGATTGTTCGACAGGTCGCGAACTTTCGACCGTCGTCTTTGCCTACCAGCGAATTAGAAGTGCCGGGAACTATCGGAGGAATTTCATTTTTGAGCAGCGTTAAAACGGAAGGTTTAATTTCCGGCGAGCGGAGTAATTCCGTCCGGAGGAGGCAGTCTTTTCTACCGGCGATTCGATCGCGAACTCGCCCCGAAGAAACGAACGGGCAACCGTTCGACTAGCTGGAATCATCGAGCCGCCGTCTTATATTAATTGCTAGCGTGCCGCGCGGCGGTTCTTAATTATTTATTTCTGGGATCTGAGCCGCCATCTTTCTGCGTCGGGACGCGGATTCGATAACGCGTGCCCGACAAAGGAGCGGGATATGCAAACGGCCGAGAATAAATCGACGATAATAATGGTCTTTATTTCCATAATTGTTACTGGGAATAAGCATGCCACGGTCGCGCGATCCGAGATATCAGATTCCCGGCGTTCGCCGCAGTTCCCCGTGGAAATTACGTAATTTTCGCGAATCGTTCCTTGATAAGGACGCGACGGAACTTTCTGTCGACCCTTCGTGCCGACCCTGAAGAAGCTCGGCGCTTCGCAGACCGAACATTTTCCAAATATTCTCGCGATCGTCCGCTACGTGCCGGCCAAAAAATGATTTATTAACGAACGCGGAGAAAATTATCAGCATCCGCCTCGACGCGCCACGGCTCAACGCCATCGGCGTACTAACGCCAACTTCAATTTGTTATGATCCGTATGATTAAACCGGAGCCTTTGCTCGCCGCGTGATTATAGCTAGTGCGCCACGTACGTAACGATCCTTTGAATTTTTAACGGCACGTCCCGAAATGGTCGCGATGCATTCAAATTTCCAAGTTTGAAGAAATTAAACAACTTTATCTGAAGAGAATTTAATACGTCCGCTGACGCGAATGCTGTAGAATTCGTATTCGTTGCGATGCAGAACGATACGAATACTAAAACGCTGAAATTTATGAGTCATATTATCGCGCAATCAATTCTGTATAGCGTTTATCTTTTAAAATTATTATGCATTTTAATGAAATGGCTCACTGGTTCATTGAGTATTTTCATTCAATTGTCATTTCTTTACGTATAAAAAGTATAACGATCGAAACGCGATGCTTTACATCGCAATTAGTTTAAGGATAATTCACCTGGTTAATAGTTCACCTATTTTTCTAACCCATTACAATTAGTACTGTCCGCAAACGCGTTAATTAAATCGATAATCTGTTCCTAGGATCGGTTCCGTTTCCATATGTATTTCTCTTCCTTCTATCTTTATTCTTCATCTTTTGTTAGCTCTTTTACCAACCTATTCAATAACGTTCTCGTTCGTTTTCTGTATGTACAGTCCGCGCTCCTACGACACGGTACTTTGGGAACGCGGTTTCGATACAACACCCCGCGAAAATTGCGACATTGCTTTTACAACACGGTATTTTTATAACACGATCTTTTCGTGACACAGCTCATGTTGGTAGCAGAAATGTTTCCATCGCGTCATGGTTCTTGTCGACATAAGCGGACCGTTCGAAAAGAAAAAGAATCGAGCGAACAGCAACTTCGGAAGACAGCGAAGATAATTATTTGAACGTCTAACAACGAGGCATTTCTGAAATTTGCAACTTTCATTGTTTATGTAAATGTTCAACGATCGTTCCTGTTTTACGAAATCATTACAAATAGTTTAAATCAATTTCTTGGACTTCTGTTCCATTGAAATTTCTCTCGCACTAAAATAGACCTTTCATTTTTTTAAGAAACCGACACTTATATAAATATAGATACGTTGAGTATATCTGTGTTCGTAAATTACTAAATAAGTAAATAGATTTCATAAAACCTCCGCCAAGAAACTCGTTTTCGATGCCAGCCAGTCGAGGTCTCTGAAATTTCGCGAGATTTCACTCGAAACACCGCGAACGTGACGGCCACGCACGTCGTTCGCGCTTCCAACTCCGAGGACCATGATGTCCGGCGCGGAAACGTCGCGCGTCGAGGCGATTATGCGAATTAACGCGCGTGCCTCCGCTCGAGATGTGGATAACGAAGGGAGGAGTTGCGGTGGGTCCTCCCGGTGAATTGAAATTCAAGGCGAGTCCAATTAATTGAACGGTTCCGATCGGACCGGAGAGCCGATGATTGGAATATTATCCGTTTCCTCGGGAAAATACGCCGCCGAGCCGAGTCGAGCCGCGCCGAGCCGCGCCGGCTGGAGCGACGAGTCGCGTCGGCAAGGTCGGAGTGCAGTTACTTAAAAATTCATAACTTTCGTCGCGGATAGTATGCGTTCAGAATTTCACGGCGCAGATTGTATCACGACCCTGGAAATTCGAAATGGGCCTCGACGATCTACGCTCCCCCGACTGGCCTACATTCCGTCGTATCGACGAGCATCGCTCGAGGATTTTTCTTTTTTATTTATTATTCATTGTACGGGCAGAAACCTATTACTACACGCATGGATTCGATGCATTTTTTCGCCAACGTTCTGAACGCTTCGACTGTTCAGAATTTTTTAGCATCTTTGTATTAAATAGATGAATTCGTCAACGAGGTTCGGAACCAATCGACTACAAGTATCCAATGATTCTCGGGAGCTTAAGGAAGCTCTCGAAGACTTGCGCGAGTATAATGATCGAGCATCGTGAATCGAAACCACTCTGGGAAAACTGGAATCCAACTTTCCAAATCGAGTCGCAGAACCGCGAATGCCATTCGGCCGCAACGCATGCGACGAAGTTCAAGATCAAAATGCTCGGTCGTCGGGAACTCGATAAAGAACACGCTGCGAAATTACGGCTTAACTTGGTTGAGGCTAAAATCCTATTGTTAGCGTCGTTGGAGAACTAAAAATCGGTCGATCGAAGAATTTTAGTGAACGAAACGGACCAAGTAATCGGAACGGTAAAGAAGCGATCACTGGATTGTGGATATTTATGCGAATATTCTTTTAGAAAGTCACGATCAGGTGATTCCAAAAATATATTTCTTTGTATTTTGCATACTGTACACATTCCATACGATTTACATATTTATAAAAACATGCGCGATAATATATTAGACGTGTACGCGCATATGTCATGCTCATCCGAATCGTCTGTCTTGTTGAATTAATTTAGTAAATTAGTCAGCGCTTGTATGATAAGCGGATTATTTTGCTAGCAGCTGTATATCAATATAAAGCAGCAAACCACGTTATTAAAACGTTCAGTTGGTAATTGAACATTAGTATTTCGAATTCGAAATCTCGAATTCAGTTTTATTACTGGAGCGGCAAGCTGAATGTTGAGCGAGTGAGAATTTCATTAATTAAAAGGTGGATCGAAGACGATCCTATTTTCATCTTTGGGAAAAAGAACCAACAAAGCATCTCTCGTTAAACATGCGATCACATGAGCAAAGTGCGATCGAAAATCACAATTAGTGCGACGCATATGCAAGAACGCTGCTCGAGTAAAATATGCCGATAACATCGCGTGACGTGGAGCGGTCATTTTCGGCGTACTAATTAATTTTGACTGGAAAATTATTACGGATTTTCACGCAAATTAGGCATATTTTTCCTGCAGAAATTCGCGACTTCGATCGCGAGTCGCAGCGATCAGCGATCGGATACCCGATGATCATCGTTCCAGTGGTCGAACACAGGTCACTGACCCTCCATTCTAGATTGGACGAGCTCTTATTGGAAATGTTACGGTTTCACGGTAATGGTACAAAAAAGGAGCAACGAACGTCGATTCTTCAATTGCAAATGGCGGACCTTTTATTGGCGGCATTCGATTCTGTGGCCGAACGAAGAGCGCCGGTAAATTGCGATGCATTAGCTTGAAATGAAAATCGAATCGGCCGTTTCTCGTCGAGCACAATATCGTCGCGCAACTAAGAACCGGCCTAAAAGAGTCGAGCGTTCGCCGAGGCCTCGATTTCGGCCTCGGTTCGCATAGTCCACCGAGTCTCGAACAGACCCGCGACCACCGAACGTAGACAATGTCGCGGCTCCGCTCTACGAATCGAAGTGTGCGCGCCGCCGACAAACGTATCTCTCCGTGCACGTGCACGTCAAGGTGCCCCAATTGCGTGCGAATACGCGGTAAAAGCTCGTCCGGTGATTTACAATACACCGGCCAACTACATATAGTGTCCGGCATTGTCGGGAAAGGGAAATACTTTGTGCAACAAAAAAGGGGGACGGGCATGACGGAAAAGTGGAAAGAGACGGTGCGGCCGGAGGAGAGGAGGAGAGGAGGGACGAACTAGGAAAGCTTCGACTGTGTCATCCCCGCGGCAACCAGTGTGGAAACACAAACGAACGCGAGGACCACAGGGTTTCCCTTCCTCCCGAAGATTTACTATCAACTCGACGCACGCCACGAACGGTTTCCTTCGAGCCATCGAAACTTTCCCGCCGACCACGCGATTTTCGAGGCGGAGGACACAGCATTCGTTGCCACGCGAGCTACCGGAAATTAGGTTTGTTATAATACAGCTTGCCGGGGAACTCGGTGCTCCGAGAATCCGCGCGAAGCGCTCCAAAAATCACCGCCCTTCTGTCCCAGTTCAGAGCTCGGCGAACCTTCGAGCAAGCATACAGCCGCTCCGGAAAGTCTCTCCACGATGAATCTCCGATTTTCGGCATATTCTTGACATTCGAACTTTCGTAAACTAATTTCGCGCGAACGACTCGTACTGCAATAAACCTGCACTCCTCTGCGAGCTTTATGTACGCCACGTTTTAACTGTTTGCGCTCCAAAGCGTTTTCTTGCCTCGACTTGAGAACTTGCTAAGCCATTATACAACTCGAGCATATTTGCATATCTTCGCAAACTACATTCGAACTACAATTGCTATTCAATGATGATTGTTAATCCTTCGCACTCGAACCATGCCAATAAAAATCACTGCGCAACTCTTCGGAATAATTTTGACGATATCCAAATGTTTCTTTTTATCCGTAAATAAAGAATAAATATATATGTATATATATATATATATATATATATATATATTAAATATATCAATTGATCGTATAAAATGGAGATTCTGTAGATTAGGAAAGGCGTCTCGAATTTCGAACAATAAAATAGCTCCGAGTGCAAACGGTTAATATGAAGTCTAGCTCGACTATGGAGCGCAACGAGTTAAGAATAACTAAAACTCTGAGCTGCTTTCGTTTTACAGTCACATAAATTCGACCACGTACGAAAACTCGGGGCGAAACGACAAAGCAAGAAAGCGGCGACACGGTTTACGGATTTATACGACGGTCTGCTTGGCCGTTTCTTTCGTGATAAAACTCATAATCGAATATCCAGGTGGCGTGGGAGGGGTCCTCGGGATAGTTTTTCGGGTTATTAATCGCGAACGGGGATCCGGGGCATGTAACGCCGATATTTCGCGCGGAGAAAAAACAACGGGCGGCCCGTTGGCCCGGGGTGAGTCCAGTCGCGCGAACCGAACGATAAATTTACGTCGTTAATTCTCCGGCAAAGCCGAATTGGTCTGCCTTTGTTGCACCCGGCTGCGAACGCCGATAAATCCACGATTCCGATATCGGTCCCCGCTAAAAGGTTACCGACGAATTAATAACTGATCGTGTCCTATAGATAGTCGGGGGAGCGGCAGGGCGGCGAGACTCGCAATTACATCGCGCGCGTTTCGCTCTCCTTAATTCGTTAAAAATTCACCGGTCTTGATTGACCAATTATGGTCGGCCGCGACCCCAACACCGGCTGCCGCCTTCCCAGATTGGCAATACAATTTCCGAGATCGACCGGCAGTCGCAATGCTCCTCGTTAATAAACCGGTCGACCCTGCCCGCCGGCGTAATTAATCTTCTTCGGACGACTTCTCGATAGGAAGTTCTGCTTTCGCAGCCTCGCGACAAACTCTGTGCGAATATTTTTCTTATTACGAACGCGCTCGGCACCGTGCAAAATAATTGCTATCCTCCATTAAATGCCGTTTCCGTTTCTCCGATGCCTGCTCTCGAACTCTCGGCCGGTATATATTAGTTCCCGCGATTTTTGACGGACGCGAAACGGACGTTGGTACGTCGGGGTTTCTTGCACGGGCGACTGTACTCGCGTTATCTGGCCGTCCGTTCCTCGTCGCATTAATTACCGAAAACCGTGGCAAACCGGGTTTAGCCGCGAAATTTATGGGATCGCAGCGCCGCCAGCGATAGCGATCAGAGTTCCATATAATGCTCGGCCCTAGTTCCGAAGATTAATAATACCTTAACCACGGGATTTGTCGTTCAAAGTTGACGGCGCGAGCGAGGAGAGAAGTTCCCGCGATTCCCAGAGATTCCCAGCGATTCCAAGCGATTCCAAGCGATTCCAAGCGATTCCAAGCGATTCCAAGCGATTCCCAGCGAGCCGGGAACCGAATCTACTCGGAGCGCAAACCCTGTCGTGCTGTAGCTGCGCGTAACTGCATGTGCTAAGTGCACCGACGTGCTTAGTAAATTGAATGTAACAAGTCGAATCTCTGCTAGGAGATCACCAACAAACTGTTCATGCGGATTGCAGCCATATACTGGCTACGGTAAAAGTCATATCGGTATTATTTCAATTCGAAAGTGTTACCGTTAAATACTCGTATTACCGTTCGATAGATCGATGTTCCTAAATAACGCAACGGTCCTTGATACATTTATTTAATACTAATGGAAAATAATACCAGTGAAGTGGTAAAATACGCGCGTGTGCGCATCGCGTAACATCATTTTTGTACCACGTCCGAAAATGGGGACACTGAAAGTGAAACACCGATGCCAACAGTTACATAGATCGGAACAATGAAAATATGGATACAGAGCAGTATGTTCTTGCTCAGGAATGCCCGTGTTCGAATTTATTTATATTTATTTGCAGCTGATTGTTACGTAGCGGTATTCGTGTGAGAGAATTTATGTTCAAAAATATGGGTAGAATTTTTACGTCCACTTTCGTAGCTCTATCTATTTTTTAATACAATGTTCGCGGCACCGTATCGAGGAAGGGTCACAATTGATCGATGTTTCGTAACAGGTACTTTTACCTTACGTTCGACTACCGTGTCGTCAAATTTTTCCGATCAACGGTAAGACGGACGGCGGAAGAGATACTTGGAAGTGTCCGAGACGCAGCGCACAGGAATAAAGGAGTTGGATTAAATGTTTCGAGTCCCGGGGCGCGAGTGGAATAGATCGTCGTTGGTTCAGGCATCGAGGAATTTCTCGCGGAGAAGCTCCAACTGCCGCCTGGTCGACTTAGCCGGCGTCTTCGGCTGAGAGAAATCCATTATTTCGAAAGCCGCGCCGGTAATTGTATCGGTAATTAAGCGATAGATCGTGACCATTAGCGAGAAAAACTGCACTCGAGTCGTTGGGGAACGATAATCCAGGCTTAGCGGCGATCTACGACCGCGTTCTCATATTAGCTCCGCTTTTCTGAATTATGTAGCTCCGCGGGGGGTACGGCGACCATAAACTCCGAGCGACGCGACGGTGTAACGGGAAACGGGCGAGGACCGATCGGATAAAGCTAAGAAATGAGCAAAACGGTATATCGAGCGGTTACGGGAATCGCTCCGCCGTACGTCATGTACAATGCGAGCAGTGGCAGTTTTTACGGATATTGCATCGATCTGCTCAACGATATTGGATCCCTGGCGGGGTTCGATTACACCATCAGGAAATCGTTCGACGACCGTTACGGGTTCAAAGACCAAGGGAACGGCAGCTGGAACGGTATGATCGCTGAATTAATGAAGAACATGTCGGACATCGCCGTTGGCCCGATATGGATCACGTCCGACAGAATCAAGGTAAAAATATTTAATCTTCCACCAGATCGATCGACGGATCGATAAACGCGAGATTCGGTACGGACAAATTCTTTGCCTGCGTTTAAAGTTGAACCCATCAATCTCCGAACGATCGGACGGGTTTCTTCTGAAAGATCGTCGGTCTAGATAGGTCCTAGTCGTCGTTCTAAGCAGTCGTAGAGAGGTCAGTGATCACTTTGATCGTCCCACTAAATTATCATTCTTGATCACTGACCCCATTGATTCCGACCGTGATCGTCGGAACGATTCTCGATCGATTTCACAATTATTCCCTTACCTGGTCGGCATTCCGAACAATCGTGCCGCGCTCGCCAGTCAGAATACTCCGATGATCATAGATCGGTGACCTCTCGACCTCTCCCTACAGGTGGTAGACTTTACGCATCCGTACCAGAGACCGAGCGGTTTCATGATAATGATGCTGAAAAAGAGGAAGCAGGTGACGTTCCTTCGGTTCCTGACGACCTTGGATCTCGAGATCTGGTTGTGTCTCGCGCTCGCCCTCCTCTCGATGGTCCTGCTACTGTTTATTCTGGAGAAGTACTCGCCGTTCAGCTACCGAAACAACCGCGCGAGTTACCGGGACCAGCCGGACGATCGATTCTGCACGGCGAAGGGATGCTTCTGGTTCGTCCTGACGTCGTTGACGCCTCACGGCGGCGGCGACCTCCCGAAGAATATCTCCGGGAAAGTGGCAGCCACGAGCTGGTGGGTGTTCGGCTTCGTGATCGCTGCGGCGTACGGGGCCAATCTTGCGGCTTACGAGACCCTAGGCCGGCTCGAGAAGGATGTCGGCTCCCTGGAGGATCTTGGGAAACAGTATCAGCTCTCCTATTCCACCGTGGCCGACTCCACCGCGCACAGATACTTCCGGGCGATGAAGAAGACCGAGGAGATGCTCTTTGGGTGAGTCGGTAACCTCCTGAACAAGCTGTCGATCCTGTCGAGTGGGATCGATCCATCGACCCAATTCGCCCTTTCGCCCGAAACGCGCCGATTCATTAAGCTGATAGAATCATGGGCCAGCCGGCTAGCGAATCGAGGGTCTTTATGCAAATTCGTCGAAATTGATTTTGGAGTTTACTTACACTTTATCGATGTGCCGCGTCGGCATCGATATCCGCAGTCTGTTATCGATTCCTTGACCTATAAAGCGTTTCCTATAAATATTTATGATAAATATTAGCCGACATGTTAACTCTTCGAGGACGACTCCGAGGCAGGACATCTTCTAGCAGCTGCAATCCCAAAAATTTTCAGGTTTTCGACGCACCATCTCGTTCTCCGAGGAAATTTCTCTTGATACGTTCGAAAATGCTTGTTCACAAAGGGCGAAGCTTACGCGCACGATAAATGAAAAAGTAAATGATATGCCGACGAGTTACTGGCATTTCCTCTCTACTCTTCCCGTACGATATATTACAGTTTCTCTGCCTTACTTGTAAAGGAACCTACGAAAATGGTTGCATATGAGAAGCTAACGTAAATAGTAAACGCCGCGAAGGTACGCCGGAAAATGTAGGGAAAAATATGAGAAAGGGGAATTGTATGCAGGACTGAAATGATATTGTCTTACACGTGTACATTTTAATAAGGCTTCGCGGCCGTTCTCGAGCTGCCTCGGCTGGCCGAAAAGTCTCTCGCAGGGTTTGAGAACGAATATCGTAAAATGCAGGCGTATTCGGCGGAAGATTTTTAAAATGTTAAGCGAGGCGGTATTTTGTTTTGTAAAACGTTCCGCTCGGGAACGAAACGGAATGGAAAACTGCGGAATAATAATAGAAGGTTCGCGAAGCGTTCGTAGTCCGGAATGCAGGAGTCCCTTCGGTGCGAGGAACGGGGTGCGAGAAACTGCGTCGGCGATAAAATCTAGCAGCGATTTCTAGCAGGAAATTACTTCCCCGGCGGCGGTGGGTTTGGGATCGCCTCTCTTACGTCAGCTAAGCTCGATATCAAAGCAGCGCTCTCGCGGCGATACATTATTAAGAGGCGCGATCGCTCGATCCCTCGCTCCGTATAATCCTGATTCACGAACGGCGAAAATGGCCAACGCTGTGAAATTGTTCGGCAGCGTTTGGAGACGAATCACCCTGGATGAGAATACACCGGAGTGGAACAGATCCAAGTACGCCGTCTGGGATTATCCCCTGGAAGACAAGTTCACGAAGATGTATCACGCGATGGAGCAAGCGGGATTTGTTCGGAACGTCGAGCAAGCCGTGAAGATGGTCCGGAAAGTAAACCGCACTTTCGAGTTCGCTTTTATAGCCGACGCTATGACCATAAACTACCTGATCCTGACGAACTGTGACTTCAGACAGGTCGGCCAGGAGTTCGGCAAGAAACCGTTCGCGCTCGCCGTGCAAAAGGATTCGCCGTTGAAGCGGAGAATCGACGACGCGTGAGTCCTCAACTTCACCGCTCTTTCCTATCCCCCTTTCAATCACTTTCCCCGCCTCTTCATCGCCGGTTCCACTACCTTTGTCTCGACAGCGCTGCCTTTTAAACGCTCCAATCGATCCTGGCCTTTCTGGCAGTTCCCGTTGCTTTGAAATTGCCATACCGAAGGTGGCGGGTACGTGCTGGCAACTGGTAACTGGCGACAATTTTTCAGGAAGCGACTCTTGTCAAGATGTAAACGCCTCCGAGATAGCGATATAATACATTTATAGAACGATTTCCGTAGAATACGTAGAATAGAAATCGTCGAACCGTTCGTTTGACCGGCGATGGCGCGGTTCGCGTTAAATCAACGCCCTGTACGGGTCAGAAATCACCCTTTAGAATTGTTGCAGGGAGTTGCGAGAGTATTCGCAACCCCGTGCACACAACCCTGCACAAGCTGGTCTCGCGAAATACGTCGCGGGTTACACGGCCAACGTGTCCGCACCTACGGTTCCGACGGATCTGCCCGAATCTATTACAGTCTCTGCAATTTCGAATATTCTCGGTAACGGTTGCAATCTCTCAAGCTTTCATGGAGTATCAGAGCACGATCTGTTTTATTCGATAACATTCCGCCGTCGTCCGATCGATCCACTTAATTATACGAGCCGTTCGTATCTCCTGAAATTTTTATTAATCTTGATAATGGTCGCCATCTTTCAGGCTTCCCGAAGCCCGTTTCCATTGGCTCGCCGTTCCACTTTGTTGAATGAAGTTTTCTACGCTGCGAACGTGCCTCGGTTTCATTCCCGTTCCATCATCGTTCGATCTTCTTATTTAATCCGGCTGATTTTTTCATCCGAAAAAACTGCGCGCGACGAGAACGGGTCGAGAACGTTGATAAATAAAGCTGCAAATCAGCAGCTCCGAGTACAAGGCCGAACGGAAACTCCTCCGCAATTTTCGAGTATAAACAATCGTAATCGTCCGCCTTAATTGAACTTCGACCGGCGAGAAACTTGCGCCGGATACCGCGAAGGGAATCTAGGAAAGATTCAGTTTTCTTTGGGTTCGGACTCGATTTACGAGACCGTAAGAACTCTCGGCTCGCCGCGATATGAAAGTTTGAGGGATTGGAAAACTGTAGGAGCTATTGTTAATGCGTTCGAGGTACGCCCGGGATATTTTTCGCCGTGCTCCAGTTTCCGCGTTGGCGGCGGCGGTCGCGGGCGTGCGCAGTGCGGGATGTCGTCATAATGATTAACATTTAATTACAGGATCACGCGTCTGGCGTTACGCGGAAGATTGAAGGAGCTCGAGAGAAAATGGTGGGACGAGAACCCTTCGAGGGCAGATTGCCCGGCAGATTTAGATCCGAACGCCGGCTTTGCTCTCGACAATTTGGCGGCGGTGTTCTCGCTGATCCCCCTCGGCGTCCTGCTCTCCATTCTAATATTATGCTCGCAGTATTTCCGGCGCTCGCCCGAGAAAGGCGACGGAAAGACGCGAGTCTTTCCTGCGATCGATCGATCGTCCGAAATCAAAGCGCGAGCCGAGGACACGGTAGCCTCCGTCGGAAATATTTCCGCTCTCGCGTTGTTCCGCGAGCAGGCTCCAAACTGGGCGCTAGCTGCGAAACGACGGCAGAGCCGCGGGAAATAACCGAGGGAAATGGAAGGAAAGATCGGAAGGGGTGGGATGCAAGCCGTCCAGGAAAAAAACCGTTGTTTCCCGGGAACAGATTTCCCGTTCGCTCGTTGGATTAACTTGTCACGTCCTGACAAACCGACCAAACACCACCCGCGTTCCAGAAAGCGCGACGGAAACGCCGACGTTTGTCGCGGCAATTAGCTAAATCCGTTTTCTCAGCCATTCCGTTTTTTTCTCTCTTTTTTTTTGCGAAACGTCGGAAAACCTTCCGGGTTTGATGCGGAAATCGATAAGGTTTTTACGCGACTGCGAAAATTCTAGACCGCCGATTTCAGCGGTTTTTGCAGGTAGCAGTGCTAGAAGCGACTGGTACGTTTCGGCATGTAGAAACGACAGTTTTATGCTCGACGAAATATATTGATTTCAATTACCATCCCCGATGGCACAAGATCAGGAAATTCTGCCACGTTCTGGTTTTCTACACTTTAGAACCCTTGTTGCGACAGGATCAGGTGGAATCCACGGGCCTATTCCACTCGAGCTCGACTTCATTAAGAAAGGGGCACCCGGCTCCGCCGAATCCCACGAAAGAGGTCTAGTGATGCTAATTTCTCGATCCGCAACCGTGAAAGCGTTCGATCCACTGCGAGAACGTGTTCGTCCGTGTTCTTTGAGGTGTTAATTCGCGAGATAAATATGCGCCGAGCGATTTGCCACCCCGGGGAGGACGCGAAATCACAAAGATGAGTGACTTCCGCGATCGACCCTCGCGATAGCCATCTATTCTGTTACGGACGCCTGATACATGGGTGATAGGGACACGATGGACATCAATTATGATCGTGAAATTTTCTGATCGCTGCTGTTATATTGTATCGTCGATCGATCTAATAGCATTTCTGTGCTTCCTTCGTTGGTCAGAACTGTCACGCGGGTCGGTGATTAATTGCTCTTTTTGTGCGAACAACGCACACTGGAGGTTTTCGTCTCAAAAACTGGCCAAAACTCGATAAATCTTGCGCACGATATCAAATTTTTCCTTCCTCAGATAGTCGAATGTACAATCACCGAAGTATCCGTGCACTTTTAAAACGGTATAATATTGTTAAAATTAAATTAAATGTTTTTAATTTGATAACAATGCGTTTTGTAGGTAACCGCATCACAATGATTGTCTCGTAGAGAAAAATTTAAATGTTAAATGATTCAACTTTCAATTGGTACTTGTGAATATTTGTGTAAAATAAATATTGTCCGAGTTGATTGTACAAAGTATAAGTACAAGTTACATGAAAATGTCTTTCCTCTTCTAATAATTGTAACACGTTGAAAGTAATGTTATATTCATATTTGTATAGTTTGTTCTTCGACCTGTTCGTTTATCTTATAAAATGGGTCCGCACTTTTATCGGAGCGTCGATAAAGTATCCTAAAAAAGCTCTTTTTTAGAATTTCTGACGACATTTTTAGGAATTGCGGCCATCGTGCGGCGGCCGCCGAATGAAATACGATCCGAGCGATTCGTTACCGCGAAGGGGATGATTTGCGCGGGCGTCGAGGAGATCGCCGCGAACATTTCACGGCACCGAGTCACGTCACGTCGCGAGCTCTCGTAACGAAAGAACGACGCGTTGCGCCGCGGAAAAAGCGACGATCGACCGGTGGTCAATTAGCGGATAGTAGGATCTCGGGACACGCGACGACCATCATGCAAATTCGCGGCGGGCCGTCGCGTCGCGGTCTTTGCGGTGTTCGCGGTTTCGGAGTCGGCGACGCTCGACCAGAAGCGATCTGCGAGAAATTTTCGAGGGACGGTAGCCCGGCCGAACGAAAAATCAAATGGGAGGAGACAGTCGCGTAGTCGCGTTGTTGAGAAATTGATTAGGTCATCCCCGCGGCAACCGGTGGGCAAACACGAATGAAATAGAGCGAACCACCCCTGTGGCTTCGTTTCGAGGGCTCAGTTGCTTGACCGATTTCCGCCCGGTTTCCGGCCGCGACTCGTCGTCGACGCCTATCAAACCCACGAGGCTCGACTCCGGGCGTCAATCGTTTAAGGCGCGAATCGAGTAGGGCCACCGCGACCCCTCGACACCGAACGTGATTTTTCGAAGCTGTTTCCGCTTTGCAAATGAAGCTTTTCCTTCCGTTCGCTCTGTGCGGTTTCTTCGTGCTGTGCGGCGAGTTTCCGGTTCACGGGAAAGATGACAACGTCGTAGCCGACAAGGAATCCACCGGCGGAAGTAGGCCTGTCAACCTCTGTAAGTATCCCACGCTGACTTTCTTCGGTGCTTTCGAGATAGACGTAGGATGATCCAAGAAGAAACCCAGGTGCTTGTTTCGACAAGATTTCCAAGGCTGAGATGCCATACTAAGGTCAACCCCCTTGTTGAAACACCCTATTTAGATATTGTTCAGGATCGATATACCCATTCTCTGACATTCAATCTTTAGTCATCCTTAACGACGAGAAGAACAAAGTGGCGAACAAGAGCATCCTAGCCGGACTGAAGACGCTCAAAGAGAAGTTCCCGAAGTACGTCGGCAAAGTCTGGTCGGTTCAGATCAACGAAACCAACGTGAACGACACTCTGGACCAGATCTGCGATGTCTGGGACTCGGCGGTGGACGGAGAGGACCTCAGAATGCCAGACGTGATTCTGGACACGACTATGTCGGGTCTGGTAGCTAAGATAGCGAATTCGTTCACGGCCGCGATGGGGGTTCCCACTCTGTCTGCCCAGTACGGTCAGGAAGGAGACTTGGTCTACTGGAGGAACTTGAACGAGGATCAAATGGAGTACTTGATACAGGTGATGCCTCCGGGGGACCTGATCCCGGAGGCGGTGAAGCAGCTGGCCGTTAGGTTGAACATCGCGAACGCCGCGATCCTCTACGACGACAACTTCGTAATGGACCACAAGTACAAGAGCCTCTTGCTGAACGTGCCGACCAGGCACGTGATCCACGAGGTGTCCAATCATGTGTCGGAGGTGAGGAAGCAGCTCTCGAAGCTGAGAGACTTGGACATCGTCAACTACTTCGTCCTGAGCGATGCCAGCACCATGAACGTCATCCTGGAGGCGGCCGAGTCGCTGAACTTCACCGGCAGGAAGTACGGCTGGTTCCTGCTGACCCCGGAGAGCGACGTCGAGCCCACGTGCAGCTGCAAGAACATCACAGTCCTGCTCATGCGGCCGGAGCTTGGCAACCCCAAAGAGCAGATTGTAGAAGCTGATTTGCCGAAGCCACTCATCTCCTCCGCTTTCTACTACGATCTTGTTCAGCTGGCGGTCAAAGCGATGAAGCTGGCGGTGGACGATGGCGGGTGGCCAAAGCTGCCCAAGTACATCACCTGCGACCAGTACAACAACACCAACACGCCCGAGAGGAAGTTCGACTTCCTGGCGAAGCTCGAGGCCGCCTACGCGGACACGACGCCCACTTATGCCGGTATCCATTGGGCAACGAAGAACGGCAAGCATCATGCTAAGTTCGAGATGTCCATTCAGCTGGTAAACATCGAGAACGGGGAGGTTTTGCCCATGATCGATGGCGGATCCTGGAACGCCAGCCTCTCCATGCCTTTGCAGGTAAATTAAGACATTCCTCTTTTCAAGGGACAACTTCTCTCGATCGCTAGAACGGATGGATGCGATAAGAAAATTGTCGAAACGTGTCAGAGATAATGGGAAAATTATGAAGCTCTTTTTGTGCATCGCGCACTGCGCATCGCGATGGTTGGATCAATAATCGATCGATCGGTCGCGTCGTTTTTGTTGGAAGGAATACTGTGATCGCGCATTTCACGGACGAAATGACCACGGTCCGTGCACACGAGTCGAAGAATTTAAAAATGTCAATATCGACGAGCCGGCCGGTGATTCGTTTAATTCCCCGGGAACGGTACTTTAGTATTTATTGCGCGCGAAGACGACCGACGGCTAGGTCTGTGCGTGACATTATCGCAACGGGAAATTGGGTCGGTCTATTGATCTACGAAAAAATGGTGGTTTTGAGTCACGCGAGGACGGGAGGCCTCGATAATCGAATGTCATGGCTGGGGCGCGTTTCAAAATTCGTTGTTGAAAATTGTGTCCGACAAATCCGCGGCTCCGTTTTCCCACGCCGCAATATGCGAACGAGCGACGTCACACGGACGGGAACAGATCAGAGTTAGATCAGAGTTTTCCGATCGCTTTATGCTCGCAGCTCGTACGTTCGGGATAACCATGAATATTTTCGCGAAAGAAGCTTCTTCGTTGAATTTCTCGCGGCTTTATTTGCCCCGCGACGATGCCGTCGCTCTCGACGCGTTGTTGCCTTAGAGAAACGATTCGCCGCTGGGAATAATCGGGGGAAATTGCAGCTACAATAATTCGTTGACCATGACCCTTGGTCGGCTCGGTGGCCGTGTCCTTGACACGTGGCTTACCACATTTATTTACACCTTTTACCGTTACCGATAACGAAGCGCGCCGATGAAGATAACACATGCAACTTCGTTTGTTTATCGAATGCACACCGCAGCGAAACTCCACGGGCACGTAAACGTGCTCCGGCATTCGCGCCCGTTGTTTCGCGGAATTCTCGAACACCTGACACGTAGAATTTACTGCGCGATCTCTGGGAACTTGCGAGCTAGAGACCCGGCCGAAGGGAATCGGTCCGGCGCACTCTTTAAACGCGCAGTTATCGCAGGCCTTCAGATTTCTATCCCTATAACACTTCTATTCATCCTGTAAGTAGCAACAATCTATAGCAATGTAACTTGTAATGTCGAGCGTCGTAGCCCTCATTTTCTATAAAATGCTACCCGGTTGCTGCGGACCTTACGCATTTCTGACAAAAGCAAGTACAATAGATTGGAAGAATTTTTATTACAATTTATATTTGAAGTAAGAAAATTCAGTAATTTTTTATGGAAAAGTCTTTATAATTTCAGCAACATTGAAACCAAAAATGGCTGGGTAGGTTTAGCGTTAAGAATGTCGATACACTATTTTCGATCGATTACAATTACTCAAGAAAGGAAGAAAGCACGAAAATCCGCAGTCTACCAGGGTCTACGATAGACTCTCCGAAGCTGCCAGGGTCCTCTAGAGGAGAGATCCGTCCACCCTGGCCGCTTCAGGGATCGAGAAGCGATCCAACAAGACCCAAATAATTCCTGACTCTGCGAAGGTGACGAACGAAAGAGTGATGAACACGACCGCGGTGAAGAGCTACAGGGTGGTCACGGTGATCCACCCTCCCTTCGTGATGTTCGACAAACAGAAGAACGAGTACTATGGATTCTGTATCGACTTGCTGAACGAGATCAAGGAGACGGTGGGCTTCCAGTACGAGATCCGCGAGTCGGAGGACGGGTTGTACGGGAATCTGAACCCTGACCACAGTTGGAACGGCATGATGAAGGAGCTGATTACGAAGAGGGCGGACATAGCGCTGGGCTCTTTGTGGGTGACAGCGGAACGCGAGAGGATCGTCGACTTCACGGTGCCGTTCTACGACCTGGTCGGTCTGTCCATCATGATGCTGAAGACGAAGACGACCACCTCGCTGTTCAAGTTCCTCACCGTGCTCGAGAGCGAGGTTTGGTTCTGCATACTAGCAGCCTACCTGTTCACCAGCGTGCTGCTCTGGGTGTTCGACAGGTGGTCGCCGTACAGCTACCAGAACAACCGCGAGAAGTACAGGGACGACGACGAGAAGAGGGAGTTCAACCTGAGGGAATGCTTCTGGTTTTGCATGACCTCCCTGACGCCCCAGGGGGGCGGTGAGGCGCCGAAGAACCTGTCCGGCAGGCTCGTGGCCGCGACGTGGTGGCTCTTCGGGTTCATCATCATCGCCTCCTACACGGCGAATCTGGCTGCGTTCCTCACAGTCTCCAGGCTCGAGATACCCATCGAGACGCTGGAGGATCTCAGCAAGCAGTACAAGATCCAATACGCGCCGATCATAAACTCCTCGGCTTATACCTACTTTAATAGGATGGCCAACATCGAATGGAAGTTTTACGAGTAAGTTTCCGATTCGATCGGAGCAAGCTTCTGTAATCTGATTTTCGTAATTAACTCTCGCGGAAGCGTTTAGGTATCGATGGAGGCCGAGAGTCAACCTCTTGCTGCCTCTGGAAATGAATTACTGCGACTCGAATTTTGCTCAACGAGTGTTTGCCACTTTTACTTTTGTCTTTTTTGCACAGATCTTGACTTATTTATTTAATCGCATGCTGAGGTGATTTTGCGCGATTGTCCGTGTAGGATCTGGAGAGAGATGAGCCTGAACGATAGTCTGTCCGACGTGGAGAGGGCGAATCTGGCGGTTTGGGACTACCCCGTCAGCGACAAATACACGAAGATGTTGCAAGCGATGGAGGAAGCCGGTTTCCCGGCCTCCATCGAGGAGGCTTTGCAACGCGTTCGACGTCAGAATTCGAACAACGAGTTCGCTTATATAGAAGACTCGACGACCATTAAGTACCTCACAATGACGAACTGCGATTTGATCCAAGTAGGGGAGGATTTCTCGAGGAAACCGTACGCGATCGCTGTTCAGCAGGGATCGCCGTTGAAAGATCAATTCAACAACGCGTACGTAAATAGTTCTCGACAGAGTCGATACTGGTATGCAACCTCGGAACGCAAACAGTCGCTCAGGGATTTGCTCGATTTTTCCGTCGAGGCCTTCGACGATTCACGGTTCCTCGCGTTTTCTACATTCTCGGGCTTTTCGGAAGCTGGCCCTATCGGTTTCCAGCTCGGCGAGCTCTCGAATGCCTATACTCGGCTATACCGAAAAGCAGTTTTTCCCCGACGATAAATTAACTTTCGTTAACCGTTCGACTAAAATTCAACTCCGAGTCCATCAGACGATCGCCTGGAACGGTCGGTCAAACCGTTTACGACCGTCGCAATCGCGACTCAAACGTACAAACTACGAAAAAATAACTTTTTTCAAACTGGACTAAATGACTTGAATTTTTTTAGATAACAGAAGGACTAGTCCACTAGACGATGACTTTTTTTTAAAAGAAAAGTAAAAAAATGCGTTTCGTTGATCTCGGCAAGGTGTCAAAAATCGTGACAAAACTGCGATCTATGCAATCTTCAATTTGTTGTAACTCGTAGCAACGTCAGCGGCCCCTTAATATTGCCGCAAGCGAGCGAAGCGGGATATACGAGCCCGCTAAATTCGGCGTACGAGTTTGCAATATTCGAGGAGGTAACAAATGCTAATCGTCGCCTGTCTTTTGTTTCAGGATTCTGGAACTGCTGAACAAGAGGAAGCTGGAGAAGCTGAAGGACAAATGGTGGAAGAAGAACCCGGAGAGGAAAGACTGCGACGCGGAGAACAGCCAGAGCGACGGGATTAGCATCCACAATATCGGGGGCGTGTTCGTGGTCATATTTCTCGGGATTATCTTCGCCTGCCTAACGCTGATCTTCGAGTACTGGTACTATCGACACCGCGCGAAGATCACTAAGATCGATCGGATCAGCCCACCGAAGAGCAAACCCACGAAAGTGAAACCGATTAGGTTCCACTTACAGCCTCCGCCCACGCACAGCTTTCAGGCTGCGCAGTTCCGATCCAGATTCTAAACAGATCTCTATACTGTTTCGCAAAACAATGTACATACCTTTGTATTTCCCTAAATTCACTACTTCCTGAACTATGATATTGTTCGAATAAAATGGGGCAATGATTGAGCTACAAAGATCAGAACTCTAATGGACACTTTGCACTTTTCGAAAGAAGTTACTTGTTGTTTTAAATAGATTTCAATATTTGATAGTTTCGTAGAACATTATTTTTGATTTTCTTAACTTTATTGGGTTTGATAGCATTTGAAATAGTTTAGGTTAATTTTAGTATTGGGACGATGGATTTGTGATAGAGTAAGAGGTGGTTCGAGTAGCGGTCTTCTCGTAAGAAATTGTTGGATCTCTAGGAGATTTGTCGGAGTTTATTGGACTTGGCAGGCCAGGAATCATTCTGAACGGATATTCATGGATTTTGGAGGGCGAGAACAAGACGGAAGACATAATTCGGGCAAATAACACGCAACGAAGAGTCAGCGTTTGCAATGCCTTTATTTGGTTACTCCCTTCGCGTACATGATTTCGCGCAGAGAACACATACTTCGATTTGTTCTTTCTATCCTCTGGCTTTCATTCCGTCGCTTTGTTGGACACGGTCCGTTCGTCGTTTTCGTGAACGACCCTGTCTGAAACGTGACTCCGTCAACATCCTCGCAACACGCCTTAGCATACATATTCATCCTGGTTCTTTTTATTTCTCGTTTGAAAGGCATTTTTTGTTCTCTAACAATGTTCTTCGTTCACGCCCCCCGAAGCGAGGGCGTGCGTCTCTTTCTCGCTCTCTCTCTCTCTCTCCCTCCCTCTCTCCGGACTACACGTTTCCTCCCCTCTCTCTTTCTTTTTATTTATTTAGTTTTCGTTCTTTTAATTTTATGTTTTTTTCGTTATAATTCTGTTTTCTTTTTTTCTTCACGTGTACGTTTCTCTTTCTCCCTCGTTCTCTCTCTCTCTCGCTCACGATCTCTTTCTCTCTCTCTCAGTTATCCGATATATTTCCTTTGAGGGAGCACAGGAAAAGCATTGGATTACTGGGGACTGTTGGTTTCCTTCGAAACGCGGGATTCCGATGGACAAGGGAGTGGAAATGGGGGATGGTTAGGGCGTTAAATCTTCTAGGGAGAGTTAAATTATAATTAGGGGGAAGATACGATTAAGATAATCCATTAATAATTACGAACAAAACAACAAGAAAATAGAACAGTACTTCGACGATCGCTTTTTTTACGGTTCAATTATCATGCGGCACTTTATCGTCGTTTTTAAATTAGTTTCTACTTTTCTCTGCTTCATCCGTTCTCCGTTCTCGTAAGTACATACTCTGTGTCCTCGAATCTGCTCGGTCTCCGTAGTTTCGTTTTCCCGAGGAGTTTTTTTTCTTAACTACCGACGTTTCCTCCCTCTCTGTATTCTCCTCTCGTTCTTGTTCGCACGGAGCGTCTGCGCATCGGATGAGAAACAGAAAAAAGGAAAACTCTCCGCTCGTTTTCTCTACTACGTTTCTATCAGAAAAATCAGCGCACTAATTTTTTTGCGTTTGTTTCTTTTTCTTTCATCGTTTTCTCTCTCTCTCTCTCTCTCTCTCTCACTCGCTCTCTTTCACTCATGCTCTCTATCTCTCAGTTTATCTCTCTCTCTCTCTCGCGTTCACACGCTCCCCTCGAAAGTTCACGTAAAAGTATTCAACAAGCTACAAAAAAAAACGAAATCTTGTGGACTACGTTCTCTCGATACAATTCATTTTTTTTTCGTTTTGAATTTTCTCTCTCGTTGGCGGGCGCGCGGCACACGCGTGCACGCGCACTCGCTCTCCCTTCGTGATTTTTTTAATTTTTTGTTTAAACACTGGCGTAACATATACACTGTACGTTTTTTTTATGCTTTGTTCCATTTCATTTTTTTCCTTTACTTGTCAAAGTGTTAATAATAATTATCTAAATGAACGTTTAATATTTCCCTTTTCTCGTCTCGCTATCTCGTTTATTTATTTATTTTTTTTTTCGTATTCTTTCCTCTCGCTTGTTTCGTTCGACGACAACCGGGGGATACTTCTTTATTTTTTTTGTCGTTTATTTATTTATTATTACTATTATTTATTATTATTTTATTTATTATTAATAGCGCCGTCTTGGATACATGCATAACAAATTCCACATGCCAAGAGGCCCCCCCCTCTGTGTCGTGTTCACGTTCTAAACGGTTTTGCCGTCTCTTCGCCATTTTTTCGGGGAAAAAAAACATGTACATAGCTAAACCTCGGATATTTTCAGTCGTCGTTTCAGTTATTCTTTCACGTTATTATTCTCGTTTGTTCGCTGTACTCTGTTTACGATCTTTCTTTTATTTCGTGTCATTAGTACGTGAGTGTGTTTATTAGTTCTTTCGTTTATATTAAGCAGCTCGTTATCTATCCGGCTCATAAGGTCAACGGACGCAAAGTCGTCAGAGGCTGGCATCCGAAGCTGCTACTGTGCCTTCTATCGAAAAAAACACATTAAACACGTTAAACGATTTCGTTGTAATCACGGCTCCTGGCTAAGTACTCGGACCGTACACGCTACAAACGCTATGCTACAAATCGCTAAAACGCGATCCCGAGAAAACTGGACGTCTCACAGTTATCGCAAAGCCAATGAAGAATCTCTTCTACGCTCGATATAGTCTTCGGAGGACGATACTTTAATTTCGCAACGTGTCGCTACATGCCACGCTATCGATTACGCATACGTATACATACATATATGTTACGTACGTGTATACAGAGTGTCCGAACGTTCATAATCCAATCAGGGACGATTCCCCGCGAAGAAGCAAGTTGGAAACACAGAATTGACTCGCGAGTTTTAAACGAGTGAAAAATGATCGTACCAATTTAGTAAAAAATTAGTTCATTGGATTCTGCATTTTTACCTTACTTTTTCACCTTATTCCTGATCGTGCCATAAACATGGAGACATCCTGTTCCATACTTCTCGTCCTTCATGTTACAATAGAAGCATGAACTTCAAGATTGAAAGAATTCCGTGAAAATAAACTCGATTTGTGTCCCGTGCCGTCTAAAACGACGCGACGAAACGTCGAACAAAACGCAAATCGTTCGTTTCTGATCGAGTGCGAGAATCAATTTACTGTTCAAGGTCGTAAATTATGTCCCCACTCTTCCACCGTGCCGAATTTTCTCTATAGCCAGCAAAACGCACTGGCATCTTTCAATCTCGTATCCGAGACGTATAGCTAGCGCGACGATTGCTCAAGAACATGATGTAAACGACCTTGAAAAGTCATTCGAACATGTCCTTGGCGAACCAAAGGTGTCCGCTTCTGAACCTTGCGTATTAAAGCTAAATGTTAACGCTGTTTACCCGTCAAACGGGCAAACTCCGCTGAGATTCACGCTTTTACTGTGACACACAACGGCAAACATAACAAAAAAAAAGGAAAAGAAATAGAAGCATACTTTCGAAATTTCTACGACGTCCTAACGATTAACAAACATAAATTTAGCTTCGGTTAATTGTCGAATCGGTCTTTGGTCTAGTAGTACGTTCCGTACTTGCGACGAGCGTTGTTTCCTCTCGAGTTCGTTCGAAGGAACAACGTTAAACGATCATGAACCTAACGCATAGTTTCCCAACCGCTCCTAATTCACAGCCTTTTTTCCAATTTCCAATTTCCAATTTCCAATTTCAAGCGATTAACGCTCTACCTACCGGGAGCCAATTCAAGCTTCTTTCCATTACTCGAGACCAATTGATAAAAAATGCCTAGATCAGTTATCTTTCGAGAACTGCTCGGTAACTGCCGGTAGGTAAAGACTTGGGAAATTAAGAGAAACTGAACAATTTGAACGCCTATACAGACTTTTGCATTGAGAAACTATGGTTCCCGTGGAAATGGGAACGGTCCAGAGCGTCTCCAAATGAAAGAAAAAAAATGGTAAAAAAAGAAAGAACAAAAGAAAACATAGGTAGCTGTGAAGAACCGTGTAGTTCTCTTTTAGTTGATTACCTTTTCCTATCATTGTGCAGAGGTACAGTAGATCGTACCCAGCCCAGTTGACCCAATGCATAGCAATCTTTCTCGACTTTCTCCTCTTCGCGAATTACAGTATCTTCTACTCCGACCGGAGTATAATGGAAATGATCCTGTTCGGAGAGAATTCTGCGTTTGACCGGAGATCGAATGGGCTCGGTTTGAACGCACTTGTCACACTGACGCACCCTGAATTTCAACGTTAGATTCGACGATACCGGAGGAATCGGCGAGTCGCCCTCCCGGTACTCCATGTACGGGCTCTCCCCGCCAGGAAGGTACAACAAGTTTCCTGACTCGGATCGGCGGTACGCGACTCGCTCTAGGGTATTGTTTACAGGAAACGTAGTCCCATCGGCCCACTGACCGTCATCCTTTATCGGACGAAAGTGTGTGCGAGCGGAAGTGAGCAAGTCCTCGTCCGGCTCTGGCAGGCTGTTGTTCACCTTCAGATTTGAACGAGATTCTTTGCGTGTTCCTATGGGTGTTTTACGGGGTGCGACTGGAAAGAAGCAGCTACCTGTCTGAGGACTGTGGCCTAGGGCAGTTAAATTGCTGCCGAGCCCTTTCCAGCGCCAAGACCCATCCATAGCTGAGTCAGACCAGTTTACGTTACTCTCTGAAATGTTAGAATATCACAGTATGTTTACTCATGACACGTTCCACGTCGGTGCAATGGTCAGCGACTAAACTTAAGAACACACGATAAATATGGAACGAAAACGATAATGAAAGAGACACATTCGTAGCACGACACAGATATAGCGATCTACGTCTAAACTTAGTGCGCATACCATTTACTTACATTTCCGAACGATCTCCTATCCGTTAGATATATACTTAAGTCAATATTACTATATCGTGATGCTCATAGATTGTGGAAACTGATCCGAGATACCAACCTGATTTATTCTTGTTACTACATTCGTCCGCATAATCCTCGATGCTGATCAAGTCGATGTCCCACGGAATGAGCGGCGAGTCGTCAACAATTGATTCCTGGTACGGTGTGTCAGTAGCGTAACCATTGTCCGAGGTGGATAAAGTAAAGATTGTCTCGGTAGTGTCTGTTGGCCAAAGAGGTCCTGAAGGAATAGAGAGAGTGGGAGCCGCCCATATAGAAGCCGTGTCCTGTGCATTGCCCGGTCCTGAATCCCATAGTGCTTCCAAGCTCTCGTTAAACTTCGCTTGCAACTGTGCCAATCTCAACTGATCCAACTCTAATTCTCGCTCTTTTTCTCGTTCGCGCTCCATTGATTTGACAAATCCAAAGCTATCTTTTTCCTCTGATCTCCGCGGCTCGATACTCTAAATCAGAACGTATAATTGTCATCGTTTGTTTTCACACGATGCAAAAGTACAAAATACAAAACAAATAAAAAAAACCTACTTTATAAACACTTACAATGGACATTTTAGTTTTTTTATTGCGAGATTTATTATTGTTCTTGTTATTATTATAGCTAACTCCGTTGATTTTATTGTTACTGTTGTTGTTGTTGTTATGATTGTTGTGATTGATGTTGTTTGTGGTAATATTGTTGTTGTTGTTGTTGTTTCCTAAATTTCTCTCCTTTCTCTGAGAGACTTTCTTTAGAGTTGCCGGTTGCAAAGCAGGAAATGCTGCATAGTATCTGAGAGCCCTATCACGAGGTGTCAACGACTCTAAGCTTGTCTTGTTTTCGTCATCAGATTTCTTGGATTCGTCCTCTTTCTCGCTTGAGCCGCCACCTTCCAAATCTCGTAGTTTCATACATAATTCATCGACCAGTGTTTCAACTCCACATTTCTGCAATTGATATCGGATCAATTAGTGTGACAGGTACAGCTTTGTCTAAAATTGCATAGGGAAACTATTGTAGTTACAAACAGTGACAAAGGTGGTTAATTGTGCTCACATTATCAGCAGCACTTGTTAGACATTGCACAACTGCACGTCTCTGTTCTCTGTCTCCTTGCGTTGGCAGCTTAGCTTTGGGTCGGGCACGTATGCGACGTCCTCCGTTCCTCCCTGTGCCCACAGCTTCTTCTGGAGGACTTAGGGCCGAGTCGGGGCGGCGTAGCAGGCTGAGCACAAACCGCGAGTACGCAATTGGGTCTATTCCCAATTCGTCCAGGCGCGTCTCTAGCCACTGACGCAACTCCTCCTCGGCCCTTGTGCCGAACACTTCACCTCCTCCAGGGGACGCCGCTATCCCGACCAGATGCAGTGCCGGGTTCCTCATTTCCTCCTATTAAAGTTCCTCCTAGACCCAAAAACTTTCACAGACTCTACTACCTCCAGGGTGATCATCTTCTCTCCTAAAAACAACAAATCGATTCAAATACAACTGGAAGTTACCGATCATCGAATAGGAGAAACAAGAACTGGACTTACCTATTTATAATAGAGTTACTGTATTATATTATTGTCGTTTAATGTTTCAATTTTACGGAATCCACCACCTTGACATTTATTTACTTGATAAATGTTATATTATTTTCTTCCTCTTGGTTACTTGTAATTTCTTGAGTTTAATTACATAGCCCACAATTAGTGGTAGTATTCCTTGAAATTTTGGTTACGTCGATTAAAAATTATTTGGTTCTTGTGCACAGGTGGTGGATATTTTGTAGTAATGAGGCTGGCAGGTCTTAGCGAAGGATAACAAGTTTAGTTTCCTTCCCATTTTGACGCTGAAAGTCCAGAATTTTCTCCAGTTATAAAATAGTACAATAAACATACAATGAATATAGAAAAACAATCTGAAAAAAACTCGAATATCGCAAATTCGCGAACAAATTGATTGGTACAACTTTCATTTGTTGTTATGCAACGGTATACAGATATTAGTGGCAATACATTAATAACAATGTATAGTAGATGCAAAGTGAAAGTTGAAGACATAAACAAAACACAGCATGGTAAACAAAGCTACAGCTGAATTATTAGTTCCTGAAGTGGTTGCATTTAGTATCTAATGATAACATCGGATGTTGTCAAATACACATAGCAGTGGTATGTAAATGCAAAGCAAAATGAGTCATAGATATTTCAGCTGACTGCTTAGGAATTGACTTGTGACTAATGTCATTTCCAGATAATACATCGGGTTAATCACAGACTATCTTTATTCATTGGGGCAACATAAATCGCCGTGTTACGAAACGTCATCGAAAATGAGGCTTCGTTACAACGGTGTTTCATCATAGAGCAAAATCAATTTTGCAATTAAAAATCGAATTCTGCCGTTTGTGAGGCGCGAAAAGTTCGATCTACCTGTGCGTTTCGCGATTTTCAAACATCTGCGGATGTCAAGCGATAGCGCGTGTTCGTGGAGGCTACGAATCGGTCGTAAATTTGTTGCGCACAATATAAGACGCAGTTGGAAACGTGCGTTTACGTTAGAGGCTGTTAAGTCACGTTGCACGAATCGTGGATCTAAAAACACATATTCCACGTCGTGGCTTGGGAGACAAGTTAGGGGCATCGCATTCAATTACGTAGGACAAGATCAGCAGTGTGAAACGTTCGTGCACCGTTATCAAACGCTGTCAAAGCCGCTTATCGGCAGATTACGCGGTCACGGAAACGATCAAACGCAAAGGGCACAAGTTTTGTGGTTTTTCGCGAGAATCATCAGCCAGCTTTGACCGCTGGGTAGATGTCTCTCGGACTGGTGCACGAAAACAAACTGCAATTTCGAACGCATTCTGCCGCACCAAGGCTGTCTATCTATATGGATTGTTGGCAGACGCATCGCTCTCGAGCAATGCAAATAACCTTGCTCGATTGCGCTATGCATTTCGTCTGAGTCATGAGCATTCGCGTCGGAAACGTCCGACTGTGTGACGTTACGAAACAGAAACAAGCCAAGACTCGCACAAATCGCAGGCTGTCAACGCGCGACATCGAAGGTAATCGCGTTTCTCGCCCGAATAAATGAAATTATTCGAATTTTGACGTACCTGCATGCCTCGAGAGATGATTTTCACCCCGGCCTCTTCTACACACCCCACTCACAGAAAAACATGGCGGCTACTGAAGCTTTGGTGCCCCTCCCCCTTTCGTTGCTGCCAATTGGTCGGTTCTTGCACAAGATTCGAGATGCGTTCCTAAAATCATTTCTCTTGACTCCACTCTATGCCATAGACTGAATACAGTAATGGTTCCAATTTCTGCACACTTTTCGTGCTCCCTAAGCTGGCTCAAACATCCCCACCATTTTACTGCACATCCAGCTTCGCGCAGGTACTTTAGAAAGAGAACGAGATACGGAGGAGAGAAAAAGAGCGATACCCATCAGATTCTATGCGTGGTTGTGCACATGGACAGGAAACCTAGCTTGGCCTTACTTTGCCGCGCTTGCGGCGTCACTCTTTCTGCGCATTTGTCGGTCGGCGCGCCATCTGAAGTATGCGTCGGAAATTCTATTTGTAAAGGAGCTACAATTTTTAAATAAATGAAATCTGTTGCGTCCAGTGTATTTGCGAAAGCTGTTCAATGTACTTTGAGATAAATATGTTCCCTGAAAATGTTTTGACAAATTCACAGAATCTGGGTAAGGTTATCATTGTATTGGCGTGAATCCAACAATTAAAAGTTTTCAATAATACTGCTGAACATGGGGTTAAGCTTATGGAGGAATATAATTTTTTATATTCTGAGACTTTTATATGTTTCGGCGCTTTACGATTAGTTACAAAAATTCAACATAATTGCTTCTTGGATATCCTCTAACCGAATGTATGCGCGAAAATAGTGAGACCACACACGTTTGAGTGAGACAAGCTACATCATATATCGGCGTGACTTGTTCCCACATGTGTTTACTGATTTCATACTCTCTTCCTCACTCGCTGTTTTTCCTCTGTTTCTTTAACTGTGACGGCAGCTCTGTCCTACCAGTACATTGCCAGCCAATCAGAAGAGAAAATTTCTATATTAACCTTCGCTAACGGATCGAGCTGTGGCCTGGAGGTGTGTAGGAGTAGGACCCATTACTCTACATATGTAATATGTAAACGCTATGTAATACGTTTATTTCATCATAAAAAGAGGGTACTTAAGGTTGTCACGTTTCCCATCTCCTCGGCGTTTTCACAGTCCATGTTCACTGTTCAACTGTTTATGTACTTGACTTTCCCGCTCATTTGATTACAGAACGTTGCGCCCGCTGGCATCTGTGTTTAAATATTTTTAAAATGTCACGTGTAAGAAGACTTTCTTTACGGGGTATTCGCAATTTTAGCGATGAAAACGAAACGAAAATTATATTTTTTCGACCGGTAACTTTTATCCACGGCTCATCCGGCACCGGCAAAACAACGATTGTCGAAGCATTGAAATATGCCATTGCTAACGAATTTCCCCCCAATTCGGAGGGTGGAAAGTTTTTTATACACGACCCGGTTTTCACAAAGACAGCCTCGGTAAAATTGTTTGCTATTATGTTATATACTCAATTGTTGTTTATTTCATCAGCACTCTTATTTTTGTACAGGTCCGAGCAGTTATAAAAGCAGAAATAGTGGATAGAAGTAACAATATTCTTAAAATATGTAGACCGTTGAAATGCGCTACAGGAACTGATGGACTACAGTTGCAGATTATGAATGCTACCCTGAGTAAACATGACAAGGTGGTACCACTATGCAGTAAACGTGATAACTTTAATAGAGAACTTCAGTTAACAATGGGTGTTCCAAAACCACTTTTGGATAATGTTCTATTTTGCCACCAAGAAGATCATGGTTGGCCATTTATCGAAGACAAAAAATTGAACGAAAAATTTGATGCAATATTTGACAGTTCAAATATCAATAAAGTACTTGAAAATATTATAGAACATACGAAAGAATTGTCTACAAAGTTAAAATCACTGCGAGCGGAACAATTGTTGTGTAGCTTAATGGTTTCTCAAATAGAAGATAAAGAAAAAAATCTGAGGGATCAAAGAATACAATTGAAGACTGTAATAGAAAAAGTAGAGAAAATTGAAAACGAATTGGAACCTCTAGCACAGAGGATTAAAAATATGGAACAAGTGTATACTAAGTATAAAGATTTACAAATTCAAGAAAGTAATTCCTTTAAAACAATAATGAAACTTTTTCTTTCAACAAAAGATTATATGTTTATAAATGCAATCTCTTTTCAGAAAGCAAGAAAGCAGAGTATGACTTCTCTAAACAGAAAATGAAAAAATTAGAAGAGAATATAGAAGAAAAGTTTCATGGTTCAATGGAAGAATTGTTGGCTGAAATAAAAACATATGAAGATAAGTTGAAGGAAAAAGTTGATACGATAGAAGAGGTATAATACTTCTTCCCAGTTAATAAATATCTTTATACTTCGTACTTGCACTTATTTTTTTTTATATTTAGTTTGAGACAAGAATAACCAAGATATCAAATTTATTAACCAGTGGAAATGTCAGTAATGATTCTTTAAAACAACAAGTTGAAGATTGGGAAAAAATAGTTACTAATCGCAATAAAATACTAAACAAAGCATTAATGGCATGCCAATTAAATACTATAGATTCTAGTATTTCTGAAATGGGTTCGAATACTATTACATATTACAGAATTAAAATAGATATTTTCAATTCCCTATACAATTGAGCTGTTTTTAATGTTGTAGAAGTTGTAGCTTTAATCAAAAGATTGCAAGAAAGAGTACAAGAGCTAGAACATATTGAAGAGGAAAACAGAACAAGAAGAGCAGAGGAGGAGAAAGAATTACAGAAACATGTGAATATATTACGTAGCAAATATTTGACAATTGAATTGGAAAAAAATTCGAAAGAAAGTGAATTAGTTGCGATGAAAGATAAAATTGATAAAATAGAATTGGAGATGATGCAGGTATATCTCACAACCTCTATCAAAATACTGTTTCATAAGTATTGGATATATTAGTATAATACATTTAATTTAATTTTAAGATTCAGGGCTCTGCTAATAAGTTACAGTCTATAGAATACAAAATACAAAAAGTAAAAAAAAAAGTTCAACATTTGAACAGAACATTGAGAACAGTAAAGGAGAAAGTTGCTAGTAAAATAAAATTAAGAGATGAAACGGAAGGAAAGTTGAATGCTGTTGAAGAGGAAATAGCTTCATTATCAAAACAAAGTCTGTTGCTATCTGAACTGGAATTTCATAATAATTTATTAGTATCAAAGGAAGAAGAATTACAGAAGTTAAAAAATAAACATGAAGAAACTGTAAAAGACTTAATCGGTATAAAAAAACTGGCACATATTAAATTAAAAAATAAATTAGATACAACTCAAGAAGAACTGGTACTTACAAACTATAATTAAAACTACACAAACTTCCACGATTTATTTCTATTATTAATAAAGTTAATTACATTCATTTTTTAGATGACTCAAATAGATGTTATTAAACTTAAATATCAATTTAATGAAATGGAAGTAAATTCATTAGAATGTACAATGTCGCAAATTGAGAGCAAGCTTCAAAAAAACAAAGAGAAGGAAATAGGAGGTGAGTGAAAAGTAGTTCTAAAAGTTCAAAATAAATTTATTATTAAGGATAAATTTTCATTTTCAGCTGATGAATCTGAGTTTTTAAAATCCAGGAAGCTCAAAGATGTGCAAGATAACAGGTAGCTACGTCCATTGAGAAGTTGTTTATAGGGATTATATAAAACAATTGAAAGAAACAAGTCCTCATTGTTCTTTATGTTACAGAGACTTCGAAGAATGTCAAGCTGTTGAATTAAATATACAGCAAGAAGGAAATGATCGTGAAAAATTAATGTAAGTATATTAAAGTTTATTTTTAATGCATTTCTTTTCATTTCGTTTTATTAAATTTATAATAATTTAATCATAATTTATAGGAATAGTTTAGAGACGTCTAAATCTGAGCTAGCAAAATTACAAACGTCTGTAACGGAATTGAAAAACCAGGAATCAGATCTCGAAAAAAGATTAACGTTGACCCAAAATATTATGAGTGATATCGTGTCATGGGATAGATGTAATGATGACATAATAAAACACAAACAGGCGATCGATAGTGTGCAAACCCTTGTGATTAATACAGGTATGTAAGTAATCTTAACTCTTTGAATCCCAAGCAGCGCGATCGGGCTGTTCAGATTTTATGTCGAGAAAACTCGGCACATTTCGAGCGTTGTGGACGGTCCGTCACCGACTATCGAAGTCGCCCGCGTTTAATTATATGAAGCTTGATATATAGATTACAACAAATACCTTTTTACGACTAGGTATTAAATCAGAACGTACCAGTGCAGAAGCTCAAAGTGAAAGGGATGAGTTAAAAAAATTATTAGAAACTATTCGTCATGATATCGAAATTTTGCAATCCTCGATAAATTCACCGAATTATAATACGAAAGATCTTCTGCAGGAGTTAAACGCATTGTGCAAAGCACGATTTAAAATACATGTAAATGTGCAAAAAGAGATAACGTTAGAAGAAGAAAAGCACCCACTGTTCTTTAAGCAAGTTTGTTTAGGAATGTCGGTGGATAGTTTAAAAGAAAAATCTGCAGCAGCAGAAGTTAATTTAAATTTAGAAATCGAAAAATTAGAAAAGAAGAAGAAAGAAAATTGGGAGAAACAGGAATTGGAAAGAAAAATATTAGCTGAGAGGTCTGGACATTTATCCGACTTAGAAAAAATACAACACGATATCGATACATTTCAGTACCATAAAATTCTTAAAGCTTCAGAACATTCCGAAAATCAGATCAAACCTTATGAAATCTTAATCAAGCATTTTCGATGTGGGAAAAGGAACGCTGAAACAACGTTAAACAAATTGAAAGAACAAATCACTCGTGAAGAAGTTAAAAAAAGAAATTTATCTGATAATGTTCTGTTACGGAAAGAGAGAGAGAACTATAAAACTTTACAACAGCAATATTCCGATTTGAGAAATAAATTAAATTCTGTTAAATCCTTTGATAAAATTAAAGAAGATTTGCAAAACATGCGACTTCAGGAAAAAGTGCTCCTAAGAGAGGTAGATTATTTAAGTTAATTTTTAAGAATTATTTATTCAACGAGTATTGAAGTACAATCTCAATACAATGATCTTGATTTTCTTTAACTCTGGTAAAAGTAATTTTTTTATTCAGTAAGAAATAAAAATTTCCTACAGTACATTAACTTTCTTGATTCAAAATGTCTACGATGAGGTTTTACACCATTCTGAAATAGTTTAAAACTCTGTTTAGAGAAACATCTTAACCGGTAATCGAGAACAATTAGAAAGAGCAATAAAACAGGACACTGAGGATTTAAAGCAGAGTAAGTACGAAGGAGCGCGTCAGAAACCTACGGAAAAGTTGGCAGAAATAAAGGTAATATAACAATACCCTACTTTGTAATATGATAATATTGTAACTTATCTCTTAAATCAGCATTTAGAAGAAAGTAAGTTATGTCTCGAAGCATGTAGTCAAGCATTGGACACAGCTATCCTAAAATATTACGAAGAACGTGTGGCATCGGTCAATAGAATTATGAAGAAGCTGTGGAAACTCTTATACGTTGGGTCAGATGTTTCGTCCATAGAAATTCGCCTAGACGCTACCAAACCTATGGGTAGTGCAAAAAGATCATATACCTATAAATTGGTTCAAACAAAATATGGTCATGAAATTGACACGAGAGGTCGCTGTAGTCCTGGACAAAGAGTAAATTCTTTTAGCAGAAATGTAATTGTTAAAAATAGTAAATTCGTTCATTTATATAATGCTAATTTCAGGATCTAGCATCTATAATTATAAGATTTGCCTTAGCAGAGACTTTCTGCAAAGATTACGGAACTTTTGTTTTGGATGCACCAACAAGAAATTTGGATCAAGAAACTGCAGATAATTTGGCAAATACACTAGCCGCGTATGTTGCAATCATTAGTATTAGCATTAGTTTAATTGAATACATGAATCTTAAATGTTGTTTGATATTACAGAATTGTCAAAGTACGGTCACGATTTCACAAGAATTTTCAACTGATCGTAATCGATCATAATGAAGAGTTTTTGTTCAAATTAGCTGAATTATGTGAATATAGAGGCTTTTATCAATTATTTAGAAAAGATAAGTATGTATATGATATATATGTGTATATGTATTAGTAGAAATATCATTTTAAATGTATTGTATGATTACAATTTTACGAATTCCATAGTGGACACTCATCAATTAGTTATTGTCGAGTGGAAAGCCAAAATTTGGGAGCGTATGATGTAGTGGAACCATTGTCTGAAGACGAAAATAATGAAAATTCAAGCAAAGAATTAAATAGATATAATTTACGAAAGAAGAAAAGACATAGGAAATCTGATGACGAGAATCACAGTAAAGCTCAGACCTTGAAGAAAAGATGTTTATAATATACAAGACTGTTAATTCGAGAACTGAGGTTACTTATGAAAAAGGTTTGTAACACAATCCCTCAAAGCCTAAAATTAAAAAGTAATTTTTTATTGTTTTCAGTATTATTTACAATAATTTGTATACATGAGAAGTTTATGTTTATATATTTGTTTTACTAAATGGTAACGATTATACTTCCCGCCTTAATAAGCGCGCGTAATTCACCATCGATAATACGCATGCGCAGCGCTGAAGCTGCAAATCTACCAGTGTTTATTATTCTATAGAGTGACGTAAAGTAAAGTAACATTTGACCGAACCTTAAGTCTAGGATTCAGTATTGCGTATTAACCATAAATTTATAAATAAGTAAATCTAACCTCTACAAAATGTGTACTTTGTGGTCTTAGGACTAGAGAGAAGTGTAATAGTATGTAGACATTTAACTTTTCATAGTTTTGATTGTTTACAATATGTTTAACAAGTAATTCATATATATTTTGACTGCAAGGTATTCTACACAATTTGTTATGAATTGATGTTTTCACTAATTTGAATGGCAAATTCCAAAAGGTTCTTGGAATCTATAATTTCTTCGAAACATATCTAACCAAAAAGTCTAGTGTGCAATATACGATATACGATGTAAGTTTTTATTATTAAAGATATATACAAATTGTTTTATAATCATTTTGCATACAATTGGCTCTTTTATTCCATCAGTATTTTTGCCTTGCTATCTACTTTACCGACTGTTTTTTCCTCTCACGAACACAAACATCCATTTCCAATATTTCTATTCTTAATCTCGTATTTCCTAAGTCTCTTATTCTACATCTACTTTATTGTTTTCTTTCTTTCTTACGTCTCACTTTTTCCGTCCCCTCACCTTTTTCTTGCAATTTATTTTACCGAACCTTGTGCATGTACCTTTATATAAATCGATTTAATGAAAGTGTATCTATGATTTAAAAGGAATAATGTTAATTAATGTAGTAATGACAGTGAAATTACGAAACTTATTTAATCTATTTGAAAAAATAAAAAGTATTTGCCAGGTGTGGGGTTCGAACCCACGCTCCCTACCGGGAACCAAAGCTTAAATCTGGCGCCTTAGACCGCTCGGCCAACCTGGCTCGGTGACTAGATTGGTTTCATTTTAGTAGACATATAACTGTGTATGATTTCAATATTAATTAAAAAATTTGTACAAATTATTCGAAAGAATACGTTCAAATAGTATAGCCAATAATATTTCCACAACATATATTAACAAGATATTCGTCATTCGCTATTTATAATCACGTAGGCACGCGAAACCGACAAGTGTCCAAATTCTTTTACAATATAGTTTACTACGTCAAAAAATATTAATGTCAGTAATAAAAAGAATTGATTAAAGTACGACAGAGAATATAATAATTCAAACAATAAACTTAAGACTTGTAAAACTGAACAATTAAGAAATACTTCCTCGTTTATAATCATTTGTACGTAATCTGTAAATTATTCATATTCTTTTAGAGTCTCGTGTAGTATTTTCAAAAGTAATACAAAATAATACATCGCGGAAATGAATTGTCGCTTCTTCCATTTATTATGTTCTGTAATCACTCAAATATCGTAATAGCAGAATAATACTAATTGTTTTTAGTTCGATTGAATATATTTGTAATACGTTTCATTTATATTCGATAATAGTGTACGATTTTTTAATCTTTTTGGAAAATCAGCTTCTTTCCCTTGGAGAAAAAAAGTAGTTTTAAACATTTATGAAGTTCGGCTAACTAAGATAACCAAACAATGGAACACTATATTATACAAAGACTATCTTTATTCATACAAAAAGTAATGTGTGAGCATTTCTTGTTATTATGAATTGATTGTGTTTGGATAAATCTTTCTGTTACAAACATTAAATTGATGCAGCTGAAATCACGTTGTTTTGGTGTTGTCAAGATTGTATATCGCTTTAGGAAATAATTACGAAGGTTTGAGTGTCTCATAAAATGCTTTATTTATCAGATAAGTAGCGAGAACTGCAGGATGAAGGAAACTCTATAGCTTTGGATGAGGATTACCGATAATCAGCAGATGGTAATATTCTTTTACATCGATAGACGCGCTATACGTTATACTCGAAGGGTAGCATTGCCGGGGTTCACAAACAGAATTCAAATGGAGCCAACTCGTCGAAAGAGCAGATCTTATCGCAGCGAACTGTCAAGGGTGCATCACAGGATTGCTCCTATCCCTGCCAAGCCCCGGTGGCTCATCCCCTTTGACGCCCAACTCAAATTCTACCCTGATATCGCTATGACGTTAGGGGCACGTACGCAGCGGTGCATCAAAATATGTTTTAGCATGATATAATTTACAGTTATTGAGGAAATAAGATTTTCTTCTTATTCAACATTTGCAGTGTTCATTTTGTTGAGTTGAACAATATGAAAATAAATCTAGAGCCACGAGAAAATTTGTGAATTAGAATGATAGATGGGTATATAAATGATGTATGGTAATCAAGAAAATTAGAATTTTTGTTTCACTTAATAGTTGTATTTTTTATTTGTTCGCCAAAGTTACAGTTGTTTACATTTTATAGTTGCATCGCCAATTAAGTTTTTGGAAACTGATGTATTTTTTCTTTATTTATATTTGATATATTATCTACATGATAGTTTCGAAGAATAAAAACAAACTTAAATGACAATTTGATTGGCGTGTAGCTCCCTCAGTTAGTTGATGTAATTAACAGTCAATGACGAAACTAAATTAATCGTATTGGGCTCAAATATGGTACCGAAAAGTCTTAGTTTTTTCGGTTTTTTAATCTTATTGCACCTATCAAAAGAATTTATGTAAAATTAGTGCTCCATGTAATTCAAATATTAATGTTTTAAAACTTTAAATAAGGAAATTATTTTATTAGAATTTTTGGAAGTTAATTTATTGGAATCTCAATGTTATCAATACGACGAAATTCTACATGAAAGTTCTAATTACTAAAAAATTTAATGAACCTTATCTATTTATCATAAAATTTACAGTTTTATTTTTCTTCTCGGATACCAATCAAATGGAGTGTGGTACACCTCGTGTACTGTTTTATGTGATTGCACGTGCCGAAAGAAAACTAAGCTGACGGCTCGCGGCGGATTGGCGGGTAGCAGGGGCGGGTTGTTTGCAGCGAGGGGCTCTGAACACGTGAGTGAAAAAGCCTATTAGTATGTATACATTGAAGTGCAAAATTTACTGTACCGAACCTTGAACAGGATCGCAGTATGTTCCACAATGTTTTACATTATAATTTCAATTCGCTCAATTTTGTGAAATAAATTATTTATTATGTTTAACTTATGAAATAAATTATTTATTATGTTTAACTTATGTTTCTTATATCTTTACCTTATTATATTTAATATTGTTACGTTATCTGAGTTATTATAATATATTTGAACCTTCAGATGTTAATCATCGGATTACAAAATTTATAAATTAGCGCGAACTTAGATTGCTCCCGGTGCTCTTTTGTTTCATTCAATCGGTACGAAAACAATCTGAATGGTTCGAAAACAATGATCAGCAATTACGAGATGTTTGACGACAAAAAAAATTCAATTTGGTTAATTAGCCGCTGCGTGTTCCCGCGCGCTGCGCGTTGCGTAAAATAATAGCCAGATGACAAATCAGTGATGAAGTAGAATGTTTTCGCAGGAGCCGGGCAGGGAATCTGTATCGCAAGAAAAATGCTTTTCCATTGTTCCCGCGTTGTAACGTTTTTCTATGAGGCACGTGTCGGTCGTGCCGCATGCCACGTGCCGGCCAATCGAAATCTAATAACACAAACAGCCTTACAATAACGCGCATCGTATGCGCTACCGTTTGGCGGCTGGAGGTAATAGGACACCATGTGAACTAATCGCCCGGGATTGGCTCTCGAGATCCTCTTTCGCTATTTGTTGATCCCACTATGCGGTCTCTCCTGGGAGAACAAGCGCTGTAGCAGAAGGTGGTTGTAATCATTCTTCGATCGACGCGAAATAATCGAGATCTACTATTTTGCTGGTTCGAAATTGCGAGATGTCCTCGATAACATTTAGTAATGTTCACAAAGGAGTTTTCGCTCTTTATTTTCACTCTTGCGGTACAGTCTTTGATTACAATAATTTTCCAGGAATCGGCACGAATGATTTAAACAATTGCAATCGGCACCACCGTTAGCCAAAATGTTATTACAAATAGCATACAGTCTATTTTAGTTTGTACGGGTATTTTCAATGCTTACGTCAGCAACCGGATATATCCGTTTGCAATAATTCCTCCAACGATTATTTCTGTTCTTCTAAATATATAATAAATATGTCATAAAATCATTTCGGGTACAATAATAGGTATTCAAATTAGAAACAAAATGCTTCGGATAATCGATTGTATATAGTTGGCGACAGATTGGATCGAAATAAGAAATATTTGGTACCTACCTCTGCAGCGAGTGCGATCGATGAAGGCGACGATGGGATTGGACAAAAGAATCACAAAAGTTCGTTGTTAATTCTCAAAAATGTAAGTTGAATTTATTTTAATATACACCGACGAGTGTCCGTACGCGCGTGTGCGTGCCTGGGCGCATCCGCCTGCGTACACCAACGACGCGTCATGTAAAATATGACATGATCGAACGAAAGTGATAATCAATATTACAATCAACATCACAAGATCACAGAGCGCGCGGCTCCTGGACAAAGAGTGCACCCTCCGCGCGAGGCAAGGGTGCTCGCCAAGTCGATATGCAAAAAGGAACTGTTTACAATAATCAATTTTTAACGACACTCGTTCCGATAAACGATACGATCTACGCTCGTAATCCACTGGAAAACTCTGGACTAATTATGGATTTCAAGTTCTGATATATGCTTCGTATACTTTCGTGAGATTCGTTCGGTGTGAGATTCGTTTTGGGCCGGCTCGTCGAATGATTCAAATCAACTATACTGTATACGGTTTTTTACAGAGTCGTCGCGCGCAATCCGCTGTTTAAACGTGGCCTGCCATTTGGAACGATTCATTCTCTTCGGAGGAACGAACGAAGGCGTGATCGCGAAATTAGTCGTGGAAACCACCGGGGAACGTAAAATTGCTGACATTTAGTCGGAATGAACTCGGCAAACGCGTTGTTTACGCTCGATACGTTCGTTTCGGAGAAACAATCGAAAATAGGAGGGTACTAGTACGCTTAGTAGAATTTTTGTCGACTGTACTATACCCGTTCCATCGACTATACGCGTGTATAGTCCGCACGTTAAAAGGTTGGATCGCCGCCATACAATCGTACAATTATACGGAGTTAAGCTACGGTTGCTCTACGATTATGTACACCTATATATAATAATTCTTCGTCCTACAATCCCGTTTAATATCGTTTCGTTGGGCTCCTAGAAATACTTCTGTCGTTTTTTTTTTTTGTACATCGCAACAATATTTACAAGAAAATTTACAAATTACACGTTAGACGATACGCTCTACCTAGCTGATATTGGTTAGTCTTCTTAAAACGTACGGGTAGGAAGTTAAAATTTCAAAGTCGAAAATGCTCTCTAAAACTATGACGTCTGTTATTCAGTGATAAGCGATATGTCCGTCTAGCGGTGTCCGTGATCCTCGACCCTCGACAGTTTTCTGCTCGGATTCATTAGAAAATTCCTCGACACCCTGTGAACAATCCTCTGTTCACACGTATACTGCTCCCGTTTACCGAACGTTCGATTTGTTACGTGAAATTCCTTTAACCACCTTGCTACAAAATCGATGGAAAACACTTTCAAAAATATTCTGTCAGAAGTTTTGGTCGCGTAACGCGCCGCGAGAGAAAACGAAGATGCCGGATGCATTCGAGTTCATCCGCAAAAGGCTCTCTTCGCATTTGATACAGCTATGTCGGTATTACGAGACGACTATAGTCGTTCGGCCTGGTGAATCTTTCTCATTAACAACTCGAGACAGCTTCCGTAAGCTGGCAGTACAGCGGGATGACCGAAACAATCCAAGAAAATGATCTTACACGATAGACTTTAGTCGGTAGACCGCGGATTTTATGCATTCGCGACAAAAACAGGTACGTAACGTGTCCAAAGTGAAAGAGAGAGAGAGAGAGAGAGAGAGAGAGGGAGAGAGATTCATAAAATTTATAAATATCATAACATCGTTTTCAATGTATTGAAATGATCAAGAGACGAAACAAATCTCTTGCAATCGACGCGGGAAATTCGCGATCTCGCATAAAGATCCGCCGACTAATCGTCGTGATTCGAACAGCAGAAAGTGTGTAGTCGCATTCTTAACGAAACAAAGTTTGTGTCCGAGGGTTAAAGCTTTTTACAACAGTTTCCGTTACGTAACATTGAGAATCGACAACGATCGATAGATTGCTCTTCGCACTCGAATACAGCTGATCTAATTTATTTGGTTTTACTTTTGTATAAATATTGTACCATCCGAGCGACTATGTCGATAGATGCAAACAAAAAACAGACGAGTGTTTTTTTTTTCGATATGTATCATTCCTTAACTTATATTCGATCGTTGATCGTAAAACGTTACCGATTTTTGCACTGGTTTCGATATAACTTCCAAACACGATTCTCAAGCTCCGACGAGAACGATCGCGTTCTCTTCCCCTGTGCGGCGGTTGTACGGCGATCGGGGAAACGTAGAACCCGAGGAGGCTCGACTCCGATTCAAGAAAGCGATATTGTCAACTACAAGTACAATGATTAAGGGAACGTTAGAATTCGCTGAAACATTCGGCGTCAGTGAATCTCGCTTTCGTGAAGGCGGAGGCATTCGATCTTCTCGCTGGAGCTTACATCTCGTAACACTATTTGTTACTAGACGAGAGCAACGGACTGGCGGTGTTTGAGTATCCTTGGCTGCAGGTGGGCAACATAAATGGATTCATGTTGAACGGTGAACCGACAACCTCTCCTAGTCCTGCAACATACCCACTGTCGGTTATACGTTAGTATAATTCGCCATGACGTAAGATGAAAAGTAAATGAATAAGAACGCCACGGAACGAGATTAACGGCCATGCATATGACTTGAAAACAATTCATTTCAATTAATATAAAGTCTAAAACGATTTGTTGTTTCGAGGTAAAATATTCTTTAAATATTCGCAAACATTCTCGACTAATTTTATATGCACGCAGATCCGCGTTCTAGTTATTTGCGATAGGATCTCAATGTCTGTCGTAAAATCACTTTAGAACATTTTGCCAGCGAGGCTGGCATTATCTGCTAATTGATTGATTTGCAGCAGTTCGCGTGAGTCACTTTGCACACTGCGGAGACTTGAATGAACTGCACGCAGTATCGGATCGAAGGTCGGTGCACATTACAACGCGAAGAACGAGCTGTATTTCAGGCGTCGTTCAGACACGTGCCGACAAAATTGCCACTCTAATGATCTCGTCGACTAAGTGGTTCTCTCTTAACTATCAATCGCAATAAACGGGATAACAACGTTCGTCTCTATAGCGCCTTCTCAATCCGCGTTACCGAATATTACGATCAATTTTCGATTGCAATTCCCATCAGGACTAAAAAGAAACCTTTGCTCGTTAACCTTGACATAACCTTTGTTGATAAAATACGATAATAGCTATCGCGTATCCAGGCAGTTTTGCAAATTAAGAATTTATTAAAAGTATCTGGAAATTAAGCAAACATTCTTAACGTATGCTCAAGTCACTTGTCAAGTCATTTATAAATAATCAACAGTCTACGAATCTCCGTGCAAATTGTCACTTTCGCGTGTAATTTTGTGCAAAAACAAATAGAATTTCTTTGATTGGCTAAAAAGGGTTATATTTATGGAAACAGCGAGAAACTTTTCTAGCATTCTCGAAAGCGTCAGGAACGCGCAAAGATCCGCAGTCGAATAATTTGACAAAGGAAAACTCAAAGAGAAACAAGGCAAATGCAACCGAATGTAATCAAGGGTGGTAGTAAACAGGGGTGTTATCAACGGTTTGTAAATGAACGTGTGTACATACATTCTCGAATCTCGTCTCTTGTGAATGTTTCTCATAATTCTTTAATCGCAGTGCATGGGGTGGTTGTGGTGGTGATGATGGTGGTTGTGATGGTGGACGGTTAGCGGTTACTGGGCGGCTGTGGCGAGGTGGTGCTGTGTGGACCAGTGCGGTGGGACTGAGGTAGTCGGTGGTCGTACTACGGGGGCGAACGCACTCCCGTCCCCGGACGTATAGAAAATGCCATACTGTTCGTGCGCTAAAAACGAAAATTTCACATAAGGAAAACTCATAAACGTGCGTGCACTCGGACGTGATACCGACAAAAACATGGGAAGCTGTTGGCTGTTGCGTGTTAGGACTCGGTGTACACGTTTACATACATGTAGAAACACGCATGCGCTCGGAATCGGACGACAACCAAACTATGCCCAAGTCGAACCGTTTTGTGGATCTCGATTTTTCATATCATCGAAAGAAGTGATTCGATTTACGGAATCGTTTCAACCCTTAGCATCATGATTCTTCTATCGTGCCTGGAAAAGTGTCTGGTGCAGATATTTATTATAATTTTATGTTGGACATATTTTATTAGGACAGTATTCTGACTATGAAAGCAGTAATCACAATTTCGTTTCAGATATTACTGGAAGGGTTGGCGTCGCTTCCTAAATTGATCGACAAAGTATCGTTTTCTTCTCACTCGTTGTTAAGCAATTAATAACGCGTCGCAAATATAGTTCATATTTTGACAGTTTCGGACAACCGTGCAGGGTGCCGCAAAATAATATCTGCTCGTCATGATGCCGAGGGTGAACAGCAAGGAACATTCTGCGACAGTTCGATGTGCGACAGATTTTGGTAAACGTTGAAGCGATGAGATGAATTGACAAGAATGTTTTCGGGGGCGCCGAGGCTACTGAGAAACGACTTACGCGAAGTGTAAAGGGTTGGACTACCCGCGTAGGGATTGGCGACCGAGTAACTTCCATTGGTGCTGTGACTGTGGGGTGTGCTGGCCGAACTTCCGCAATAACCGCCGCCAGTTACAACCCCGCGTGGACTCGCGCTACTGCTTTGCCTATAGGCGTCGACGTTTCCACCGACGCTGCCACCGACGCTGCCCCCGACGCTGCCACCGCCACCTCCGCCACCTCCGCCTCCAGCATTGGCTCCTGTCGTCACGGAACTACCGTCTAAAAATAGAAACCTGCCCGTCAGACGAACCCGTCAGTATTTCATCATTCTGTGCGCAACTTGTTGCCTAACCCTTAACCGGACATGTGATTTTCGGCCTCGCCCTTTACCAACAAATGGAAACACAACGAATTCCCAAGATTTCTTACGAACCGAATGCAAGCGTTCAAGTTTCTCTTATCGATGCCATAACCAACGGGAATGGGGTCGACCCATTCGGTACCGGCAGTTACACATCTCCGGTGACTACTGTTATTATGCTTTTCCTATGAATTCTAAATTAATGCGTGAACTTAAAACTTTTGAAATAGTTGAAAAACGAAGAGAAATCGGAACAAAGAAACCCATAAACTTTGTTAAATTCTTTTTCCGGAAGTTTCCGATGGCATCGAAAAATAATGCTTCGCATGCCAAGGGTTAAAGTGTTAGCGTGTAGCATCGCGTGTGATATTTTCATTCGATTAATTTTGTCGAATTGAAACAGCCACGAAGCGCCGTGTTATCTGACCGCTCTTTATTGACGCGGTGTGTGCGAAAAAGAATTTTCGTCAAAAATAAAAGGAAGAAACGCAAGCGGAAAGCACGCCGTAGAAATCTTCTCGTCGCTAACTTTGGGAAACTATGGTCTGGAGGACGGAACTTGATCGTGTGACATCATGGTTACCATTTTCTGTGGAACACGAAATAGCTTTGAATATTTACCGTCCGTCCATTTCGCCGCACTACCGTTTTCTTGCACTGTCACTGCCAGTTGCCCTGTATACGAGTTGAACGCCGTCGCCGAACTGGATGTGGGCGGCGCAGGTGGGTGGCCCGATCCGGGACTCCTGGGAGCACCTGTAATTCCCGCGTTTCCACTCCTAGGCATACTGTACAAAGCTTCCGCGAGGTCCGCCGCCCTCTTCAGTATAATCTCCTTCGGTAATTTCTCGGGATCGCCGGGGTGTCGGGGAATCAGCTTTTGTAACCTTTGGAAGCCATAGTCGATCGTTGGCTCGTTCAATGCTGAAAGATTAGCGGAAACACGGCATTGCTTTAACGAGACCTTGCTGAACCAAAATTTCAGTCAATCGTATAACTGGAACATAGAAATATCTTGAACAAATTTCGGACCGTGTGGATTAACCAGTTAGCCAGCATAATCTCCTTCAAAGGTGTGCGATCTATACGATATATAATTTAATAAAGAGTTTCAAAGTACATATCCTTCTTCACCAGTTTTTCACGAGTATACTCGTCGTGGAACTGGTTAATTTATTAGTTGCAATTATGCGGATTCTGAAGAAATTGAAGACATTTTTAATTAATTAACTTACTTTAATTAATCTTAACACTCGCTACGTGAAACTCTAGTTAATTTTGGATATTGTGAACCCAACTGCTATCGATACGATATTGAATCGAAGAAAAGGTTATACTCACAAACATAGACAAATCTCCCTGGTGCCCCCTTGCAAAATTGTTTAGTCTTGTACGATAATGTGACCTCGACAACGCCCGGTATTTGCCTCGGCGGTGTTTGAACCCTGATCGCGTTCGGTGTGATTAGCTGAAAACGAACAATTAAAATAATCAATTCATTGACTACAACTGTTAATAAAATAATCGATTCACCAAATTTGCCTATTGTTTAAAATGAAGATAAATTACCTCGCTCCAGACCAACATCGATCCAAACACTACTTGAAGTCCGTCGAAGAAATTGTCACCTATGATTATCACCGTCGATCCTCCGGTCGTCCAGCCTTCGTTCGGTGATATTGCCTTTATGCATGGCGTTTGCAGGGGAACTGGAGTGTAGAGACCTGATCGTACAAAAGTGTTCATTAGACATCGCAAAAGTAGGTTAGCTACTTTAGGTTATCAAAAAGTGTCAACGCAGATTGCTTTCAACGATTACGAACGCGTTGATCGGTACGAAAAATCCCAGTTTTCATGAATTCTTCATGAATTCGCAGTGACAATTTTCACGAATTCGAATTCCTAGAATATCTCTAGAATATTTCTAGAATGTTCCTAAAATATTTGTAGATACCGGGTTATTTGAACGCCTCGCAATAAAATTAAATTTTCATACAAATCTGGTGAAAGAGTGCTATCCCTCGTACACAATCGACAACTATTGAACGCGTTTACATGTAGACTGTCTAATAACCTTGACAAGTATTAAACAACTAATTCAATTAATGAAATCAAAACTAAAGACAAAGTTTGTTTATTACTTCAACTCTTCCGCAGCCTACAATTCACAATAGAATACAATCTACTCAAATCCATGGCAGTAAAATTTTCGAACCTGGTCAGAGCCTAGCGTTACCCACAGTTGGCCCAGCCACACAGTCCTCGTTAAACGGCCGAAAAACTCCGGCAAAGATTCCGCGGCCGTGACCGGCGTAGGAAATCAGAGAAACAATAACACGCGGCTTGCGCGTCGGAAAAAAGAACGACTCGTACGAGAATAAGTCGAGAAATTACGCGATTCCTCTCACCAAGCCGAGACGGTTAGTTAGGGGGTGGGATACGGAAAATTATCTGAATATTCTGTTTATTTGGTCGAGGGTGAGTGGTGGGTATATATTTCTCGTGGCGAGCAAGTTCAAGCCGCGAGGATGAGAGAGCCGCCGGTAGAGGGAGAACGACGGAGAATCTATGAAGGAGAAAGACGTCAACCTTGCAGCGAGAGAAAGAGAGAGAGAGAGAGAGAGAGAGAGAGAAAGAGAGGAAGAGAATGAGGGTCGGAGTGGCCGGAGAAGAGTTGTAACAAGAAGGAAGGGGGGGCGATCGGGCCGTTGGTGTCTCTGCTTGGAATTTATAACCCAATGATATCATTTTGTACCCCGGCGAAGCCAAGCCACCCCCGGCACCGACCCTGCTAGAACGGAGCCACGGCAGAGTGGCTGACATCATGGTATATTGCTCCCAGTGATGCTCAAACAGCTTCCACCTTCGATTGCTTGCGCGCTGTTCGCCTATTAAATCCCAAAAGCTTAAGAGACACCCACCCCTTAACGTAGTCAACGAAAAACCGGCTCTCAACCAACCCGTCGAAACGATTCCACTCGAAAATGTATGTCTTTACGGCGGAATAAAAAAATCAAATTTAGTTGCTTGATTTGAAATTTCTTGGACATTTTTACCGACGATGTTATCGCGGCTCTTTAGTATAGATCGAATATCATTATTGTTGGTAAATGCTTCGAACGTGTTTTTGAGTTTCAAACGGTACAAAACTGTTTTTTAAGAGCCCATGGTTCATTTTTATGAATTAATAAATAACTCCAACTAGTAGAATTTAATAGCTCCGTTTTAAAATTTCTTTTTGATATTTGGTCGAAACACGCGACACATTTAGAAACGCCTGCGGAAACGCTGACCATTGGAATTTGACGTCAGCCTAAAAAGAAATTCCGCAAAATGTAAATTTTGTAAATGTAAATTTTCTTCGATTGAAATGCTCTTATTCTCGACCTCGTTGCTTCTCGAAACGATTGACGTTAATATTGCTTAATAAGATTTTATTCGTCGCTTGTTTCGCCGGAGGAGGGACGTAAGAATAGGGGTGTAGCGTTAAAGGGTAGCGATCCGAGTGTAAATGAGGATTCTTCGATGGGACAGAGGTATTTATTGCGTTCAATGTACAAGAAAGTCGTTAAACAGAGGCGGCCACGTTGGCAACCACTCCGGTAGAGAATTGTCGAGCGAAATGGTATGGGGCGGAAATGTAGGAAGAGGTGGAGTGGAAGGAGGAGTAGGTGGAGGAGGAAGAGCAGGAGGAGGAGGAGGAGGAGGAGGAGGAGGAGGGTTGAAAGAGGGATTCAGTAGAGGAGGCCGGAACAAGCGTACCAACCCGGAATAAATAAAATCCCCCGTGCCATTACTGAGCGGTAAGGGGTGCTACTCTCTACTCCCGAACTCCTCTTTTACCACCAAACCGTCGTCGAAGTCGAGGAGCCGTTGTACTCGAACATGTTCGGTCCGATTCTCTCTGATCACTGTGGGATCGCGACGTAACTTCGTTCACCCCGGTAAATACCCGGGAACTTCTTTAGAAAAAGTTGCTTTCTCCTCCACCGCGCTCATTAAAATCATCTTTCACGACCGAACTGCTTTCACTCGACCGACTTATAGAAATTTTCAATTCCGTATCGCCAACGGAATGATTTATATACAGCCTGGTCCGACCAAGTAAAAGTAGCCGTTTAAAAATATCTTCTCTATGCGGTTTGAACAATATATTTGTGTTACGGTCGATTCATTTTGAAGATTATTTATTTTTCTCCTTATACTATAACGATCGACATTAAAATGTGGAGATGATAACGTTAATCTTTGACTCCTAAAATTAATAATACTCATTTTCGTTTTGAGTTAAAGTATCTCCCGAACTACAGAATTTGTAACTATAAATGCAACATGGAACGATAGCTATCGCTGTACACCCTAAACATTCCTCTGTATTTTTGTAAAAATATCCGAGGTATAGTTATACATTTTTCCGTAAGGTTACGACGGATTCGACAAACGAGAGAGACGCGAGTCGCGCGTTTAGCAACGAGACGCATTAGCGCCAGGGATAAAACGGAGATGTTCGATTGGCGGGATCGTTTTTTGCGTTTTGTTCTTCGTTTTCGCTCGACGAGATAAAATAGGGACGCGAAGAGGTGGAACGAAAGGTTCGAACCTGCGGAGAGAAGCGCGACTACATAGGGACGGAGGAAATAATAGTGAAAGAAGAAAGCACAGAGAACGTGGCGGAACCCCCGTTTGCCCGCATCCCATTGATTTACATCTTGCCTTTGCGCAGAAAGAAAGAAAGGACGGAGGAAGAACACCGGGAAAAGAGAGGAGCGCGTAGTTGAGGGGTGGCCGCACGATATCAGCCGTTTGTATGCGCGGTCGACGCCAAACTTTGCTGAATTGCCCTATGACTCCTTATATCCTATCCTCCGAGCACGCCCTGTCTCGTCCTCTTACGATTCTACCCTCCACTATGGCTCTCGAGTCGTTATACCGATCTCGAAGAAACCAACCCCGCGTTTCCTCTACCCGCCCCCGTCTTCTCTCTCACCGTCGCCTATCGTCCCTCGCCCCTCGCCACTCGCCACTCGCTCGAGGATTCTAACAATTCCATTACGATGAGACAACAATTTTTTCTTATCGCTGCCGGGAAGTGTTTAATACGAGACGAGGTGTGTAATATTCGAATCGAACGCGTCATCTTATCGTGCGTTACCCGGTGGAATTGTTAGGTATCAACATTAAAATATACGTAACTGTTATTATCTGTTTTATATTCTTTAATGTTACTTTCGATTAAGACGACTCTCGAAGTAAACATTTATCATTCGATGGTGAAAAAATGGGGGAGTGAAATAATAATTTCCTCTTTTTTATAGCTTTAACCCTCGTGTGAGATTATTTATACTATTGCCATCACTGACTCGCAGTTTTAAGATAAATATAAATATTTACGTGCATCTGCAATTTAAATTACAATGACGCATAAAAAAATTTACACATCTTCTTGCAAAATCAGAAGGTTCTAAATCAACAATTTTAAACAACAGAACTCGTTCGGTACAAAAATGTATTCCCTTCTTTAATAATCCTAACAACTCAAAGATATCAAAATACCATTTTAAAATCTACAGTCTGCGCATCGGTAATATTAATTTCTAACTACCTAACGCTATGATAAATCCGTCTATTTTGCAGTAGCGACTTCAAAGTCCCTTCAGCAACTTCCATTTCGTTTCCACAAGTACACATCGCCCAGTGCGGTTGCGGAATGATCGTACCGTTACAAATTAAATCGGAAATAAGATATTCATAGCAGTGTCCAAATGAATAGATTATGAATATTAAAGTTGTTGTTGAGCCGCAGTAAAAGCATCGTTTAATACTCCATTATCCCGCGTTACAGCGGCCCGAACCGCGTATTACACTCGTAGTCGATTTTCCCGCGAACCCCACCGTTCGCTTTAATGGAAAACCCCGCGTTTGTCACTATATACATCAATTTTTCGCGACACTCAAAGTCGCGATGGCTCGATTATACGCGCGCAAAGTGTCGCGCGTATATGTATGTTCAGAATTTTTGGTACTCACTGTTGTATTCGCCGGGATCGCTGGGATCCAATCGTTTCGCTCTGCGCCCATGTTTGCTGTTGTTGTGGACGAACATGTTGTCCGAGACTGCCAGTAGCGGTCCCTCTACTCCTACTTGCGTGGAAATGACCACCTGTTACAGAAGGTTGAAATTCGCCTATGTGAGATTTCGGTCAAAAACGCCACCAAACTGCCGGAGACAGTATTATCGGTCCGGTTTACAGTGATACAGTAATTTCATTTAGGGTACCTATATTAGACCATGATTTTGCCTTTAATTACTCTAAAGCGCGGGAGCAATAATATTAAAAGGGCAATTTAGGCTTGGTTTAGGTTCTTGGCAGTTTAAACTTATACTATGGGATGCATTTCTCAGGTCGGTAAAAAATGTGAGGTTGATGCAAGAAGCATTTCTTCGTAACGCGAAACCATCGATGAAACAGAATTTGTTGGAGGAAATCGTGGGCTCCGTTTCGCAATTATTTTTCCGAAAAGTTCGTAAAGCCGTTCTCGGATTTTGTCGCAGACGGGCGCGTTCGCGCGGCTTCCCGGGTGAAGGGGAACCAAAATGAAGTTGTTATCACGGCTCGGAATTTGTTTAGGAATTGCTTATTACTCGGAGTTTCGAATTAAAATTTTAGCGGCCGAGGTTTAGCCGCCTCGAAAATTCCAGCGGCGGCGAAGGACCGTCAGGTTTTACTCAAGCTTGCAAGTTCGCACTACGTTACGCGCTAGGTAATACGGCCAACTAGCCAAGAAAGTTCGCGGAGTCGCGAAAGGACAAAACTTCGGGCGTTTACCAACCTCCCGGCCGATTTTATAAACGTTCTTTCTACTTTCTCCCGAAAATCATCGTCCCCTTGTTTGCGTCCGAAAAACTTCCGGTTAAATACACGGCTTGTTTCAATTTGCCGAAAGTTTCGCAACGATTTCGTCGGCGCCGCTATCAAACAGAAATAGTAGGTGTCGCGCGCGAAAAGAGAAAGCGCGACGCGTTCGCAGCTCGCGCGCGTTTGTCCCGCGATCATTATAACCACGCATGCAATCATCGTTCTGAAATATTTAAATAGGATACAAACATTTTCTGCCGTGACGTTCCGAACGTACAATGTAGCTGTATTCCAAGATTCAGCCTTAATGAGATTATATTCATACATTTGTATGATTGTATCTATCACACGTGCAAATAGGGGGGTCACGAGAGTCACGAAATACATGGCGAATATCACATAACGCGATTCCGCGAATCAGACTGCATTGCTCGTTCACGGGCTCGTGTGATTAGCTGACGGGACATGACGATAAATCTTCGAGGACAATTCAATTTACAATTTATATTTATATAGATTATATAGATTACAGTGTCCCAGGCTGAACTTCATGACCTCGAAGTGTGCTATGAAGGTTAATTTTGTTTAATTTTGTAATCGTATTTCACCTTCATTTTGCGAGGTGCGCGGATAAATATTTATTAGCGCTCATAATAGATTATTGCAATTATATGCAGAACTTTCTAACTAACTGTATACTTGACCATACAAACTCATCTATAATTCGATATTCGGGTGTGTCCGTTCACAGTTAATTATTTAAACAGATCCTTAGAATGGACAGATAAGGACTAATTTTTGGTTCGAAGACGAAGATAGAACGCAGACAAAGTAGATATCGCGAGACGAAGAAACAAGAAAGGAAATGAAAGAAAGAGAATGAAAGAGAGAGAGAGAGAGAGAGGAAGAAAAAGTTTTTGGTAATTTATTTTTTAATTCTATCTTTTCGTCCGGACATGGCCGGAGTGGCGAGATATGGCTGTCGGTGAGTAGGAGAAACCGTAATACGGAGATGGGGTGGAAGGGTGAACGGATATAGGGGTGGGTCGGTTGATGCCGCGCTGAGCTAATTGCCAACCCCTTGGATTACGTCTCTTGGATGGGGATCTCAACTTTCGACGATAGCCGACCACCATCGAGAAATTGCTCGTTTCCTCGACGAACTTCTTTTCCTTTTGGAAATTAAAAAAGAATGCCTTCGAGTGGAGGGTACGCATTCTCAGACGCGCTACACGGCGATGCGCCGCGCCTCCTCCTCGCCTCCCCCTCGCCGCTCCTCGCGCCCCTCACCCTGCTCCGACACGCAATTCCTGGGGACTTTCGGCGTTCTCATCTCCCCACAGCCCCCGTCTTCTCCTATAATTTCATGAGTCGTGACTCGAATGATAACCGAATTTTGTACCGCGGTATCCGTTTTCAGAAAATTTTCCCACGATTTCGACAACACCGCCAACCGAACGCATCGGCCCGCTAAATATCAAATATTAGAAATACGTCCCGGGGTCAAGTATACAATCGGTTGAATATTTGCGGCAGAAAAGCAAAACTTTCGGATATTCTACAGACACGAGATAATTTTTTTTATAAAAATATCGCGTAACTAAATTAAGCTTGAGCTAGTTCAGAATTTTTATAAGTTGGGAATTAAGCAACAGCGTACTTAAATTCTTCTAAAGCATTTTTCTGTGTTTCGTAGATAGGTTAGTCGTAATTAAGGGTTTTTAAATAAATGATAATTCACCACTAGATTTCTTGTAAAGCGTATTTCGTAAAAGATTCAAGTGTTAACTCACCTGGAAGCGCCTCATATCGCGTGGGTTGCCGGCATTCTTAAGGCAGTTCTGGTTGCACTTGAGAAAGAACTTAAGGAAGAATCTGAAAGCAGGGGAGGATTGCAGTTAAACAGTTGACAAGGTGCTTAACGCTTTTCAACGTCGAGAACTTAATTAGAACGCGAACTTGGCCGGAAACTAAGTCTGAATATTGCATAAGCCAATCGCAAGCCCTCTTCTACTCGCCTCTATTATTCAGCATTTCTCTAGATTAAACCCTCGACCACGTGTTCTTCGACCTTTAGGACCGAGCACGCCGCTATATGCTGCACCCACTACCGTGTCTGCCGTGTCCGTTTACCAAAATGTCAAATACCATATTCTTCGAAAAACATTCGCCGGCCGGATAATGGATTAGATAGCGCCACTCTAATTTTACCGAACACTTTCTGGCATATAACTCGGGACAAAGGCGTCGATTCGAACTCTCGCGTAGATCCAGCTCAAAAAATTACTTTGTTTCCAATGTCTTGCAAAAATAACATTCATATTTCGCGTGTTCGATCATTTTCCGCGAAAAGGAAGGAACTTTATAGATTTAATAAATACATCCGGAAATACTAAAGTAGTTGGAGGATATATTTGTCATTAAATTCGAATATGGAATGAAGCTTTCAGTAACTACATTATTATCGCATGTCCTGTGTGTTGAATGAAATACGATCTATCGCCAGTAATACGGGGCTCGGCCAAATATTAACTGGAAATCTGCAACGTGTGTTATCGTGCTTAATTATTACCTCGATAGCCGATGAAACGAATATCTAGAAAGAAAATCATTCGATTTTCAATATTCCATCGTTTCACTTGCTTTGCTTCCACGATCTTATTTTAGAGCGATCGAACGATGCATTTGCTTTTACATTTCATTATTGCGTAAACTTGATGTCATGTCTCGCACGTACCAAAAGTTTACCATGATCCAAGTTCAGTTCGAGATATGTTTCTCGATGATATCTTTCTTAACAAGACTTATCGAAAGACCGTTTACGAGAGAGGTTCGTCAGAGAAAGATAATTTCCCGAGGAAGAAAGATATGTAAATAATAAATGATCAGCGTAAGAGAAAGGGTTACGGTTAAAAAAACTGGCGGACTCGATGTTCATGAATTATGTAGAATATCGGGGGATATTGAATTGGAGAAAAATTTCAAGGGTGTTCGCGTCGATGGTAGAGAAAGGCAGGAGAAGACAGCGTGAAAGAGGCACGAGTGAAGCGAAACGCGAATAATCTCTATAGATGGATCGGAGATGGATCTAGAGAACGGAGAAACCGCGTAGGAAACAATTAGGAGGACCGAGACGATGAAGAGGTTTAGGGGACGAAGGGGTAGTTTTCTGGGTGGCTGGTAGGCCAGTCCTCCCACGGGACGCCATTGTCATCCCCCAGCGGAGTGCGTCCATACGATCCGGGACTCCATCGAAAAATCAAACGCATACCTTCTGCTAGCAACGCCCGGTTTTTTCCTTTCACGTTTGCGCGAATGGCCCCAGCGAAATTGTAAGAGGGATTCGTCTGTTTCTTTTTGCTGCCTCCCGTTCGTTTCGATATTTTCCTTCGGCAGCGTCGTCCTTGTCTTTGTCTTTATCTTTGTCTTTGTCTTTGTCGCATCGCTCGCGTTTTTCGCTTCGGAAGCCGTGCAACCGGAAGCAGGGCCATCGAAATTCATCCAACGCGAGTGCTATTTTTTCAAAAATTAGAATTTATTTATACGGTAGCGTGCATAATTATAGGCTCGAGGCAACTTTTACACCGTGTTACTTAATACTTTGCCCATCTTCACTGGCGTGCTTTCAACTAGGTTTATGCCAACTCCTCGAAAGGGTTGCATACTGTTGTTCACTATTTTTCCATAAATAATTTTATCGGATTCACAATTAAATTATTTCTTTTCACAAAAAACATTTCTATTGGTTCCATTTCGTCCTGTCTGTACTAGATGGCGGTTCGCGTCGGTTCGCTTAATTTTATGGTCGGTCACAGGGATACAATCGTTTAGATGCTGCGTTTACGCGCACGCCGACTATGGTCTCTATCATTGCGCTGATTTATCTGGCGGCCTTTCTCATCGGCCTATCCGTCGCTGCCTTTTTTATTCGTCATAAAGCATTAAGGGCCACGGCAGCGCCATTGGCAATATAAATAACGCGCACCGCCGAAGAATCACAAGGCCGTTAAACCGCGTTTGAAGCACGCGTAATCGTCCGAAGTAATTCTGATCCTGGACACTTATCCTGCGCTGAATCAAATTTGATCTTACGATAAACAAGCCGTTCGCGATGCTTTACGCGTTCGCTTTCCTTGCTGCTCGTGCGCGCATGCTCTCATTTTTCATTCAGAATTCCTCAAGTTGTATAAATCTTCTAGGAGAAATTCGTAGATCAATTTCTTTATCGGACGAAGGTTAAACGAATCCATTCTTGTTGTAACGAAATAGCGGTCTTTTCAATTTAATATTATTTAATAATTCGCCATTTTATACGAATCTATTTACATTGCTATATATCATTGTTTACAAACAATACACGCCGTAAGCTGTGAAGATAAGCATTTACGCCTAGTAAAAATCCGACGTTTCATACGCGCCAACTAGTTCGAGTTATTTCCAAAGAAACGAAAATTCCCAATGAACAGGAATTATAAAGACCGGCTGGTAACGTATGTATTATATATGTAGAGTGAAACAGCCTGCAGATAGCATCGTGTAACGCGCATATTACCGTAGATTTCACGCGGCTGAACTATCTAAACGATGCTGTTACCGTGAGCCGGCCGAGCCCGTACAAATTGTCAACTGATTGTGAGTCGGATGTTTGGCACGGGATCCATACAGTTCGGAAAAGTGAAAGGGAAAAATGAAAACCGATCCGGATCCCCTTGTTCGCGCAGAGTCCGGAAGGGAACGCCAGTGAGATATAAAGAGGGAAGGAAGCGTAGGTGGAGGAGGCGGAGGGTGGATACACAGAAAGAGAAAGGGAAAGAAACGTATCGATCTCCTGCTACATACTTTTCGTATCTATCCGTTTCCGAGGACTCTAGGTTCGTGTTAACGGCTGCAGTTGGCCGCCCTTAGAGTGCCAAGCGAATTTAATTTCGTTTACTCTTAGAGGACGTTAAGATCCTATCGGGATGCTGGATGGGTATTCAAAGCATTGTACTTCGGCTTATCCCTGCTGTGAATCTCGCTCTAAACACGATGTCTTTATCGCGCCTCGGGCGAGGAGAACGACGACGGCATCCAGGCTTTCGAAGATACCGACCTCATCGACGTGGCTTCGTTACTTTGAAAATGGCGTCGACGCGTCATCTAATGCGCGCTTTTTTCATACGACCGGAGGGACTTTGAAATACTGACGTCTCTGCAATTCTTCCTAGTTCGGCGATTTTCAACCCTTTGCGACGCAGACATTTTTTTTATATATTTTGCTATTACTTATTGTTGCTATTTACTGTCCTTTTGACCTCGTATTTGCATTCTGTGTCACCGTTGAACAACGCATTTAAGTTTCTAGTATTTGTCAAGTGCAAACAGATTTATGAATGTTTTATCATTTTTAATGGCGACTCGAGAGCAAAGAACCTAATCTTTTCGACTTCGTTTTGAACAAAATTTATGAAAAGATCTTGTTATCGTTGCATCGACAGAAAAAGAAATATATCCATAAAAAAATGAAATATATCAGGTCATGTATGAGAAAGATGCCGCCAGTCGTGGCTCGTATTTAACTTTCTTCGTTCGTCTTTCCTTTCTCCACTTGGTAGTCGCCTCTTTTCACTCTATCCGGCGAGTATTGGCTGTTAGGGCCTAATGGATTGCGTTACCTACTGATTCAAATGCGAACTGGATTTCATTCCGAGCTTGATGGGGCGTCAGTGTCGACAATGTAGTAACGCGAACACGAGCGAGAAGGGTGGAATGGCTAGTTTCTTACAGGAGCTCAAACTCGATTTCGATCATCTATTAGATTTTTCTCCTTCGACGATGCCTTCCGCGAGCTTCCACCACTTTTCACGATAGAGAACCTATTTCGGATCGTCGAGCGAAACAGCTGCTGGGTGCATTTTACATCGCTGAAACATCCGATCAAGTTAAAGGTCGTTCGACTCGACAACCAGGATTGACACGCTTTACTTAGGCGTTGTCGCGAAACTAATTCACTCAAACTGTTCATTCGTTCTTCGTATCTTGAATTACATTCTTTTTTTTTATATTGAACTATAATTTTTAAATTGCAAGAAATTCGAAACGCAAAATTGTTCATTCGTTCTTCGTATCTTGAATTACATTCTTTTTTTTATATTGAACTATAATTTTTAAATTACAAGAAATTCGAAACGCAAAATTAACAACGGGCGTAGATATACCTAGATGCATTGTAAAATGTTTGATTTATTTCATAGCATATACTCGACTTAATTAATTTATGAAAAATGAAACGAGCTTAACAAAGTGGTTTTGCACATTTTCTAACATTTGCTTTCTCTTGCTCCTACGAATGACAAGATTAAACCGATGCTGTACACCCGAATTTGTTCAAGTCCGAGCGAAACGTACAAATAATTGAGCAAGATGAAGATCGTCGGTTTTCGAATCATTTAGGCGAATCGAGCGCGTTTGCACGCAAGAGATTGTCGCTGCGTGGCAGGGCGAGCGAGAGGGCGCGCGCCGAAACGCGTGGTAATTAAAGCGTTTTATGGATGAATTCGTCCGACAGATCGATTGATTCCGGCCAGATTGGCCTTTGCTCGGTTGCTAACGAATTGACACGGAATAAAATATACAGAAGCCGACCAATTGAGAAATCATTTCCAACCTGCCTTCCGATAGTAACATACCTTTCCATTGCCTGGGATCAAATGAAAATAAAACGAAGCAGCGTGCAGCGGAAAGCGGAGAGGATTGTATGTGATGGTGGTAGGAGGGCTGGACGGAGGAAGGGGGAGACGGGAAACCAGGAACACGGCATGTAGCGGGAAATGTGCACCGTTCGCTGTTTCCAGTTCCACAGTATACAACTTCGCAACGTTGGGATGGATAAACGAACGAACCAGAAAAAATAAACGACGTCGATAGAAAAACGCTAAATATTGAAGGCTCGCGAAGAGCGAGAGGGACAGACCGAGGGAAAGAGGCAAAGAGGAAAAGAGGAAGAGAGGGAAAGAGGAAAAGAGGAAAAGAGGAAAAGCCGGGCAAACAGTGGAAAATGAATTTAATCAAACCTTGCGATCATAGATTCCTACGCAGCGGTTTGTTAATGTTTCCTGCCCACCAATTAGCGATTTTTCTCGACGTGTCGGAAGAGGTGCTCCCACTTCCGCGCAAAAAATGCACGCGAATCGCGGATCGAATCGCGGCTTGCTTAATTTTGGAACTTTATGAGTAGACTGCGAATTTTTATACTTTTGTGGCATCTGCAGATTCGCGAAATAACATCCTTCGCACAGTCGAATAAATGCGATGGAACAGTTCACGATATTTTTTGAATTGTTTTATGTAAAATAAAAATTGTCCGCATCAATTTTACAGAACAATAGATTATAAGCAGGGCAAAATAATTCTGAATAATGAATTCTTAAATAGCAATAGTAATTGTTAGTCAAGCGTTGGTTACTAGCATCAGAATTTCATGAAATTTCCTTGTCGAGAAAATCATGAAAGGTTAGGTTTCCTACGGACAAATTATTAGCAGAAAATGAACAAATCCAACGTTTACATGTCAAGTTATGTTTGACAGGTCGTCGGCCACTATGTGGATATTCAATTTGTCGAACTGTACGTGGAATTTGAATCTACGGGATATTGTTCGCTTTGTAGTCGGCTGTTTTTGTATTCGCGACGCGTGGGAGGGCGGCAAGTCGCAAATAAATACCTTCTGATCTAGTAAATACATTTCGAGCGGGAGTGAATGGATATAGGGGGCTTACTTGGGGACTTACGCGTAATAGTTCCAAATAGGGTTGCATTACACGTATCAGAAATCCATTTTCTCCCGCGTCGGAAAATCTTTAATCATGTTTTCGGCTTCCAATGTACGCTCCCCTTTTTTTCGCACTGCAGAGGAGGAGACTGCGCGACGAAACTTCGTCGGAGAATTCGGAACTATCGTTCGCATGTACCGTCTAACTCAACGCGACACATGAAACGAAATACGAGTGTCACCAACCTTTCACCCCTCCGTTTAAATATTATTTTTTCGTTCAATTTTGTCGTTTCTAATAGTTATTAAAAGACGGGGTTGATGGTAACGCGACAAAAAATTATTATTAAAATTCAAAAGTTAAGCAGCAAGACGATTAAGGAGAAATGTCCGAGCCAGCTTAAGAGACAATAAAGAAGACTCTCCCTAATCGAGACAAGCGTAAGTCTCGGTAGAGCAGCATTAAGTAAGAAATTCCGCCTATTCAGGAGTCGTAGGCGTGTCCAATAGCGTACTAATCACATGTCTAAACGACAAACCCTTACTCAGCAGTCGTATTAACAATATATCTCGGTAATAGGTACCCCTTGGGTACGTCTTCGTTAAGCTCATTGTTATTAAGCTCTAAGAGAATTCACGATCCCGCCACTGAAGGGATTGTAATTTAATTTATGAAATTTCAGATCCTGGAATATGCTCTAAGAAATTGTCAACGCAATGATACCTTGTAGTTCTCCATTTAACCATTTAACCAGAGAGAATTTTCATTTTGCTTGTCGCTACAGAGCAATTCATAAAACGATGGAAGCTTAAAATAGCTTGTTAAGAATTTATGAATTCGTGTAAGCGCGATCCTTGATCCAAAATTGTTCATTAATTTTTCATTTTTGACGAATCGGTCGGTCTCCGACGTTGAAACGTCGAATAGTTAGATGCCTAAAGGACTGAAGCACTACCTACTGAAGGCTACTGAAGCGAAAAGCGAAGAAAATATCTGCGCAAGAGAATGTATCCCGTGCACGGGAGCGGTCTGGTCTTTCTTTCCGAGAAGATACGGCCTTGTACCCTTCGATCGGATGTATTATTTTAGTAAGAAAACGCCCGGGAGTAATCGCGAGTGCATAATGCAGACGCGCAGGACGTCAATTAGTAAGAATGTATACCGAGGTCCGTAAGGTATAGGAAACCACCTAGAGCTGTATACCTTGCATACACCTTAACTGGGGTTAGTAAGGGGTTAGCAAGGTATCAGGGGATGCTTAATGTTTAACTAGCCTCCATTACGCCTCCTGCACCGGTCTTCACGGAACCTCCTACCCCCTCCGCGCCGCCGTCATCCAGCATCCACTGACTCGTTCCTTCGGATCTTCTCCGCAGGAAATATTATAGATAGGAAACGGCTAAGAAGGATTGCGTGTAAGTTATCCACTAATTCGCGGAATCATTATCTCGAGATAAAGCTTCGGGGAATGCTGTTCCATGATTCGTCCCATACGTACCCTTCCATCGAAATTACAATTTCGTGATTTGCTGTTACTCGTTACACTGGGATTAACTTTTCCAATCGATTCTTCAGCGGCACAAGAACTTCATGCGGAAACTTCAACTTCGATTCGGTCTCGACAACCGCTTTCATTTAACTTTCAAGCCTGTTATTACCAGACTGGAGATTTTATCCAGTAGTTTCGGTTTGAAGTCGTAGAAAAATTGGAAGCAGTTAAAAGCGTCGATGTGCTAATTTTCACCTGTTGAAATTGTTCAAGAATAGGAGAATCTTTAACTTATTACAATTATTGAAAGAGGAAAGACATTTACATCCGACTTATGTTTCTTATAATTAACTTATGCAATTGTTATCGACCTCAGGAAAGAGCAAAGCTAATCTGCATCTGACGGTAAGTTAGTTGCCAGAAATGCCAAGAAAATTATGTGTTTTAAAATTTAATTTGTACGGCGGAGCTTTGTTATGCTCTTAAAACACTTTCGACAATTATGCCTGCGTGGCAACACGCACGCGACGTTCAAATAGAAACCGTATCCCGTTTCAAAACGCAGTATTTTAGAGGTGAACCAGGACGAAACGAACATTAATTTAATTCACATAAAAGTCAACATTTCGGGCTAGTTGAGAAAATAATATGACGTGTGAGCAGCGCCGGTTGCCTGTCCTTGTGGTATCATTGTTTAATTTCCTCTTACCGGAATATGGACGTAAATAGGAGCGAAGCGGAGAGAGAACAAGTAGAATAAATTCACGCGTGAGCAGACAAGGAGCTATGAATGTTCTTAGGGCCTTTAGCCAGTCCTTTTTACGCATTAAAAATTCTAAAATAACTCTTCTAGAATCGACGACGACGTCGGTGCTTTTAAACCGGCTTTAAATATCTTTGCTATTTTATGTTTTCGTGACAGCTATGTACTAGCAAAATGGATAATGATTATAAGCTAATAATAAATTCTCTCCAATTGTCCTCTAGCTTGTAAACAAAAATTATTCGAGCCTCGCGACTCGTTTCTATAGTTGTTTATAATTGCAACAACTACGCTGGAATAATCGTATCCCCTCTTCCTGTTTACATGCTGACCTATCGGGTCTCGTCTATAATCCTATATTTTAAATAAATACATCAAACGATCGTCTAATCACAGGTGAATAAATATATAAGTATCGCATACAGAAAATCGGCGAATCTCCGCCCGAGGATGATTAAGCAGGGCCACGAAATTCCACGCTAGCAGCTCTCCAACGTATTTTGTACCGAATTGGTGGTTTTCTTGTTTACAAAAGGCGAAATCGGGCTCGCCGATGCGTACAGTGGATAACTTAACTGAATTTCTGTTAGCAGAGAGAGTTTCGTTTACCTAAGTCCTAAGATGTTAGAAGTTAAGGTAAGGCTATTCGGCAGGTACCCATACCAAGGTCCTGCATAATTCATATGTAAGTAATACGTCTTAGTAGCTAGCATATCCTGAGCTAACGTACTCTGTCGTGGGCTTTAGGTTGTGTAGCCCTTCTCCCTAACCCCCTGTTCCCTCCCCCCCGGCCCCGCGTGCGATTCACAGTCCCCTCGTCACGACAGCGAGATATCCCTAATGGCAGTCTATCATATTAGCTACAAGACGGCTTGAGAGGTCGGCTGCTATAACTAGATTTGCTCTACACCTACGACACAACAACTAATGATTTACCATCCATCACATTGTTAATACTAACTAAGCTGAACGTTAACGTTGGCCACGGGAACCGGCCAAATATTTGCTGAACTTTCAGTCTAGGTTTGCCAGAGATACCAAAAATACGTGTTTGTGTGGACGTATCAGAGCTATCCGTGAGTAATCAATTAGTAGGCTAAATGGACGGTTCGTTATGTTTCATGTTACGATATAATGGTTTCAATTTTTAATAATCGCAATTCAATTTAATTTCATTGATTCGCCTTATTTCACTGGATATTGAAGAGGAAATTTGTGTATGTGTCATTTCTTTTCTATTCCTTGTCAATTTTGTACTGTCATCGTTTCTGAAGATTTTATTTCGAACGAATTAAAAACCTGACAATCATTTTGATCATTTTGAGAGAAAATTCTCGGTGACTTTATTACACTAAAACTCTATTTAATATTTAATTCTTATGAATTTATATTAAAGTTACATATTCAACTTCCATTATATAACATTTCTAGCAACGATTTTAACAAATATTGGTCACTAGTTTTTCCGTTCAAGATAATTGCTTTGTAACGCGAACAATCGTTGCGACGAATGCAAACATTTCCGATTCTTCTCGGTTTTGGAATAAATTATTATCGCGATAGAGTTACGGTTTGTCAATGGTCGCGTTGAACTAAATCTCGCCGGATTCGAATTCCCGGATTTTGTATAATTTTCAATGTAAGTGTCCGAGTGTTTCGTCCGGGAGTAGAGGTACGCGGGAATTGTCGCATTACGTCGCGATGCCTTAGGCGTCCCCTTTCGGAGCAAGGCACGAGTCATTTTCATAAACGCATCAGAACCTCCACCGACATAAACTAACTTAACACTGACGATTCGTACGCGGCCGGTGCGAGTGTGTCCGCGATTTATTAATGTCTGCATTTAGATATGGAGCCCCCTGAGGGTTCACTGGGGACGGTTAGGACCCTCTCAAGTTCCGCTGTCAAATATCGACAAAAACGGCCGTAAGTCGCGCATGCTCCAGCACACATGTTTCTCACCGAAGCCAGAAACGCCACGGACATCAAAACATCCTGGTTCGTATTACTTTCGGTGAAAGTTCGATATCGGTGCATTCCCTCCATTTATAATAACAGGGAACACAATACTCGAACGGCGGATTTTTATGATATAAATAGAATAGAGTAAACTTAGGATTATTTACCATTTTATTTGTCAATTTTTTCCTACATATTTCTCAAGGTACTCCTTCTAGGTATGCTAATTCCCTTTATAAACCTTTATGAAACGTGTGACAATTTTAATTAGTCTTTTACCTTGGATACCGTAAGTTGTTAGTCTTTGAACTAAATATTGACTAAATATACAATGACTAAATATTGGGTAAAAATAAATATATTAAAATAATTCCTTAGTTATTTTTTTGATATTTATCTATAAAGAAATTCGGTGCTCAGAAAGGTATAAAGAAAATATTATTAACTTTTAAAGGAACTCTGCTATTTGATAATCTGGTTAATAATCTGGTGACAGAAATTGTCCGCGAAATAGAAAGCAAAGTGATGGATGGTCCAGAAAAATATTGGTCGGGCTCGCAAGTTAGCAAGTAAAGCACGCTGCCGTTACACCGTGGTCGGAAGTTATTGTTACGAACGCGGGGCAATTGAGTTTAGCGGCGCTTTAAAATTCATTGATAGCAAACGATTCAGCGATGCGTGTCCGTGTACAGTAGCAGAGTGCAGCAAGTTTACCGGAAGCCCGCTTAATCCTAACTAACCTCGTTGCACGGTCATGGAGTTTGTCGTCGAAACAGAAGGGGGGGGGTTAAAATGTGATTTTAATATTCGCGGCTCCTTTGAGGAAACTCGTGACTCTTCCTTAACAGGCTTACGGAGGGCGCCCCAAACCTCGCCTCTGCTCTCCATCCCGTGAGAACGGCATCCCGCTTTGAAGAGCACGCCTAGTTTCAAACTCGGAAAAATCTGCAATTCTGCTTCGCTTGGCAACTTCTCTTTGCCCTCTTTCCTTCTTTAACAGTCGTCCGTTACGCTCTTGTTGTAGCTGCGTTCATAATCTATGCGCACACATACCCACGCGTCCTTAAGACAAACATCTTTTTATGCAAACACAATGGAAACGACGAGAACTCGTTCAAGTAATACGGAAATCGATTTACTGCTAAAACTATTGCAACGTCTCCTACGTTATTTCGTTACCAAACGGAAGATCTTTGTGCGAATATAAATTTTTGGCAGATAATTTATAGGAAATGAAGTCGAGGACAGATTTTTTATCCTGATGGAGCTTTCATTAAATCTTTTTCAAAAATTTTTAGCAATGAATTTTAAATGATCAAAAGTAGGGTAAAATCTTAATACGAATAGTCCGTTGCACACATTTATATTTTCGATGCTTAGAATATTTTTTCTTTAGTTTATTAACTGCACACATTTTAAACGCAGGTTGATTTTATTCGTGGAACAGTGTAATCTCAAATACAATCTAAGAATAATTTAATTTAACATTTAAATGATATTATGATACGGTTTATTCTATTAGCCTATTAAATAAAGTCACGATGTCCACATAGCAAATATTCGATAGAGTGGAGGCTCGGGTAATAAAATAGTAACCTACTTTCGGTAGAGACCTGACATATTCTGGCTGCCGTAATAACTGTCGATTCCACTCGTGTAACTTCAAACTTGACAGTTATTAAATGGACAGCAACCGTGGCCATTAGTTGGAACAAAAAAGCCACGCAAAAGTGCTGAAACGGGGTAGAAAACACTTTGGACGGCAAAGGGTTAACGTTTCGACGAAACGAGAAAACGCAGCTACGCGAACGACAAATCGGAAAATAGGTGTTTCGATGGAATCAAATCGGAGGTATGTCCGACGGAAACAATCCTCTCGAGATAACGAGATACCGCAGATAACGCAGCGTGCATCCGTTGACAATGGCTCGCCGCGTTTCTTCGAAAACCAGTGTCAAAAGGGAGCGAAGGGAAGTGGGTTGGTCGCAGGACCGTGCGAACGAACGGGCGTGAAAAAGCGGGGAAAGACGAAGCGGCTAAATGACAGGAAGGAAGACTTGTAGGTTATCGTCAACAGAAAAGTTTGGAAAGTTAGTAGTCGCCATGCTAGCAGGACATAGAAGCACGCAGGACATGACGCCGTGGCGGGCCGTACAGGGGTTGCCATGGTGATCTCATGGGGAGGGCATTCGCCCTCTCTCACCCTCACCGGGAGAAGATAATGCCGCCTGCCTGCCTGGTTGCCTTTCTACCGATGTTGCTACCAACCGCCGCGATATCAGAAGCCTTGGCAATAAAGCAAACGTCTATGCTCCTACGGAAGTTTACGAGAGACCCGGTTTTCGAGATGCGCAATTACGAGGCGACAACCTACTCGATATTTTGCCTTTGTGCAACGAGACCGACTTTCCAGAAATATACAGGAAATCACTATCGTGCGGGAAACCCGGACTCGAGATAAACAATACGCGATTTTAGGGAATCTCGGTTGACAATTTCGAAAAGACGAACTTTTCTGAAGTTAATCGATGATAGATCGCGCGGAGGGCAGAGTTTCGGCGAAGATTGCAAGTAATTGCGCGCATACAGCTCGTGAAACAATAGCGCAGAAAATATAATTATCGGCTGTTTGATTATTATCAAAAATTCCACCCTTGCACACGTTTGGTTCAGAAAGCTTTCAACCTCAAATCTTTATCCTCATCATTTTGTGCTATCTTACTGCACTAAATCGAATGATCTAGAATTAGAAAATCTGTAAAATCGTAAAAATGTCATTGTACAATCGCATATATAATAAGCAAAAGATCCCTTTGAGATGCTGGCAAGCGTTGATTTTCCACGGCGATCGCATCGATTCTAAATGCGCTTTTGTTGCACTGTCATCCGATTACGAAGTAACAAGCTCGGAAAAATACAAGAAAATTTGTGAATTATGAATTGTATTGTTTCGAAAAGCTTGGCGAGTTAAAGGAAGTTCTCAGCCGCCTCTGCAGACTTCCCGGACGTTAAGACATACGTGATGCGGATGCTTCGACAAAGTGTCGTCGTATTTTTAGTTTACAACGTCTAACAGTCGCCGGGTGGAGACGCGGGGCCGAGGGAAGAAGGAAGCGGCTGACAGTGTGAGAGAGTACCTGAGCGCTTCAACGATTACGGGGGTGGAATGTGGGTGGTTTGGTGGATACGGGGAGTGATACCAGTCCCAAAGGTGTCGTTACAATTAGACAGCGCTGCCAACTGCTACGGTCTCAACCGCTAAATAACTTACCGGTGCTGACAACCCGACCACACACTGTTACCGCTCATCGTGCCGCATACATTTAACCGTAAGTGTTCGCGCAGGAACACTGACAATCGGAAGTCAGTGTCCAAACTTCAGCTATCGATGCGAGTACCATTTTTGTACCGCTCGAAACGCTAATTTTTTGGACGTCCGCGCGTTCGAATTATCAACAGACCATGGATGCTCACGCAGTTATTGGAAAATTTGCAAAATGCTAACTAAAATTATACTCCTTTTAGTTTCTTTTGTCGATCTTATTATTAATTGTCCATCGACAAATTTAATCGTTGGATGCGTTAGTTTTACTAGCATCATCCGATAAAGGAAAGCACAAGAACGCATAATTTATTGTATCACAAAAATCCGTCTACTTGTTGAAAGAAATTCCCTTAGAAACTCCCTTTTTGTCAAATAATTTCCGAGAATGAAGCTCGCAAGTGAGAAGTTATTTACAGAATAAAGCGCACGAAGCGCTCGAAATACTTAGTCAATTCTACGGTAGCGTTCTACGTAAGTTGATGTTGAACTAACGGAGTGACGCGGGCTGGGACATAGTTCGTTTTAAGACAAAATATAAAGAGCGAAGGCAGCGTGTTCGCAAAGCCGCGCCTCGCGCCTGCGCCGACTGTTTAGGACTCGAACGCTGCTAGAAAGAGGTGACGAGAAGCTGAGGAGAAAGAGGATGAACCTCCGAAGGAAGAGGACGGGGGTGTCCCTGGAGTATCGACTTGCCCCACGGGACCCAGCAGTCGATAGTCCCGTGAGGTTCGCGATCTCTTTCTCGGTCCTGCGACTCCTAATATCCTTTCTTTTTCTTCGTCTTTTCTCCTCTTCCTCCTCTTTCCCCGAATTTTCTCCTTTCTACTTAAACACCTATGGCTAGCTTGCATGGGTCATGGAGCCGGGCCGTTCAGCGAAAAGAAAAGCTTGGAAGCCGAGGAACAATTTTGTTGCAGGATTTTTACTGTCCTGTATTCGGCCATTGAAATTTCTAGCATTTTCGTAACGCGATTCTAGATTCTTCACCTTTTTTTATCGAAACCGGTGGACTTGTTTGGTTTAGGTAGAAATGCCATGGAAATATAACTCTATAGGAAATACACCACTCGCTTGGATGCTTTTTTCGACGTTCTCATGTTACGATTAAAGTTGCAAATTACATTTCAGCACTGTTGGTTTACGTGATTTCTCATATTTTAGAAAACGTTTCTAAGAATATAAAAATATATACTTGGATCTTTATTTTCATCTGGCAGTATTACGATAACACTGAAGCCATTGCTATTAATTCTACAATAATCTTTTTCATCGAAAGTAACAGAAAATATTTTACAATCTTCGTAAAAATATAAGAATAAATTGTATTCTTTAGTTGAATTTGCTTCAGCTTAAACTATACATCGTGTAGCATATATTTATTAAATAAATAAGTGCTTCGATAATAAATGGCAATGCTTGCAGCTAGCTGAAAGTCATTCTGCATCGACACCCCAATTAATCTTTGTATTAATCCTTGTTATTTTCAAAAATATCATCTAATAAATTCCTGAACTGTCCGCAGTCAACTTCTATCGAAGGTTGTTTAATTGAACGCAATAAAAATGTACTTAAACTCAAGGTATCGTTAAAAATACGTTTAAAAAAGGAAATAAATTATTGCCTAAGCGGCAGAGAAACGCTGGTCTCGTAACAGTTAATAAATAAATAATTAGAGAAACGAAGACAATGCGTCATTTGAGTTTAAGCCGGAGGAACAAGACGTCTTGAGAGAGTGAGGTTTCTCCAAGATTGTATAAAATTCTATACGTTGTATCGCAGACGCCTACTCCTTCATGCCTACGACCGCCGACCCTCTTTCAGCCTACCGCTCTCGCACAAAAGGCTCGCTGCTCCGCCTCCGAGAATTATCCGCGCAACTTACAACCCCTATTTTTTCCGCCTTCTGCAGATTCCTTGTTCCCCGCTCGGAACGAAGGGTTTCAAGCTCCTCGCATAGTAAAGCGGAGAATGAAAGTGAATATTGAAATATTATGTCCTTTACGTACATCGGGTTATTACAATGCAAACTAAATCTTCAATTTTGCTAACCAGATCCTGGAGACCGTTCTACGAAACTACGTTTAGGCGCTTCTTGTCGTTGCGCGAAAATTCACGCGAGATTAACGTTTTCTATCGAACTGGGTCAAGCTACGCGACGTGTACCGATTTTTACAGTAACCAAGAATCAATTGAACATGGTACAAGGAAGATATTTTAGTTAAAATATTAAAAGCTGTTGAAAATATTAAGCAAAAATGTAATAAATCGGAATGAGAGAGAAGGAATCGTATACCTTGAAATCGGAAGTTTAGGAAAAAGTATTGGTGGTAAACTGGACTTGGATGCGAAGTGTTAGGGGAAATCAGACACCATATACCTTCAGCTTGAATTCTGCACGAATTTAAATAGCTACTATAGGAGCGTTCGAGATACGTGTAGAACGTTTCAACTTCGATCTACCTCTTTCAAAAGACAGGAAGTTTAAAAAGAAAAATAAGTCATTAAACAACACATTTAAAAAATCCATTGAGAATATATTTGTTTAAAATACGAAATACATAACATGGAACTGGGTGAAAATACTGAGAAAATTCCGAAGATTTCGACACGTAGGACAACATTTGACGAATATAGTTGCCTAGATCGTACGTGCAGTCATACTAATCGTCATCGCGACTCTTTGGATTTCTTTCGTAACTCACTTTTCGACTTCAAACGCTCTTTAACGTGATACGAGGAACCTAATTTTTCTGCAATCTTGTTACAACCCTTTTTATCTTACTCTCATGCTACTGTTTAGCCATCGACTACGAACTTGTGGCATTTCCTTGGTCTTTGTAGCAAAGAGTCCTGCCCCGTATATATTAAATAAATAATAATCGTGACAATAAAAGATAATAATAAAATTACGAGTGGCTGTCTGCTTAAAATTATGAACGTTTTTTAACAAGCGTATCGAAACGGCACAAACTACCACACGATTCGCAAATGACTGAGACGTGATTGGTCGCTGGTTAAAATCTTCCGTGAAAATTCGATTTCGATCTGCGCCGTCGGAAAATCGAAAGTCGACGCGGAATAATCCACGTGCGAGCGCAAGGTCGCAGATGTATTGGCGCGTAGTGATCAGGGCGAGCAGAGGGAGCAAAGGGAGCAGAGGAAGGACCTCCTTTCCCTTTTCGGGAGGGCTGTCCTGGCAGTTCTCGGCGGATCCTCCTGGCCGCAGGAAAATTCGGAAAATGTTCTGGCCGTTACGTAATACCCAACGCGGCCATGGATGTATCGTCCACCCCCTTGTCCGGCCTAACCTCGTTCGTGCGGGACAGAACTTTCGCAAGTAGGTCCGCAGGAGAGGATCTCCAGAGACTTCCATTTTGACTCTGGGGATTAGGCGTGACTCCGCCCACTCGCTGCCAAAGTTTTGTCCCTACGGTTCCGTTGGACAGAAGCGAAAAGCCACGCGATATTGATGACTTCTTTTTCCGTTTGAAAAGGAGAGTCACGGAAGAAAAGCGAAGCAAGAATATACTGTAGACGCGTAGAACGCGGCGGGAGCACGAAGTACCGTTCCGGATCTTCTTTGTTTTTCTCGGTACGATGCCATGATGCAGGGATACTGGCCAGGTATATCCTCATTATCGAGAATCGTCGTCCCGGAGTCGCCGGGTTAATTGATATCGCTTCTCGCGCCTGGCATGCGGTAATGATTCCGATTGAACGTGCTCGTCATTTTAACGATTTACCTGCCGGAAGCCTATTAGGCTTGACAATGACTACACTATATGCCGTGAAGCGCCTCGATAATTTTCCGCGCGATTGTAATCGATGAAGAAAGTTTCGTTGGATCGTGTTGCCCGTAAATTCTTGGCTAACGATTGAGAACGTATCCTGTGAGTTGAGAAATTAGCTGCATAAATGGTGGTATAAAAATCGGAATTTGCACAAAGATCAGCCGTCTACGTATCGTGACTCTCCAGCAAACTCGACGTTGTACCGTTTTGCAAACTAACATATGCATTATTGTTGGATCGATAAATAATTGAAAATACCAGAACGAAAGCAATAATTACGGGGGTTAACTTGTTTTTCAATTGGTTTAGGCGCGCCGCGTGTTTTCTTTATTCACTAAAGCTTTGTGTATAAACCTTGTGTAAGGAGTGGCACAAAGTTTGGGGTTGGTCGGACAACGGCATCATAAGTCGGGAGTGGTTTGGGGGTTGGGTGGCGGTTGGGGTGGCGAGGGTCCCTGAAGGCGGCAGGCTAAATATATCCACCCCCGACAACCCTCGAGGGAGAATGTCAAGACAACATGGCCGACGCCCGTCATCCTACTAGCAACCCTATGTGTACACTGCTCCATGTTCGACCACCCTCGTGCCTCAAGAACGTTCAAAGATTGCGATATCGTTTTAGTTGAAGGATTCGAGCCTTCGGTTTATTCACATTTTCCCCGTGACCGTTAACCCTTTACACTCCTGCCGTATCTTCTATAAGTATCTGGACACCTGGATGGAAAGTGTATTAACGCTTTAAAACTGGAAATTGTTCTTCGACTTTTTCGAATCCCATTTATACGAACCTGTAGGCAGATTTTGCCTACAGGCACTGTTAACCAGACACTGCTAAATTTTAGTTTATAGAAACGAGGTTCATATAAACGAAGTTACTCTGTGCATTAAAATTCAGCATAGTTTTTACTGTATACTATCTGGTGAAATATTGAACGAAGAAAAGGTAATAAATTCATTGGTTGAACTTAAATACGCTGTTACGATGTTTAGCATCGATCTGTTGAAATTATGAAAAAAAAAACAATTCTTACGTTATCGACTACAATATCGATAGAACAGCAATAGACTGTGCCCGCGATTCGTAAAATCAAGGTGCGATTTCCTTGGATCTAGCAGCTTCAGAATCGCGTTTTCGCGTCACGGATAAGCAGGATCGTGCAGAGAGGCTCGTAAAGAACGCTCGTCGGAAGAATTTGCATTATTATCCCCGAGAGTGTTTTATGGAATCCGGGGATTCATCGCTGGCAATCGGATTTGAAGGAAGTTTCGGGTGCAGTTACATTCCGAACACCTTCCTTCTTCCTTCGAGACAACGGGAGTCGGACAGGAGGCGGCTGAAGAAATGTAGCAGAGATTAAAAGTCGCAAGAGGAAGAGTTTACGTCGCGGAATGGCCGAGGGGAGAGGCCGAGGAAAGTGTCACTCGGAGGAAGGAGGAGAAAAACCAGAGGAAGAAGAAGGAAGAAGAAGAAGAAGAAGAAGAGGGCTGGCTTGAAATTAGCTACCCTCAGGATCGGCCTGAATTAACAAATTGAAAAAACTCATCTCCCCTCGGGCAGTTGTTACAGGAGTCCGTCTCGGCGACTCCGAAGATCACGCAGCTCGAGGTTCAGGTTCCTTCGGCTTAAAGCACGATCCTTGTCTGGATATCGGCCCAACAAATTCATGCAAATGCTACTTGGCTCCACCGTAGCTGCGATACGTACGTCCTCCTCCCTTCTGGCTTCGTGTCGGTGTGTGAGTATTGCCGCTGGTGCAGCGATAACGCCACGTATACACCGCGACGTTATACACGGTAGCTACGCGCCGAGCCGGTGTGCTTAAACGCGATGCGACTCGGACAAATTCCCCATGACGACTTCTGTAAGGGCTCTACATGTTATTGAAACGATCGCCAAACTGCTCTCTGCAATTAAAACATTTCTATTTGTCTTCGTTTTTAGCCCTCGTACGTTCGTAACAGTTGCATCAGAGATTCTCTGATTTTTTAGACGATCTTCCAATTTTTAAATCGGACGATTGCGTTTCATAGTTTCGTATTCGTCCATTGGTCAGATTAAATTATTTCTTGGTGCAACCGATTGATGCAATGATGACAAGTTAATGTGGTACAATTTTAACCCTCCTACGTTTTAAGTCGTTTTAACGTAACTTATGTTTAAATCGCTACAATTTTGTTACTACAAAATACAATTTAAAAGATCAATATGTTGTAGAAAAAGGGACAAGATAAAAATAATATGTATAAAATTTATTTATAATTTAGCCATGCAAAGAATGAAAGTTAAAAGAGACCAAGAGTAATATTGTAATCTCGATCTGCCGAAATTCGTCCGAAGATCTCCTATCGAATCATAGCACGAAATATGAATGAAATGAAAATATGAATACTTGAATCAAGTAGATGGTCGGATAGATACTAGACGCGAGCAAATCTGTTGCGATACGAGCTTGTTTTGACATAAGTATGAACACTGATTGTGGCTAACAATAGATGTATAGTACGCTGTTGTATGGAACCTTTCCGCGGTACGTGCCACGAGTGCGGAATCTTTTTCGTGAGGCCAACATGAAATAACTGCACCAGCGAATTGTCTGCATAAAATATTCAAAGGCAAGGTGAGGGACCAGTAAGATGGCTACGCGTACGGGTGCATTTCTCGTAGCCAGGGCCGTTATCCATTCTAAAATGTGTCGAGGCGCCATATTCTCTTCTCTCTCCCTCTCTCCCTCATTCCCTCACTCACTCTCGATTCCTTTTCCTGTTATTGTTCTCATCGAAATCATAATTATAGTTGCCGATTATCGCAACTATGAAAACGAGCCGCGAGGATCGAATAGTCGTATCTCCTCCTCCCAAGTTGTCCACTTTTGTTTACAAATTGAGAGACGGTTAGGGAGAATTATATACGTTCATATATATTAACATATTTCAGATCATCGATGACGATGTTATGCGAAATCTATAGTACAGTATCTTACCAATTTCCCTTACTTTTCTTCAGCGTGGTTAATCGATTTGGCGATTGGGCGGCTCGATAAATGAATTCTTCGCGTGGAATATAATTATCGAATATTTCTCGAGCGCGGTGCGATAATAAAATTCGTAAGAGAATATTGAAATAATCGGGTATCAGGATGAAACGGTACGCGAAACAATTTCTCGCCTCTCGGAAGTTCAGAGAACGAGATTCGGCGAGTTTTCGGAAGAGTGTCAAAGTATGCGCAGGAGTCGGTCGACGAATTGCCGGAGGAGCATCGTGGGAAGAGGATAGCTAGGGAGACAGAGAGAAATCGGGAAGAGCGTGTGCGGCCGTAAACTGGGGTGCCGTTTGCGTTCTCTATTTAGCCATTTCAGATCAACCTTTCTCTGTATCTTTTTATAGTCTTTTTCTTTCGCTCAGCCGCCATCGTCCCAGTAGACGAGAGACTCGAATTGAATTCCTTGCGATACGGGTAGTTGGATTTACATGGATACTGAATGCGCACAATCCTCGACCACCGGACCTCCTTTTTACAGGACTGCGGACTTCTTGTTATCAGCGTACCGATTGATATCGATCAATACCGTGCGAGCACAAATTCTATTGCATTTAAATCGCGCCGCTCTTTCGAATTCAACGAAATTGTACGATGCCGATCGAATACATTGAATATCATAGATATTCTGGTTAACGCGGAGGATAAGCGTCGATCAGATTTTTCATAATATAGTTTCCAAATGCCTGCTACAACGTTCGACGTTGCTTTAATGTAATTTTGCCGTCTGACATAAATCCGTGCTCCTAATTAAGTAAGCTTTTTATGGAAAGCGATTTAAAAGCTACACAATGATTCCACAAATGTCTCGTATTTTGAATATGCGTTCTCAATATTTTTGTAACAATGAGTTCGATATATTTTATTATATCCATGGTAACCCTAATATTTTCGTAGAGCATTCTTGCAAATAATAAATGCACGAATATCGAATGAAATATTTAAAACGCTACTTCGAGTTTTAGAAACAAGTGTGCCAACTCTTGTGGTTGATTATCGAGTCGGTTGCGATGGGATAATCCAAACTAAACGGCGATAAAACGAAAGAAAACGAGAAATATTATATTCTCTTAAATTGTGAAGAAATCTGTCGCATTGTATTTGCCTGTATATCCAGAGATAGAAAATAATGGAATTTAAAGCCGAGGAACTTGCGTAATACCGAAATGCGAAAAAGATACTGCAGCGAATGTTAAAAGGCGCGCGTCCAGAAAGGAGAAAATCCAGAATACGGTATGCAAATATCGAGGAAGTTCGTCGATTTGTCTATATCGAGGCGTAACGAATCGTTTCCTCTATGTCGAATACGGCCGGCATGGAAATGCGAGTGATGAGATGACGGCGGAAGAAAGGAAAAGTGGAAAGTTCAGTTGCTCCGTTTTCAGACGCGACATAAAGTTCTAGTGGATCTTCGATTGGTAGCTACACTCGAAGGGCGAACCTCCTGTATGTAAGGATGCCTATCGGAAACGCCGTTTGCCGTACATTTATTGCCTCCGCCGTCCTTTGCGCTTTCCCCGGGTTACGACGTTATATTTGATATTGGATAGACTCCGCATATGTATCATTGGCATCGTAAAACCTGCCATAAATAATATTAAATAAATGTAATACGCCTAGTAAAATGCCACTTAGCTCGCTTCGAAGAAACTCGCGCGACACGACGTGTACCTACTTCGCCTCTCTGGAAAAAGTAATGCCCTCGTTACACGGAAAGAGTCAATGCGCACCGAAAAACAAGACCGTAATTTCTAGTTGCTGCAAAAACGGCGTTCACGGAATTTTAGAGCGGAAGAAGCTCTATATATGTATTAACGAGAGCTGAAATGGCTCGTTTATTTCATTTCTACCGCAAGAAATTTTGCCGAAAATAGAAATATTTTATTTCAATTACGACAGTAATCTGTGAAACTGGGAGTTTTCGTAAAACTTCGCAGATTACTCGTCAAAATGAATGCATCTAAATGGATTAAAAATTACACGTCGACGTTTGAAATTGTTCTTAATCGTTACACTATTTTAAATAGCACCTGCCCGACGTTGCCATAAACGCATAAATAAATTGAAAATTCTTGCAACGCTGTCTCATATAGTCGTGCTTCGGCAAAAGTTTGTTCGCAGCTGTATCGTACCTCAAAAATCGCGTTGAAACTTTACGGTTTCTACTACAATCGATAAATGTAAACGACTTTAATTGTCCCGATCAATTAGACGAGTCTCGGATAGCTCTTCTTGAAATGAACGATCGAAGTTGCGTCAGCAATTAAAATCGCGGGTCGTCCGCTCGTGTGCCGTATCCATAATCGATCCTCGGACAGTTAGTTTTATAACTGACCGCACTTGATAATTCACTCACGTTGTCGGCACACGATACAAACACTCGCTGCCAACAGCTTCTAGCATTTAATCTTGGGCATCCGCTGTTACAGGATCGTAATTTCCAGGACATAATCGTCGATTTCCTTTTTGAACGGTGATCCGTCGGTAGTGACATACTCCGTTGCAAGGACCTTGTCCATCGACTCGAGGCATTGCGCCATCGCGGCTTTGGCATAACGCGGACTCTCAGTTAAGGGCACGCAATGCCATAGTGGTAGCGTAGCTCGGAAAAAATCGTGTCCCCTGAAAACCCGCGCACAGTTACTCCGTCCGTCGAGTTAGTAACTAAGTTTCCTTGTAGATACAGCCGCGGACCGGGAGAGTAGCTACCGGTATTAATCGCGGGTACGTCGTCGGCCGATTCGCCGAGGAAGGATCCTACAAGCCTCGGACTCGTCGTTAATTGCCGGTATAATTTGTAATTCGAGATACAGGAAAGAAGAAAGCGAAATGGGAGACTGGAGAGCGGTGGGGGCCGAGAGAGGAACAGGGCATTGACGGCACCGGGATCCAGACAGAGGCGGAGTGCTTGCTCGCTAAAGGAAACAAGCGTCGTGCTCGCCCCCCGAAAGGAAATGTCTTTTGAGCAAAGAACGAGAACCAGATCACGAGGACGAGTGGGGCGCCTGGCGTTTGCCTGACCCGTTGACCCTCCTTCGCTCTTCGGTCTGCCGCGATACGTGTCCTGCTGGCGACGGGCATTTGTCACGACCCGTCAAAACCTATCGTCGACTGAGAACCTTCCTCACCGACGATCCTGCTTTCCGCAATCTGCCCGACTACCCGACTGCCTCGCTGCTTGCCCGGCATCTATACCGAAACTTACGACCTGCTGAGAAATTAGTCGTTAAATGTTTTATGTATCCGACGCCGAACAAGAACCAAAGCCTGCCGGCCTCATGTGGCTGCCGCAGTGAAATATGGCAGCCGAGTGCCCTCTTGACGAGCCGAAGATTTCGACTAATCTTCCGACACGAGTGAAACGAACTGCAGTTCACACCGCCTAAACCTCGGTAATATGGAACATCCTATTTTAAACGATTTCTATGAGCGCAGCAGTTTGTTCCTTTTTATTGCGACGACTTTCCAACAGCTCGGGACATGCTTCGTTACTGGACTACGGATTGCATGTATCCGTGTCAAAATTGTTACTATGACGCACTCGCTTCATTCTCTCGCGATTGACTTTTTATTTTCTACAAAGATCTGCGGTATATTAATGCTGAATCAGATAAAAGTAACGTTCTTTAACCTATCTTTGGGGTTCATGTAAAATTTCGTTGATTAATGTGAAAAAAATCGTCTCCGATAATGTAGCAATTAAAAAGAAGTTATGTAAGGACCGCCGCGGAAGAGTTAAACGGAAAACAATAAATTGATGAAGAGACGAGCGGAGAGCATAGCGATATTCAATTCGTTTATCCCGGCTGATTCGAACGTGGCAATTAATGAATATTCAGGAGCGTATCCCTCGCAACGAATTCCATCGGCGTCGAACCGCGTTAATCGTTTTTTTACGGACGTTTTCTTTGGCTCGGCCAGCTCCTCGGTTGACAATGAGAGGCTGGCAGGCAGGCAGGCGCAAGCAGCCAGATCACTCCGCCAGATGCCACCGAATCGCCCACCGTGATAACATGTGCCGGTTGAACGCCTCGTAGCGAACTCAATCCGGGTCTTCCGAATTCAACGTCTATCGTTTAATTAAGAATGATTTACCGATGACAGTCGGTCGGAAAGCCGGGCATGCGAGCCGCGGAGCTCCGGTCAGACAGGTACTGCTTGTACCATTCATTGTGACTCGGCAATCAATGCAGGAATTATCCTCATTAGGTTGATTTTCAGTCTGGCTTCTCTCCGAGTTGGCCTCTGATCGTAGCCTCTCGTACAAACATCTTGTTGGCGGACGAGAGGAACGAGGAGGGACGCGAAGAAAAGACGAGGGAAGCGCGAGAAGGACGGAAAGGGCGAAGGGACCGCGAGACGAAGACGAAGACGAAGGCGAGGAGAGAAGGAGAGAAGGAGAGAAGGAGAGAAGGAGAGGAGAGCTGGAAGTGGAGGACCGGGAGAAGGACGACGCAAGCTATTAGATCGAGAGCTGGTTGCGTGCAGCTTAAAGAAAAACTGGAAATCCGCGGTTCTTGACGGGCCAGGAGATCCCTGGGGGGACTAAGGGAGGGAACCCCGGGATACTCAGGACTCTCTATCTCTCCGCTTTCCTCCGTCGCTCCTTTCCTTCTGCCTGACAAAAAGGAGTCGCTGACTGCGAGTGACAACTTAGCGAGCCGGAGCTCACCTCACTGTCCAGTCGCTCGGCCACACACAGACCGTCCTTGTGATATGACACGTCTTTTCCTGCGATAGAATTCCCTGCGCGAAAGAAACGCCCGGTGGAGGGACCCTTTCGACGAAAGAGATCCAGAACACCGCTTAATGATATCGTTGAGCTGCAACGGGTTTGATAGATCTTGTCAAATGTGATGGATCTGGTCGAGCAAGATACCATACTAACCTTTCACGCAATAAGCATACAAATTCGTGACAGAGTTTCCTCTATTTTTAGCGTGCGCCGCGCCGCGTCGCGGACGCAACTCCCTGCTTTACAAACTAGTGCACCGTCATCCGGATCATACCGCTCCACCAAATCAATATTTATCGATGCGACTTTCGTTCGCTTCCGCCGAAAAATCAGCCTAATTTCGACGCACGATACTCTGCACAAGTATTTTTCAACACTCGCGCATTATTGTAAAAATGTGAGTTACATTACTAGCGCGTACATGAAACATACTCGCCGATAATTACTTGTCAATTTTCGTCAATATGCTTTCGAGTATAACGTTTCTTGGAGGCAGCCAAAAATCTAATTCATAATATCTCAAGTTTATTTGTTCTTCTAAATACATTCTACAATTCTCTTGAAATAATCAGCGTCCAAGAATTCGTCCGAGACAGCAGAGTATTACTTGGACTTAAAAAAACGAAATAACATTGACCATCGATACCAATTGCTTATATACCCAAGTGGTATATATTTAGGGTAATCAGGCTGTGTCTAAAAATGTTTGAACGAAGAAGGGGGAAGAATGTGCAATCGCGGTACAAACGACCTGCGGAGATAGTTGCGATGGACAGGGGCGTTATTGGCTGAAGTTCGTCTATTCAGGTTACAGGGCTGCTGGCGGGTATAGAAAAGTGTAGGTAAGAGAGCAACTAGAACGGCCATATGTCGAGCATGGAGGAGTTTGCGTTTGCGTTGCGACATGTAGTCGCCCTGGGCGACAAGGGTGGCGGGTGAAATGCATTTTGTCCCCCCTCCTCTCGAATTTCGAATTCTGGTTCCCGCTCCCGGGTCTCCTCTCTCTTTTTCCTCCCGTTTGTCCTTCTCCATCCAGTTGTCTACCTATCTACCCTGCTATAGCCGCAAGAGCAACGGGTAACGTTATTTCGATTTACATATATGTTCCTTTCCAGACTTCGATGGTCGCAGCAGCGGCGAACGCCAACGTCCGACCTATCGATACTAGCTCGCTGATTTTCTTCGCGTAAACCACCGTGGACCGTCCCCGTAACGCACCTTATCTCGCGACATCGTAGTTACTAGATTTTGAAATTCAAGTTAATGTTATCTTTCATCTGATCCTCGAATGGAAATTCACCGATTCTTAAAACTTGTGGAATTTGATGTTCACATGTACGACTGTGTTACAATTTCATCTATTTGGAAAGCAATTAGTCGGTTTAAGAGTGGAAATTATGATCAATTCTGGGGACTGTGTAATTGTTAGATATTACTAGACTTGTGTCTCAGTCTTTGACAATATAATTTTAATAGACGCGACTTTCTAGTAGATTATAAATTACTTTCCTTTCTGGATACATTATTAACTCCTCGCCAGATAGATAAAATTTACGTACGAGGGATAACGATACAGAAAAGGAGGAGGTGTGACTTTTAAGACATTAAACGATAAGTATAGCCGACTTTCTGCACCTAACGATTAGGCGCTTTGATCCTGTGGCCGGCGGTGCGGTGCCTAAATGGGCATGACGTAAAAGTTTACCAGATGGGATTCCGGTTAGGCTGATCCGTCCAAGTCCTCTGAAGGGGTCTCGCGCGGAATGTCCTGTAATTGATAGCGAGCACACTGGGCTCGATGAGCCGTAGGAAAATAATAAGCCGTCGTAGTAGCCCACTAGAACACGGTATTATTGCCTTCGATGGGGTCGGGGGATGTTACTGGGGCGTCATCCAAGGGAAGGGTGGCTCAACACAATGTATGCACCCCCGCGTGCACCATCGTGCTCGGATATCTTGGTCTTACGGTGTATTGGATGTCTATATTCGCACCCGTGCAGCATCTCGGCTCGATAAACTAACTCCCATTCTCTTTCTACCAGCAGAACCCGGAATTGCGCAGAATTATCATCCGGTTCCATGTCGTAAATGTTGCAAACGGTATTATCAACTGATTACGCGATTCAGAAACGTGATTTAGAAATATGCCTGATAGGCTATTGGGTTGCTGCGAAGATTCAAGTTCGATCGATTCGAAAACTAGTTCCTCTCGTCGCTATTGTTTTCACCACTTGTATATTATAAAATCAAAGTCCTGATCGTGATCAAGTTAAGTTGAAATTAATATTGGAATACTCTTAAGTTTATCTAATTGAAAATTAATAGTCTAAATTGCAGTTTTGCAGCTCAAATATTCATTTTTATTAGAAATGCACGGAAATCTGCGGGTCAAACAAAACAGGCGCATTAATAAATGTTTGTCTTATTAATTTTTGGGAAGTCGGAACCTGATTTTAATGAAAACTTTGAACAATTTAATTGAACTTACGAGATAAATGGCATAAAGTTTCGCGGTTTAGCAAGAATTGCTTCGACGACTCGACTCGTTGTTAGAAGCGACTCAATTCTTCGCAGCTGGTAGCAGGAAGCTTATTTGATTTTTGAAAATAACACCGAGAGGGCTGCGTTCTGGCTGACGGAAAAAATTGGAACGATGCATTCCGTAGGGACCAGTCCAGCAAACGGGACTTGGAATAATTCAATGCGGAGAGCGCCGAGGACGATTTGATATCATCAAACTTGGAATAATCCTTAACCACATTCGAGTGGTCGTGACTGTCTTTGCAATAGAAAACCGGTTTCGCGCAATGCAACATTTTTTTCGATCTTCGAAACATCGATGCACCTTGCTGTCGCGGCTGACTGATTGACTGCAGTACCCTCGATTAAAATTTCCTAAACTCCGAGTGCAATCTAATGTGGATCCGTATCTACGCGCGCGTTGCGCAACCTGAACATTCGGCACGCAATCCTTGTCATCGAACTGTTAAACTTTTTTACAACTACGTATTATATATACTTATCTACTATTTAATAGCTTTGAAAAATTATTATACTTGAAATTTATAGCTGGGAGCTTTTTAGCAAATTGTTCAACAGCACTGATTGGATCGTGGGTTTTTACGCTAATATCGATTAATTGATTTCTAGACGGTGCATTATTCGAGATTTTTCGCTTTTTTAAATGAGGACAAAAGTCTTAAATTTTACAGGTATTTGATAGAAACGATGTAACAAATAACTTGATTTAATAACTTCTTTGGAAATTACTATGTGGAAGCTCTTCTATTTTAATAGCCATTGAAAATCGTATTAACCCTGTTACAGAGAAGCTAGCAACAATTTCCATACTTTTTATGAGGTTTCGATGATGGCAACAACTAAAATGGTAGAGTAACTTTCGTGAGAGAACGGGTAAATTGTTTGATAAAAAGGTTCGGAATATTGAGCCGAGCAATTAAATGTTGTAACTTTCGGTGTCAAATGTTGAACAGTCGTAAACCGAGTGATGGTAAGATTGTACTTGGTAATTGAATACTGATTGGTTGAAACGACACTGCAGGACAGCTCTAACGGCTGCAATGTCGGGGAACGTTCGATTAGATTAGGGTGGATTAGCCAATCAAAAACTACAATACTGCGACCCCTCTACAACTAGTAGTGACATTTGATGCTGCAGGCACTCTATTAGATTTGCGCCATAGCTAACGTGATACGGAATCGAATGATCCGAGTTCTCTCGAAACGATTTTCGATAGGTACTGGTTCTGGTGTCGCCGAACGAAATTGCGATTTAAACGTCTAAATTTAATACGCGACCGACCGGCTAGAAAGCGAATTTCAATTTTTCTTACAATCCAATTTTTCTCGTACAATTATACGATACCTGCCGCGTAGAACAAAATAATCGGAAATTTAAATATCCCGCGATAATAATTTAATTCGTACTTGTCGTAATAAAGAGACTGTTTGAGAGGTCTTAATTTTTCAAACGAACCACGAGGTACTTTTTAGTAGCAGTATACATAGATTCATCGCGTGATACGCTAATAAATTACTTGCGCGTGGAATCTGTTCTTGTATCTGCTACATTTTTGAACGCGGGTAATTGATTAAAAATGCTCGGAAAGTTATTGAAACAGGTGGATCAATATGTACGCTGCCTGCCTATATAAAGAACCATTTCTTAATTCGGTACCATAAAAGGTAACTTTGAAGGTACACCTTTATCATCTGCTCATTTTCAATTTTATTAAATACAAGTTAAAAAGAAACGTGTTGCTTTTATTATGGATGTTAAAATTTGTCGACTAGTTATCAGGGAAGAACAAGAAAATTCAATTAGATGAAATTCGTTCTAGCGTAGACGCATTTTGGTGAATCACCATGGATACGTACTTTCCAGATTTGAAGAAAAATTGCGTTACATGGGATCGAGGAAGTTTTCTAAATAATCGAGCAGTGCCTAATTTCTGTGTGAAATTAGAAGAGACGCGGCCGACCTCATTGCGCAACCTGACGTGTTCGGAGCGCACTGGTTCGTAGCCGGTGACATCTTGTCGTTAATTCCAATTTTATGGTTCCATCGTATCTCCGCGGCCGCGTGTATCTCGCTGATATCAGAAGCGGATAGGAAAGGTGTGTGGAAGCGCAGGCGTCACGCGAGCTGCATGTTCGTTTGCTCGGGTGTGGCGAGAATGAGTGGTAGCGCGCAATTATCTTCTTATCTATTCCGAACAATCACGAGGGTACACACGACGCCACGAGTCAACGAGAGCGTCGCGGCGCGGCTCTGCCCGTTCTCGCCGCTGTTTTTTAACAGGACTATTCTGTCCCGGGGTCTCAACGCTCGAAACTTTCGCCGGTTTTCCGATTAGCATGCTAATTAGGACGGCAACCCTTTAAATGGCCGTTTAAAAAATTAGGGGATACGATCTGGCTCTGGTTCAGGGAAGATGAACAGGCGCGGTTTCACGCGTCGCTGCCGATCGAATTTTATCGCAACCCATTCGCCGACCAAATCATTATTTTTCCTCTTTTTTTTCGGCGAAAAATAAGCTTCTCCGGCCAAAGCCGGGCAAAATTTTATTCGAACGACGGGTAAGAGAAAAGAACCGACGAATGAAATTGGACTCTGTAAATTTATAAACCACAGAAAACCGTGTGCATTGACAATCATTTTATCTACAATAAAAATTCATTACAATTATACGAATCGTTCTAGGACAATCAAAATTTGTTTCGATGAGTATCGAGTAAAAATTGAAATTTCATTGATCTTTTAATAATAATATTATAATTTAATAATAACGTGACTAATTTAGTAGACGGAGAAGATTTCTTTTGACAGATATAGCGCAGCCTTTGCCATGCACATTTTCTCCGATTTCACAAGCTCGCGGACGCCGTAGATGGACAAGGATCCGCGGTCTAATAACGAATTAAGGTCTCGTTGTCGCTTATACATACGCCAAAGAGTTTACTATGTCGCGTTTAGATAACCGATCGAACGTAGAATATGTTGGTCAGGGTAAGCGATGATTGCAGCATAGGATATGTTGCGCGAAATGAATTCTGTTCGCAATTTTCCTGCTGTGCTGTCATCGCTCCGATTGGTTCTCCGACAACAAGTGCGATGAATTCGAACTCTGCCACGAGTCCGAAGTCGAATCTGAGTTCGGAGTGGCGCGCAGTTTTTTTTCGTGAAACGCGTAAAACATCGGTTCGCGATGTTCTACGAAACGGAAAATAGATCCGCGCCATCTGTTCGAGTTGCACGGTCTGTTCCGATGCCAGTCGTGTCCTCCGTTCATCGATAACACATGCAGAAGGAAACTCAATCTTGCAGGAAGATATCTAACACCGTTCATGCTACCCTCCCGACCATCCTGCGGCTAACAAAAGGGCAGAAAGCGTGCTGGTACCGACTCCCTTTCGGCCGCCTCCTTTTGAAGGAACAATTAACTGAATTTGCATTATATCTCTATCGAATTACTAGATTCGTATTATCGATAAAATTGGCAATTTGGGGTTGAGGGCCGCGCGCCCGTGGAAGTAGGGTGAGTCGTATGTTCATTTGATGCCGACATTGTTCAACACCGGGGTATCTTCGGCGATCGTGTCCGAACAGGGTGAATCATTTCCCGTTATTTAAACAAATACGTCTACTCGGGACACATTTTTACGACGCATTTTTACACTGCTGGATAAATGTCAATTATTTTGTTCTCAATATCGGCTCGAAAATAATTTCGCTCTTTTACAAGCTAATAAAAGATGGCTTTTCAACGTTTCGCGTAAATATTATTGGTCGAACCGATTTTTTCTCAGGTATATTTTCTCAGCGCATTGTTTGCAAGCCGGGTGTCAAAGTGCACTATAAATTTGATTCTTTTTTCGGGGATGGTTGTAATGGTGGCAACGAAAAAATGCCACCGATTGGGGGAGGTGTCCCGACAGTCCCGGCAGGGGGTGACTCAACGATCCCAGCGTTACCAAACTGTAGCGGCGTAACTTAATACACAGGGTATACGGTATACGCCTCTCTCGCACACGTCGTTCATCGCGTATGCTGCTATCGCCACCAGACGAGCACGGTTTCGCTCGTGTGTAAGCGTAGATGCGCGCGCGTGTGTATCTACGCGCCACGAATTAGTCATGGAGAGGCAATTCCCGATAATAAAATAAGAGAGGAGCGTAACCGATTATCGTGGTAACGAGCGTTGCGAAATTATCGTAACGGCCTGGCTTCGCGATTATCGGTCACCGCGATCGTCGCGATTCTTCGTACCGGCTATTGTTTTCTCTTGTACCGAGAGCTGCTCGATCGGTATCGCCGGAAAGGATAGTTAATTAGTCACGATCGGTGTCCGTGTAATTTAGTGCGCGATGGCGTAAAGATAAAGGGCGAAAGATATAGTATCGTAAGCGGCGACTTTTGTTCAAGATGATCGCGATACGATGACGTTAATCCACGCGATCACCGGCCTCGATCGAAACACGTTCGAGTTAACTCGTTACGGTTCTTCAACGATTCGATTCGTAAATAATCGAGAATTTTTTAACGAAATTTTATTCGTAACGCGACGTAACCACTGCTTAAATTATCATCCGAACATTGTTATAGTTAATTGGGAGAAATAAAATATATTATTCTTTTAGCCCTTATAAATCTGGCATTTAAGTAAAGGTTGCTAAGCAATAAATATATTAACTTTATTAACTTTATATTATTAACTTTACTTAAATCTCTGGCCTAACTTTTTAATAAATAATTCAATTTTTAAATACATGTTAGGTAATGTACGAGGCTTTTTAAAAAGAAATGTTTGGTGGTTCAACATTCGCATAAAACAAATAAATGAAAGAAAACAATTTGGGAAAACACGTTTCTTGGTTCGATTGACATGTACCGTTTCCTTATTCGCCCTTCTACGACTCGTTCCTGGAGGCGTTGCCTTACTTCGGCTTACCCGGAACATTAACGATAATACATGCACATAGCTGCAACAAATGCCGCATAAACCATAGCGCGATCCACGTGGCAGCATAGGCGCAGAAGGGCACAGATGGTCGCCCCAGGCACTTACCAGTTACCACCACCCTGCACAGTGCCCCTCCGGTCAAAGGGATCTAAAGGGCCTTGGCTGGCCACTAACCGTATTTATTCACGAAAAGCAAGGAGGGAGAGAGGAGAGACGACTGAATTTACTACACCATCAGACATAAGACTTGCTCGGAGTATGAGGCGTCTTAGCACCGATCGAGCTTTCAAGATGGAATCTTGGTCTGCGATCGGGTTGCGGTCTTTTTAATCTTCTCCGACGATACCGATGGCATTCAAAAATGGCCATTGCACATTTGTTGGATCCCGCTATGTTTTAGAACGTTTGTTAACCCTGGAAAAATCTCGGCACGTCGAAGGAAGCTACTAAGATTCCAAGGTGCTGGGCGGCTGAAAGTTATTTTGAAAACGCTGGCCATCGAGACGCAGCAACTATACAACTATACGAAGAAAAGGAAGTTATTTAGGGAGGAATCGTTATTTAATAACGTTGGGACAGCCACGACAGATAGTCAAGGATATATTTCTTTACTTCGGCGTTGCTCTATCGCGCACTGTTTAACCTCTTACGTGTACACGTGGCTACGTGTGAACCAGCACAGCCACGTAGAGCCGTGCACGTACCAGATCAACACCGGCAAGTGGCCAGAGCAACAGATAAGTTTGATTTATTTTAATTTCTCACCGGCAACGCAATGGCCTTTCGTTGGGATTCCCGCGCTCTCGTGAATTATTGCGAAGTTATTTTCTAGCTGGTATTGATTTACGGCTGGGATTTCGGAGTATCGTGGCCACTTTATCGTCGTTACAGGTAGGTAAACAGGTGTACAAGGGGGTTGAAATGGCTGTCACTATTTGAGAGGAAAAATTATGGGAAACGCTCTTTCGCGGAAGTGTAAGGGATTCTTGATCATTTATTTGCGAAACAGTCATCGGTAAACTGGCGATCTTCGTGGAAAATTGTTTTCTGGCTATAGTTTACATAGACATAATTCTCTAGTCGAATAAGTAAGGCCAATAATTATCCTTAAAATTAAAATAACAAGAACAATAATAACGTTTTCGAGCAGAAATTTTTATCGCGGTTTGAGTACACAATGTTGACGGACTTCCGTGCCGATTTCTTTCCCTATAAAAAAGAAATGTTCTCGTTATCAGAAATATTAGTTGACAAGATAATTTTTAAAATGCATATTTCCAAAGTGTTATCTGGAAGATTACTGGTAGTTGATTTTCGCTGGAATGCCCTCCCTTAAATAGAGCAATTATTTCCAACATCGTATTATTTTATATTCCGATCAAGTAGGAAGGGTTAAACAGCGACTGCCGGCTACAGGATAGGTTATAGGATAGGTTTCCACGTCAGAGCCGATTTTCCCCGTCCCACGGCTCGACCTTCGTTCGAAGAATGCTCGAACACCGATTAACGGTGCCGAGATTCCGGTTGGTAAAAATCGGTTTGAATTAAAGTGGACACTGTCGTGCGTTCATCAGGCAGTTCGCTCCGTAATAACTTTCCTCGGACAAGTAGCGGTGTAGTAAATAATGTAGCCTTGTAGAATGCTATGAGGTACCAGTGCTCGCGAGTTAATAGCTCGCCTCTCTGGCCAGAGAGAGCTCTCGGTACGGTGAACGACGACCAAACGACGACCAAACGACAACAGCGTCGACATCTAAGCACGATGAGTGATTCAGTGCGCGTCCCGGCTCGATCTCACTCTCCGCTACCTTCTAGGTTAGCGATCGGTGGTTCTCAACGCGCCGATCGTCCCGATGAATCCGGGATGACGCCTGGCAAGACGTCCTGCGGGGGACCACCCACGGGGACGACGCTCCATATAAAGGTCCCATGATCGTCGCACCGCATTGTCGAACAGTTTCCATCGGTGCTTCGAGCTCGCTCGCTCGCTCGTTCGCCGGTCCATCGCTCGCTCGCTCGCTCGCGCGCGCGCGCACGTCAGTGGCAGAGCGGAGCGGAGCGGCGCGGCGGCGGCGGCGTCGGCATTCCTTCCGTTTTATCTTCTTTCCACCGGCTTCTTCTTCTTCTTAGACGCACAATCTCCGTATCTGTCTCTCCCTCTCGCTCTCTCCCGCGATCCGTTTTTCTCGGTAACCCCCGTGTTCCTCTGCCTCGCGCTTCTTTCGATCCGTCCTCCCGCTTCGGCCGCGTTCTTCTTGCCCACGGGCCGTCTAACTTTATCCGCGGCTCCTCTCCTCTCTTTTTACCTGCCCCCTTCCCCCGTCTCCATCCCTTCCCCGTCTCTTTCACCGGGGTTTCTTCTTCTTGCGGCGAGAATTATAAATTAAGCTATTAAATGTGTGTTGAGGGTTTCTTGCAGGGGACTTCCTACGGAGACTTTAAGGAACGGTCGCCGAATCCGGACAGGGACCGCCTCGGACCTCGAGGTCGTTTCCCGGACCGAATGGTCACGCCAGGGCCGCTCGCAGCGGCCAGCCCCATGGGTCAGCACCGTCTCGGCAGAGAGTCCCAACACCTGGATTTCCATCCGATTGGTTTTTGCCGGGCAAAACGAACGCGAGTCGACGTGGTGCGCGGCTTCTTCGCGCCTGTCGACAGCCGCCTGCCAGATCGTAATGCCGAGATGAAGCTTTGATCGGCTTCGTTGGTGGCCGCTCGCCCGCCGTCGTTGTAAATTCAAGTGACGCTTTAATTAATTGCCGGCCGGCCGGCGACATGCCTTTCTTACGCCTGCTGCCTACCCGGCTCCGATGGCGTAATTAATCAGCGCACTGACATGCTTTTTCGCGCAATTGTCCAAATACGATTTTCGTGGCGAGCCACCGCCGCATTAGGCGCAAACACGGCGAAGGAACATCATTAATGGATCATCGCGACCAAACTGAGAAGTTTATCTTCGCGGAATGCGCGTCATAGCAGGCTTTAGGCACCGATCGCCGCAGCGAGATCGGGGGAAAAAAGCCGAGCCACCGCGCTCGGGACCGAGGAAATTGAATTGCAATTTATTTAAAATGATCGCCGATGAAATTCCGAGCCGGGCGAGCCGTTCCCCCGTCGAAATATCTATGGCGGAGCACTTTGAGATTTTTCGGGCGAGTTCCGAGACATCGCGCCGGCAATTCGTAATCCGTTGAGAGACTTAAACCTCTTGGCTCGAGTTCGTTGGCGCGGCGGTCGGCCGGGAGGCGGTAACTTCCGGTTAAGTCAAACACAGCGTAAAGTCGCGGGAACTTCGGACTTGGCAAGTCCCAATGAGGCGTGTAATGCCATTAAAGGGAATCTTATTACGCTACGGCACCCTAACACGCCTCGTACACTAGACGCCTTCGCTTTACTGCAACAAGTACCCGCCTAACCTGGTAATTAAGTCCCGATTAATTCTCCGCTTACTTTGCTCGGCAAATGGCGCGAGACGAGACGAATACGGGGAAAATTAAGACCCCCCGCTCGCAAAGAATATTAGCGGTGTCGTCTGTTCGCGTCCACGTGCCTCGTCACGATCTTCATCGCACTCGAATGGAATCCTCTCCATTTTCTGCAGGAGCCCGTGCGATCCCCTTCTACCTGATTTTCGATCTCTATTCTCGATTTCAACGCCTTAATCTTTTCGATGCGATTCCTGGCCAATTAAGTGTCGTATTGATAAATCGTTTCATTCAACACGTTACGCGCCAAGTACGGAAATATTGTAAATTATGTTATGATAAAAATGCAACAGAAGATGGTAGAGCAATGGCCAGAAAAGAGACTAAGCGAGTTGTCATATTTTGTAATAGCTGTAAAGGAAGACCGTTTTTATGTTTACCGTGTTTCAATGAAATCCATTAGTCTTGTAATGAATCAAAATTAAGTAAATTTTAAATAAATTTTATAATTCTATATCATGTTACACGCTGTCAGTCACCGATGGCGGACGTAGCGTTATTAGTATTTTAATCTCGACCGAGATCGTAGAATAGCCGAAAATCCAACGCTGCTTCGACCGACCCGATCGCACCGACGAGTCCCTTATAGATACCGAGCGGCCGGGAAGGACGCCGGCGCCGGCCGGTGAACAACACGGGTGCTTACGGGCCGCGCGCGCCGCGCCAACCGCCCGGCCGAAAAGGCTGTTTTCACACTTAGCGCGTGAACCGGGAACAAAATTTTTTACATAAACATAAAAACAAATTATACTACCATTAATTATACGTAAAAATAGATATTTTTTCCCAAGAAAAAAATTTTGTATATAAACATAAAAACAAATTATACTACCACTAATTATACGTAAAAATACATATTTTTTCCTAATATGAAAATTTTCTAAAACTTTTCCAAGTCCCATCGGCAAGAATAAAATCCTTTAATATCGCTTTCCGATCATTCTAAATGCGTAATACGCGTGTAAAAAGACAAACCACATACAGATATCACATTTAAAAAATTTTAAAAAGTTTATTTTCCGAAATAATTCGAAAAGACCGGAAAACCGGAAGAGTAAACTTTTTTAAATATCGCTTTCGTACGATTCTAAATGCTTAATGTTATAATTCGTAAATCTACGAACACTTATATATGGATTCAATTGGAAATAATTGTTCTGAAATGACTTGAACGCGTTTCTAAAGTAAGCATGTGGACGAAATTAGCAATATATTTGTAGATATAGTTGGGCCGTGAATACGGTCGTTTCTTATCGTAGCATCGTTTCCATTCGACGTCTCGAAAGTAAAATTGAAAAGCGTGTAGCCAACTAAAGCGGTCATCGATGAAAATTAATGGCCGGTGTCGATGACCGACGATCATCGCGCACCATCCCCTAACTTACAATTCCGTTTGGCCGGTCCGTTCGGCCGTGAGCCGCCCAGCGGTAGAACAATGGCGGGAATAAAGCAGTGGGTTGACGGGGATGGGGAGGAAGGGAGGGAAAGGAGAGAAATCTAGCGAGCTGTTCTCTGAAATCCGGCGATTCTTTCGGGCGTCTTCGGAGATGATATTTGCTCGGATCAATCCATATGGTCACCATGGCAACCGGTCAGCCTAGCTTGTCCACCCCCGACACCCAAAGTCTGGAAACCCGGCCGGCCCAACGAATGGACGAATGGACTCGGGGGTGCAGTGCTGATGGCCGATGGGAACCCGCGTTCCGCGAAGGGTGGTCACCAGCGTCCTCTCCTCGCTGTACTTTCCTCGCCGGGAATCTTTGTATCCGTGGTAACAATTGAATGAGCGAAAATGTCTGCATATACGTGCACGTCCGGCCGTGTATCCTGATCTCGCCCGAATACGGATTCGATCGAACCAAATCCAATAGAGGCAAATGTATTCATGAACCGTTGTTTACGAAACTGTTCACGTAGCTCTTCCGTCCCTCCCGTCCCTCCCGTCCCTCCCGTTTTACAGGAATCTCTTTTTTTTACGGCGATATCTCTTTTCTTCGATCACCCCTGCCGAGACAGACATTTGTCATCTATCTTTGCCGGTCGATTCGTCTCTTTTTCTCAACCAGTTAGACGTTTTTGACGAGTATATCGATGAAGAAATCGGCAATATTTTCGGCCACGACGAGTATACTCGTCGCGCATGAAAATGTCCTCTTTAAATCGCAGTTTCTTTTCGAGAACTAAAATGTAGCTGTTCATCAATTTCAAGATGTTTTTGAATACTTCGAAGCCAAGACGAAATCACACGAACAAATAAAGCAATTGTTACGTGTATGATATTGTGCTATCGCGCTAACAGAATCTAGTAGCGTAAAAATGATTCGTTATTTGCCATTCGAGTGTAAAGAGTTATTAATTTATAATGAAATTCGCAGCGACATTTTCTAGCTTCGAGATATTAGGTAGCGTTCGTTCGCGTTTCTATACTAAAGATGAAAAACGGAATAAAAGCCGAATATCCGCGCGAACAACAATGTTTCGGCAACGACAGATTTTTCCTCGGGGTTGGAAATTTTTCGGAGGCGACCGCGTTGCCGAAAGAGACGATCAATGCTTCGAGATTTATGCGATTGATTCGAACAGAGCAGAGTGACAGTACAAGGAAGCGCTCTTAGTCCTGGTGTCTCCGGTCCCGGGAGGATACATCTCCCTTCGATACGCCGGTGTCCGAAGGATCTCTATAAATTTGCATGTAAAATACCCGCGGAGGTTCTCACGACGTTCTATCTACAGATGATAGTCCGTCGAATCTATTGACGCGCGGACTTTCCGACGCGTTTCCAAACGCACTGGTTCGCCTAATTTCATTTCCACGATAACCGAGAATCCTTTCCCCGAAAATTCTTCCTCGCCGAAATTCAAAAGACTCCTCACTCGGGATCAGCAAGTTTCCCATCGCTCGAAGAAAAATCTAAAAATTACGTCGAAGACGTGACTGAACTGAATCCACTGTTTAAATCATAACCCTTTAATAGGGCGATATAATTACCACGTAAAAATTAATATCATGTTCATTTTATAAACGATAAATTCCGGCGAGTACCCGTCGCAAATTCGGACGTCCCCCGTTAAGGGTTAAAAGTAGAAGCACCGTCTCGCGATTCGAAACGAGCATTCCCGAAACTCGGCGCTACAAAAACGCAACGCAGTCAAAATGAATTTTTCATTCGAGCATAATGCTGCTCCAGCGAAATGCGGGTCGGTACGCAGAGGGTCCTCGCGGCCATAAACTTCAAGAGCCGGTGCTATGAATGCATAAAATCCTAATCATTGCCTTAACAGGTGCATCCGCGAGTACCGGGAATTCGCGGGACGAATTTGTCGAGGTCTCGCGGATAAAAGCTCGGATCTCGGCGAGGGATCGGGCTCGGGTACGTGACGGATCGGCGAGCGACGATACCGATCGGTAAAAAAAAGAAAGCCGATTCGAGGTCGTCCGAAAGATTCCATGGTCTTGGACTCGCATACGCTACAGGCAGCACGATCGCGACAATCACGTTCGCTATTTTCATCGGGACATGTTCGGACGAGCAGGGTAGGTTGGCGGACGCACGATCTTGACGAGATAGAGCAGTGGATCATCATTAACCGGATGGCCGCAAAACCGCAGACGGCTGATTGACAGGCGCGCAAAGACTTCCCGTTTTTCCTAAACCTGCCTTTTAGTTCTCGGTACGGCGAAACCCTTCTGCGGAGCCGGGGAACGATATACGTCGCCCGATGATGAAAGACGAACACCATTGGAGGGGGGCAGCCGAGGATTCCAGGGGCGGAGGGGGGTCGATGGGGTGCCAAAGAAAGAGGAGGGCACCACCGCAGTTCCTCGGAGCTGACGGACAGTCGAGAGGCGCCAAGCTATGCCAGCTATTCGACTCTTATTTTATACCATCCCTTCGACAGCTTAACGAGCTTGTGTTCGTGCCCGCAGCCCTGCGTGTTACCTCTGCATGCTACCAATAAACACACACGAATTCCGAGATGTCAATCAACTATTCCGCTACTCCTATCGCGACTTCTTCGCTCGCTCTCTCTTCGTTTTGTTTGATCCGGGACAGCAATGATTCGCGAGACTCGCACGATGAAAATAACGCCTTCGCTTCGCCAGAAATATTATTTCTTGCTCGTTCGAGGAATACGACTTCTGTGAGAATAACACGCCACTGCCGGGATAGAGACCTCGGTGCTTTGTAATCGTCCACCCTCGACCACTTTCGGCCACTCTCGACCACCGTGCCAGGTTACGGATTCGATGGTCCAAGGTGCACCTTGACCACACGTCTCTTCTAATTTAGGGTTTTGGAGTGGGGCTTGCAGTAGAGAAAGGACAGTCGCCAGTGAAAGTTATCGTGATTGTAAGCGGCGGTGAACGAGGCAGAAGTCGCTGATCGCTTTCTATTTAAATATTATCGAATTTCGAATTCGTTTTCGACTCACTCATTTTTTGCGAAAACGCATTAAAAAATCCGCAATCTGTACCGCAACCATCTGTAATTAATCAGGGTAAACGGATAACCAGATGATCGGGTCCGGATTAGACTCGTCTAAACAGCGGCCACGCGAACCAGTTCCAATCAAAGAACTCGCCGGATATGCAAATAATCCGTTAACGTGGCACGATTTAAAAGTGGAGGCGCACGAGCACACTGGAGTACTCGTTTATCTCGATAAAGAAAACGAGCAAACGGATCGCAAGGGAGCATCGGTACATACGGGGTAGCAGAATGACAACAAGAGACCGAGGCGAGGAAGGGCGGAGCGTGGTGCATTATTTTGGGGGCTCGGATACGGTGGCGCTCATCGGCCGTATGCCAAACTCTTCGCACAATAGACAACGTGGATTTCGAGTGGCCAACCAGCGTGCGCCTCTATTTATTTTCTCTATTGGTCGCGCGTGTACGAGAGAAAACGGGGAAAGACGATATAAAAGAGAGAGGGAGGGAGAGAGAGAACAAGAAAATAACGAAAGGGTGGCAAAGAGAGAAAGAGAGAAAGAGAGGGTTCCGCTGAAAACAGGTGGTTAGCAATGAGAAGGAGAGCCTGTGAGGTACCCGCTGCGCCGCGTTGGTAGGGAGCCACTTGAAGAGTCGCGTGGCCAACTCAATTACTTTCTAGAGCCTCTAAACACCAGGCACGCACTAATGCTTCGAGTGCTTCGAGCCGGTGCGTAACACGCCGGGACAACCGTGTCATCTTATTGTAGGAATCCATTCTCGGCCGTCAAACGGTCGATCGCTGTGGCCGCACGATTATTAGGCGATCGTTCTTGTATAGTTTGCGCCGATCGTTGGGGAACCCTTAATACGAGCGTCCGATTTCTTTTGTCTGCACCCTCTCAAATAATGTGATTTCATAAGAAGATAATTTTAATCGCGTTAAGCTTTTAAAATTGGCGAGCTCTCTGAAATTTTTATCACATTTTAAGCTAATTTCTTGCGAAATTTTATGAAGACCGCATTGGGGTGTTATCTATTATATCGACGAAATTCATTGCAGATAACTGTGTCGATTATATTTTTATTCGAATTTCGTCTCGATCGATAGGAAATTAAATCTTATTAAAAGATCGGAAGAGTTTAAAAACACTGTTAAATAATCGAGCAACGGCAAGAGAGTCCGCTTTCTAATTATACGAAATTAAGGTGGAGGACTCGTTTTTAAAGGGAAAACCTGTCGACCGACGTGAAACGTTTGTCGAAGCGAGGCTTCACTCAATTTCCGAGTTAGCATTAGGGTATCTTGGAATCTTGGTAGAAATAACAGAAGATAGGATAGACTAACTCGGAGTAAGAGATCGATTTCGTAGAGCGAGAAGAGGAAGGAAAGGGAGGCAGCGCAGAGGACCGAATGCCATTTAGAGTCATCCACCGTGTCTCAATCTAGAGGCACCCTTCCAGCCATCGGCGAGCCGTGACGGTTGGCATCTGTTCTGCGGGCCAAGACCCCAACGAGCCTGGCAGAAGCAACGCCACCGGCAGCATATAACGCTACAAAATGTCAAGGGTCCCGTCACGACGTCTATATGCGCTCCAACGCTGAAAATGATTCTCGGAGCAACACGCTGCTCCACGTTTTTCCGAATGGTTTCATCCACCAATAAAAACCCGCTTCCTCCACCACCGATTCGTCACTCGGATCTTTATCGACTCTGATTTGTTTCTTCCGCAGACGATTTTTAAAAGTCTACCGACCCCTTTGCTATAGTTTCACGAGTCTGCCTCGTCACCAAGATTTTTAGTAGCTCGTTCTTTTTAAAGTTGTCATGTATCTGTTATTGTTCTTTGAAGACAAAAATTAAGCAGAGACAGAATTTCTTAAAAATATGTCTATTTCGGCTGTCATTTTTAGATGTACTATCGTACCTATCGTACTAATCGTTCGAACGAAATGGCTCGCCAGCCGGCGCTTATGAAGCAGAAGCCGCGAGTAGTACGAACGTATCCGCGGCACGACCGAATAGAACACGGCGAAGAAGGTAGGTCTAGCCTGATAAAGTAGTGGAGGAAATTTCGAGCTGCTTTGGCAACGAGACGGTGGAAGGAAACTGGCAAGTGACGGCAAGAAAAAGAGAATGCCTCCACCTTCCAGGAAGGTAGATCGATGGCGATTTTTCACTCACTTAGCCCGGCGCGCATCAATATGCATTAAGCTGATCGGTTCTCCCTATCGGTTTCTTCTCTCCGAGAGGAAGAGAGAACGGAAACCTGGATGAGTAGAGAGACTCGGCTTGAGGAAAGAGGCTGCTGGAAGTGGAAAGGAGCGGAGAAGGGAGGGAGGGAGGGGAGAGGAGAGGAGAGAAGAGAGGCTCTCCCTGTTCGTACTCTTTGCTTCGACGAAACAGGAAGGGAATAAGAAACAAGCGCTGTGTGGGAAGCTGTTAAGATATTCTTCGAAAATAAGGATACCGTATCGAGGTAATTCTCGGTAGGTAGAATAACCGTAAGGGAATCGAGCCGAAGTCTCAAGTACGACTAAGATTCCGCGGCTCTACGACACTCCAGGGTACATTTTCGTATCTGTCTATATAGGCCCTTCTGTAGTCACAGCGGAGGATATGCTCGCCACTTTTCGTACATGCAGACGGCGGGCCAATCAGCGTCCACTTGTGTCAGGACTTACGAAAAGTCGTGAGTTTTCTCGCTGGAACAATGCGATTCCCCGGCTTGGACCGCCGCCGCGTTCCACGAGCTCGGATTCGTATGAATAATTATACGGATTTCCAATCTTAAAGTTTCTTCAACGGACGTACAATTATTCGAACTGCTTTCTAGACAATTTTTAGACGATATTTAATTGCCACGAAATGGGAAAATTGTTATGTCACGAGAATTTGTTAGTTCCGATACCAATATTCCTCGATTTTTAGAACTTTGAAAGCTTCGTGATTGCGTTTTTCATGAATGCTGTGTTTAAAATTGTTTAATCAAATTGGTCCTGAATAGACAGCAGATTGTGCATGCACGAATTTAGCGATACATTTAGCGAAAAAATTTATTCATAAAACGTGTTTCAATACCATTGAAAAACCTAACATGGATATCATTTCGAATAAACAACTACAAATTGCCGTTTATTGCAAGATATTTTAGTTATTAGGCCGATGAAAATGAAATTACCGAATTCTTTCGAATCGCGTGTTACAAATAATTTTTCCAACAAACATATTGCATATTGCTGTTCATTTTAAAGACTAGAAAATTTATGCAATCGAACTGAGTCGCTTAAAATAATTTGTCCTACGTTCGAATGAAAGCGTTTGCAGTTTGAATTAAACGAACCTGGTAATGCGAGACCGACGATGATTTTTCGAAAATGTCTCGCCTCTTCGATCCGAAGGTGTAACATCTGTAAAGACAAATGGTGTCGCAAATGTCGTCGTCACCTTATAGAACCGTGCGGGGTGCCAAATGTTTGTTTCTGTCGAGCCGGTGCCAAAAAACGCACCAAATGGTTTGCCGAAGCGATTCGAGAGCCGATTCCGCTGATACATAATGGATCGACAGGGGTTAACTTAGCATAAGTTTTCCATTAGCAGGCTGAATAGATCGAGATATCGATAATATCCAATATAGATTCCAGTCGTATTTCGCGAGTGAAGCGTGTGTTTTAGGCGCGTTTCTCCTCCTCCGCGGGGTCCCCGCATATTCGCTGGTATCGCGGAGGTATATTCCGTGAATTTTTTGGTGATTCGACTAATTGGGCGGATTTACGATGGAACCAAACCATCTTTGGCCCTGAAACGCTTGGCGCTTTCCTTTGTCCCCTTAACAATCGTTCCGGGACCCCTCGGAATTTCTAAATTTCGCATGAAAGAACGAGCCGAGGTACCAAATATCAGCCGAACCTCGGAATCGATCGGCGAAATCTTTAATTTAACCCCTACCGGGCGCCTCTTCCGGCAAAAACGTTTAATAATCGATCGCCGCCGGGTCGATCGTTAATTCCGATACTTTTTAGCTTCTCGAAATTACGCGGATTTATACGAATTATCGTACTCGTGCACGAACTTCGTGCGGAATTTTAATTTACCATAGAATCGTATTAAATACCGTGGAATTTCGTTTTTCTTGTATCAATTAGATTGAATAATGTAATTTTAGTAAATCGCCGACGGCGAGCGATCGTCGCAAGCGGCTCGTTTAACGTTTAATCCCCCGAGCAGACTTTGTCGTACCTATCGGCTTCAATTTTCCTACGAGCGAAACCAAAAAATAATTAGCCACGCAAACATGGCGTTATACATACGCCGATTTCCCGCTCGAGCGATCAGCCGTTCTTGTTTCTGTACTGGAGCGTGTGTACGCACTCTCGTCCATTTATTTTAGGGGTATAACCAGAATGGAGGGTGTAATACCCCAGCAATGGGGTCCCATATGCTTCGCGTACGCCGTACGGGAACGTGTATCACCGCTGAGTGTGTTTTGATTTCCCTAATAGTCGCGTTAGAAAAATAGTGCATCCGGAACCAGTCGAGCCGAAAAATGATGACAAATGCGATTTAGTTACGGCTGTTTGACTTGCCAGCGCAGAGTCAGCCTTTACGGCGATTAAACTCGACGACGAGGCCCGGAATCGATACGTCCACATACCAAAGTCGTTTTAAGTTTCATCAAATCGCCGAAACATTTTACATGTTTCTTTTAATAAGATTCTGGGAAAATCGTGTCGCGTTGCAACAATCAAAGAGACCCTTCTGCAAATTAGCGTTGACATAGGTGGAAGTCGAAGAAAGAAAGGGGCGTAGCTAGCCAAGGATAGTGGGTGAGAGAGATTTCCCACCGGATCGTTTGATTCGACCAATGAATGGCAAGCCCATTTCAGTATGCACCGTGGACGCCGTTTGCTTAATAAGTTTCCCTTATCGATGTGTGTCATCTACGAGCAGCCAGTGGAGACCCGTCATTATCGTCCCTATCGTTGCATAACAGTTTTCATCATTTTCATTCAGTGTACCGCTGCGTAACGCATACGCCGTTTATTTGTTAGCTGGAACACGTATTTTCACCCGATTAGCCTTCGACAGCGTATCAAAAATGGAAATGGTATCATTTTAAAATATCGATGTGTTATTTTTAATCTACTGAAACGATTAAAGAATGAACAAACTTGCTGTTCGGTTTCGATTTCCTGCAATTGATGCAGACAATTTTTATTTTGCATAAAAATCCGTGATCTAGTTAAGGTCTATCTTGTAAATTATGTCTATCGCATAAATCGTCATTATTTTCATTGATCATTGACCGAGCGTCTAAAAAAGAGACGAATATCTTACGTGGTTTAGAAAGTTGCTCACGATGACCGTGAAATATTAATGCGAGGAATTTCCATCAGTATGCACCTACCATAAATGGTCGAATATCCGCAGTCTCGTGATTACAGCGTGCTCGATATTTTACGGGAAAGCGACAAGCGTTTAAATACTTACGGCAGCGCAAGTCGTTTGATTTAACGGGCGTAAAAGAGATGTTACGGGGACCGCGTTATGCGAAAACGCCGTGAAATTGCCGATGAAATATGTATAGGGAAAAGTTTGAAGCGGACCCCTCGTCTCTGGTGTTATTGTGGTTTTCAATGGCGCGTCTGTCATCCACGTAAATACCGACTCACGATATTCCCTTCATCGAGTCGAAACGCGTAACAATCAATCGTTACCTTAATTGATTGCGATTGGTGAAGGATGCTCGAGCGATTTGGCCGATGTCACAATGACACACGGATTGTCAATCAGTCGCGCTTGTGGCGTTAATGCATGCAAATTTGGCCGAATCGTGCCACGTTGTCTCGCGCCGTTGCCGCAAGTCTCCATCAGTATGGATTCGATATCAAAGGCGGTCAGAGTATTTGTGGTTCGGTATCCACCGACGAAATTTTACACATTTTTTCCCGTGTTCCCACCGAGGACAGAATTCCACGCGAAAATATCTGCCGACATTTTTATTCGGAAGCAATATTTCTTGCGTTCGAATTCCGTTTTATTTTACCTTAGCTCCGAACATTAAATTTAATGTACGCAATTTCAGTAAATACAAATAAGTGAGTACAGCCGAATTAAATAGTTGATTTGTATGTTATTTGCTGTTTCGTTATTCTGCGTCCAAAATTATCATCGAAGTCGATAATTTTGGGAACGCGAATAACTTCTGTTGGATACATCATTTAAACAATTTTAGAAATACAACTATTTAATGAAGGACCGTAGTTTATATAGTTTCGGTAAAAACTTTATACTGAAAATTTTGATTTACCAAATTCTTTTCCGACAATTTCCATCGAAATAGTCAAGTTTCTATTTTTTTCCAATGTGCAATAGTTTAAAAATACTATTGCATTGCTTATCACTCGATTGAGATCATTAAAAGAATAGATGCTTTTTCATCGAACTTCTGCTTGACATTATGAAAGTTTCTATTTCGCGTAAAGATGGAGAGTCTAGTTGTCTCTAACCATCGTTGACAAGCAAACGGCGTTGCGATCGTTCCGCCAACAATGCCGGCGTAATCGGAAAAAGTATAAATCGTGGTTCGCCGATCGGCGCAGCGTTCATCGTGGTATTAATCGTCCGTGGCGGCGTTTCCCCATGAAAAATTCTCCCGCGTCGTCCCTTCGAGGAGGCCATACGTCCAGGGAAACGAAACGATCGTCGTCGTGCGCCGACCGAAATGGAATCCGTCAAATTGACGGAGGGTACAGCGGATAGACGCGTCGGTGCGTCGAGGGTCGCGCGGAGGACCGGGCTGCGGCAACGGAGGGCATGCGAGGACTATGATCGATGCCCCGAAATTAAGGGCTTGCCCACCGAACAAAATAAAGTTAGCCAATCGGACCGACGCGACGACGAATTGCCCGTTCGGCCTTTATCGGCTCCCGTTGCGTATCTGCGTCGGCCCGCGTCGCGTTGTCCTGCGTCCCGACGAGCAGCGTCGCGTCGCAACGACCCGATGCCCGATTTTTTCCCCGGCGATCCCTGTTTTCCAGTGGGTGGCCGGCCTCCGCGCCGCGTCGCGCCGATTGCAATTCGAGAAAGGGTGATACGGGGCCGCGGGGGCCGCGGGAGGAGAGAGAGAGAGAGAGAGAGAGGCCGGCAGTGAATCGCGGAACAGGCCGCGGACGAGGGAGAGGATTTTCGTAATTATGGAACGGCGTTTGTCCCCGGGGATTCGTCAGTCGACGGAAGAGCCCCTGGCGCTCTACGGCCACGACAATGCCATTTTAATTATGCATGTTAATTGGTTTCCGAGTCCGGCGTAATACCGCCTTCTCTAGGACTATTCTCGCCGCGCATCTCCTCGTCACGTCGCTCGCTGGTCGATGTGACACTTCGATCGATCGATCGATCCAAGCGATCGATTAATCGATCGCTCGGGATTAAACTGTTTCGATGTTTCTGCATGCTTCGTGCTCCATGCTGCCCCCGATACGTAAAAACGTCCGTGAAAACAGTTTCCCCGCCGGTGCGGTAACCTCCTGACGCATCGTTTCACCGTATCCTTTCGTAAAATCCAGTGAAAACTGGGTCAATCTTTTTTCAAATTTGTTACGGCAAACGATGCAGATTTTTATTTATTTTTGTCGACGTTTTTTCTGTAACGACGTTTCGCGGTGATCGTTGGAGGCCATGTCGAGATATTGTAATCAGAACAGCAACATACGTGTTTTACATTTTGGATTCAATTGAAAATATAATTACGTAGCTACTGCAAAATTAACAGGGGAATGCTAAAAAAACTAGCTTTAGCGCGACGAAGCGAACTTCAAAAATTATTAGAAGATCGGTAGGTACCGATAATGAAACGCTCGGATGACACAACTTTGGACAACAACTATAACGAATTGTTTTCCCTCCCGCTTTTGTTAACATAAAAGGCACGAATCCTAATCGTTGTTCCCCTCGGCCATCCGTGGACTGTTCCCTTGAACGTTCAGCGGGGGAAAGTGATAGGGTGAAAAAGTGGCCATGTTTAGGCAGAAAATCCGGCGTCGCTTTTGTTCTTTTTCTAGCCGGATATACACAATTGATGGTGGTTGCGCTGAACTTTCTGCACAGTTGAGCGAGCATGTCACAATCGACCAGGGCTGTCTCAATCAAAGTGGCATTGATACCCTTCGCTCATTCTCCCGATCGGGCCCTCGCGCTCTGCACTGCTCTGCACTGCTCTGCACTGCGGTTTTGTTCGAGACCGAAAATCTATTAACCGGCCGATGTGTATATACACGTATGTTCCAACAAACAACACACGCGCGGCCGCGTCACTCTCATATGGGTCGCAGGCTAATTTTAATGGCCGGGAAGGCAAAAAGCGTTACGAAACTTTCAGCCCCGAGTGACCAATTTCATGCAAAAAAGAATCACAGTATAGATAATGGTTACAAAAGTGTGCTGTTCATTTTCATGAAATAACAAGCAAACGCCCCGCGATACTGATTTCACTCGAATTGAAATGAAAGTTTATCGGAAATCTCGTGAAAACTGAAATTGAAAACGCTGATTATCGGACCGCCGATTTTTATGCAAAACGAAAATTATCCGACCTGATTATAAGAAACGCAAGTTGCAAAATGTCTTTTCCCTTTTGATAATTTCAATCTGAAATTCTGAAATGTTGGCGGCACGTTTTCGAAAAACCCGAGGACGTCCGCGTAAATGCTAGAGGAGGATTCGTAGTAAATATTATTAGTGGAAATGCGCGATAAACGTAATCCGCATGCTAACTCAATCCTCTAATCCTATGGATCGTTCATTTACTCCGCGTCCGGCACGATCTACCGCAAACCAACCTGAGAGACGTAGTCTAGGGTGGCGCTCGATGTGACACGCGACCGCAACGTTGCTGCATTTACATTATGTCACGGTTTATACGACGTTACTTAGGTGCGTGCGTGCCATGTGCCGAACCAGCATTTTCGAGATTAATTTTTCTAATGCTCCGTTAAACGAGTTTCGCCTCTGGCTACCATTATCCATCGCGCGAATAACATGCTAACCTAACCAGTCTGTCCAGAACCGTCATCGGTACCACAGCACGATATTAACTATTTATGTTCCTGCTACAAATAATTCTTTTATGTCTTTATCGAAAATTGCCTTTTAAAAACAGCCACTACAATGCGTGGTTCGAATAAACATTACTTACATTTCCGTTAAAAACCTCTGATCAAAATTTATGGTTCCAAGAATACTGAAGAAAAGCTTTGAGTTAAACGAAGATTTATTTATTTATTTAAGATTTATTATATTATTTATTTGTAATGAATTTTTAGGGGAAAAAGTGAAGGGATTCGAAATGACTCGATTGAAATCAAAATTATTCCCGGGAAGTTGGGCATTCGAAGTAAATCGCATGCCAAGCCTGCAGCCAGCATAACCGAATAAAGCGTCTCGACGCAGGTTCCTCAAACAACGACATCCATTTCCCCGTAAGCCATAAACAACACCTACGTCGCAGCATCGCGCTTAAATCCTGGGGTGTGCTGATACGAAAAGACTGCTAGGCGCAGAAAAATAGTTATGTGCAAGCCTAGTAGGCTTTAGCCGTCTCCAACGTCTAACACATATCTTCCTGGGCGAGGATGAAAGCTCTGGGACACCGTTGTATTGAAAACCAGGAGTTGAGCACCTCTGAGCGCAAGATGTCCTCCTGAAGACTATCTCGGCCTGTGTCCCGCGGGAAACCTCTTCCTTCCTACCGTTCCTATCTCAGGACACTCTATAGTCTATTCAGATACCAGGCTCACCCTGCTACTCCTACGTTACCTTGTGTATATGTGTGTTAGAGAGAGAGAGAGCAAGAGAGAGAGAGAGAGAGATGGTGGAAAGGACGAGAGATTAGAGAGGAAGAGAGAGAGAGAGAGAGAGAGAGAGAGAGAGAGAGAGAAAGATTGTGCCTGTATTTCCAAGGACAAGCAGTAGAAGGTGGTGGAGGTATAAGTACGCCTGAGTATTCGAGTGCTCTTCTACCTTGCAGCGTCGCCACACCTCGTAGGAAACGTATTTTGCAAGCCTAAATATCCCGGGTTTCTAGTCGCGACACGGTCTGCGACGCTATCTTGCAGGTGGGTACCTTCAAGAACGAGTTATCTGGACCCTTATTTCGCAGATCGTTGCGACAGATGATAGGAAGGGTAGTAAACTGATATCATAGACGCTCGTGTCTCTGGGAGATCGGATCGACCGTCTATGTATTTCCTACCCGACGTTCGACGGAAGGACTCGCGCTTTTTTCCTGATTGCTAGATTGCTCCCCATTGTGGAAACTAGGATCCTTGGAGCACACTTTTCAATAGAATTAATTAGCAATTTATAATGATAATATTACTTGCAAGCAAAGTACGGCATCTATGTAGTATTCATCGAGTTACAGTATTTACTAACTTCATAAGTCGCATTGTAAAATATATTGATATTTCGATTCAATTTTAGCTTGAATTTTATTAATTGAAGTTATTGTTAATATTTATTTATACATTATTGTACTAATATTTATAATGCGTTTGATAGAGTTATTTGTATTATGAAGATCTAATTATCATCTGTTTCAATTAATTTACGTAGACTGTATTAGATATCAGACCTGTGTACATACAGGGTGTTCATTTTAAATCTATTTTAAATAACAGCGGTATATATTGTACGTATATGGTATATATTGTATGTATATTGTATATACTGCATATATGTTGCGTTGTATATTGTTGGTGGCATCGAGACAAGGTCAATGATATTTACGAACGATAGTAACGAGGTCATTCCGAAGAACGTAAAGCCCATTAATTAATAATAAATAATTTAGCAGGAACGTAGAAGCGAGTAGTTCGAGCACAACGCAAAACGAAGAGTCGTAGAATTACTCACCGGTCGATGATCACAGGGTCGCTGGGTGTTTCGTTTCGGTTCCCGCAACTTTTCTTGTCGCAGCACCGACTGCAAGGTAACAAGACAGTCAGACATTGCTACGCATAATTTTCAAACAGCTTTCTCAGGGAGGACACAATTTTTTCGGGAAGTAAATTCGACCATCGGATCCGGAGGGGTCAGAACTTTCGTCTAAAAACTACCGGAGCCCTTGAGACCTCGAAGTTCGGGGGTGGAGAGCAGTCGGGCCGAAGTCCCATGGGTCAATGAGTCAGCCACCCCCGGAGAATGACTACGTCCTCGTGTGTTTCGTTACGTTTGGGGTTTGCTAGCGAGAGGGAGGTTGCTTGCATAGAGAACGGATCTTCTCCTCGCGCAGCGAACAATATAATTGTAAAATCTGTTGGTCGAATTACGCGCACCTGTCAACATCGATGCTTAAGGGAGGTTTCCGGCCTTCGACGTTGGAATAATCCATTTATTTTCACTGCATTTTTCTCGAATATATCTTTCCAGAAATTCTACATGCAAAAGGCTAGATTTCAATTTGTAGAAACAACGAAATGATAGAAGCTCCAAGTGTGTAAATATATATGCATTTTCATGCAGCTTCGTGCGTTTTCCTTGAAACCTCATCTTCTGATATGGCTGACGCGAGACCTCAAGATCTAGTTGTCCGATAAACTTCGCATTTTCTAACAATCTTCAGCGAACTTGTTCCTATTGCATAACCAAGAGCTTTTATTGGAGCTTCGAGAAAGTTCAACGCAAAGTCAAGATTTATTGATCTTGATTTTTATTTATTTTCATCTATGACAGTGTCACAGAACACTCTAGGCGAACCAAACCCGAACTTCGAAGCGAAGATATTTTATTTATTTTGGCTCTTAGTCGCTGCTGCACCGATGACGAAAAAGCTACTTCTTTTCCTCTCATATTATCAGAACGGCTAGAATTGTGTCCGTCACTGAGACGCTTCTTTCAGAAAGACCTTCGGGGAAGTGCAGCTCGTACAGTTTTAAACTATACTGTACGCTTCGAGTAATAGTATATGGTCTTTACCCTTGCCAGATGGTCTTTCGATTTCTTAATAAAAAAATTTCAAGGAAGCTTAAAAAATAACGAGGAAGAGTCGATAAAAAAGATTTCCGCTAAGTTATCAAGTAACATATACTTTATTTGCTACTTAATAAAAATGTTGGAAGATGTTAACTCACCTGCACATCACTTCGTGTGTTAGAAGGACTCTGCACATTTCGGGATTCTTGTCTTGTCCCTCGTACATGATCGCCTAAAACAGTAGAGAATATTGTTTCGAATGAAAGTGTTGACATTTAAATTTTGAGAGAGAGAGAGAGAGAGAGTTTAGGAACTAATGGCGAATCTATCGAAGAACCATAGAGATTACGGATGCGGGTCGTCGAGCCCCCCGTGGACTGCTAAGTCATGGTCGGCCTACATAAATCCGTTAAGCTTCCTCCACGACCTTCTGATTGATTTTTATTTAATGACAACGCGTCGTTGGCCTGTGCTCGTGCTGTTACCGGTGGGGAAACAAGATGCGGATTAGCCGCAGAATAATAAAGCGCGGGAGGGCAATCTTCCTTTGATCTCGCCGAAGGAAATCCACGGAAGAGCGCGAAATTTACATCGCGCATGCGAGTTCATCCTTTCGGATAAAAATTCACCGATTCAATTGGCTATCTCTGTCGCACACTCAAAAATGAATAATAATTAATTAAATTGCTCTGATTTTGTGGCAACTTTATTGGTCGATTTCCAGCGCCGAACGTGTTAAAAACGCGTTCCCGTCGTTTGAATTTTTGGAAAATTACCTACAAAAATACGCTTTTCACGGAGAAGATCGTTTCAGGCGGGCAGACAGGCACGCTTGTTCCCGCGTGTCGGCCACGTTAATCGTGCCAGTTTCGTAATTTACGTTGAAATTCCATTCATTCTTGTTCGCGCGTAACGACCGAAATTGCCAGAGTTTGCGAAGAAGCGATAAAATGTAAATACCCTGAAATACAGTGTCCCAGGGAATTCGTCGGGTTGACGTCGCGTCGGTGCGTGGTGGGCGCGCGGGGCGACGGAGGCGGCGGCGGACGTCGGTAACGATATGAAATACATTTCGCCTCGGCAGTTAGGTGCGCGACTTCTCGGCCGGCATCAAATATTTATACGAACGAAATAACCGAATTGCAACGTAAACGAACCACGACGATCGGCGTATACGTGACGCTAGGTAAATCAGGAAACGGATCCCCTGGCGAAGAAAAATGTCGGCTCGAGAATATACAGGCGGTTCGATTCTACGTGTCTGTTTAACCCCTCGAAAGCCGCGCCAGTGCACGTCACCGGCATACCGAATTAACAAAGAATAGTTCTGAATCTTAAATATAAACTTTATTAAATTCGGAACTATATTTCACGATCGCTATACTATTTCTACGCAAATAAAAATTGTCTTCATCGATTGCAAGAAATAGAAACTAAGTAGCAAACTTATTCTTCCCTTAATCATTTTGGTAGATTAAAAATAATGCACTGACTATTTTAAATTCTTTTAATCTTTGATTCTTCGTAGAATGTTGTAACAGTGACATTGTTATCTCTTTTGTTTGCGATTGATTTCTGGAATCACCCTTTAAAATATTTGACCCGCGCAGTTGTGCGGGAAAGAGGAAAAGTGGACGTTCTTGGTAAAAGGAAAGCGAAAGGGCGCATAAAATGTTACGTGCCCTTCGACTATTACCGGTTTTAATAGTCGGTCGACATGCGATCTTATTTGTACCGAGAATAATTAACATAAGTGTCCGCCTTGTACGCATTAACCCTAATTCGGGGATGGAGATGGCGTCCACGAAACGAGCATGTCGCTTTCTTGCAGCTTCGATTCTCAAAATGTTCACATGGCGGATGAGAAAACGATATTATTCTTAGTTTCGTCAGAAACTTCGCCATGAAAGCTGAGAATTAATTTTTTATAATTTCCAGCACGATTACGTAAAACGTTTAATCGTTATCCTCTTTATTATCTTGATTCGTATGTGAAATGAAATCGACTCCGACGATACTTCACGAATTTCACAAATTTCACGGTTACGCGAAATTATTATACTTACTGAATTTCTCGCAGCCCGTGTCGTGGATTTCAACGGAACTAATAAACTCGTTCGAGCATACTGACGTTGCTTGTTTAATCTTCGGATAGCTGTCTATAATAATCGTTTCTTCCTATTCATAACAACCGACGGTCAATACGAGGCTCGTGATAGGGCGTGCGATAGTGTTTGCTCGGTAGTCATTACCACCGGTGCGACACACGTGTTGATTTTGCGTACCTGTCGCACTTACGAGCAATTTCGAGCAATTACTTTTTACCACGTCGTTCATTCTCGCGAAACGCTACTCCTTGTTTGTCTTCATTGGTCTTAGGGTCGACGATGCTGCTTATCGGTGACGTACGTGTGCGCCTAAACGAACACAGAGATCGATCGGTGGATGGATGCTTTCATTCGATGTCAGCCGTACGCTATCTCGGATCTCGCTGAAGCCATAAGCGATTGTAAGTATACTTGTCAACTCTGGTGCTTAACCTCATCTAGACACTGTCGCGCCCGTGTACACGTAATACTAGTTTCATGAAATGCTTAATTGTCGCAATTTCTTTCTCAACGTGTTCGCAATTATTTTCATCCACCTTTCTTTTTGTCCAATTGTAAAAATAATTACGGTTTCCCTTCGTTCTCCACTTGATTATTTTAGATTACATCGTTATTGCAATGTGTCCGAGTTTAGAATTCAATTTCAAACAGATATGCTGCAGCTTGTAAACAGAAGTGGGCAATTTGGGAAGAGGAGACACGATTATTCGAGCCTTGCGCCTCTTTTTTATAATTGTTGATAATCGACAAATGTAAAACCGAGCCTCATCTTCTCTTCCGAAATTGTCCATGTTTATTTACGAGCTGAAGGACAGTTAGGGAGAATTTACAGTGTAGCGCGTGTTCAGTAGAATTGGCTCTGGTAATCAGACTAGAGGAATGTCGGCGATGCGAACAACTCTAAAGATATATCCAGTGGTAACCCCTAGGGGGCCTTTCCTGCGGCACCCTTAGGTCCCAGCAGATTCGTTTGGGCCCCCCACTACCACCCAATTCCCACGGGAATTACTTACGAAAGATTAATAGCGATAATTCGTTTCCTAAGTCAATTCTTAACGGTCTCGCAAAAATAATCTGGCTCGTACACTGTTCGAGAAAACACTTTTCCAAAAGTTCCTTTCGTCTTCGGCTAACGCACGCTATAGAATTGTTTTCTAAAGAAGGACAATTGAAGAAACGATGCATTCCATATGCAGCTATTTCATAGATAATCGAGAGCTTTGCAACGATAACGAGGCAGCTTCGCTATTCGCAGATGATTTCCTACAAATCCTATTTTATCCAAAGAATGCAATCTTCAATTTGACCTACAAAATTAATTAGCTCGAAGTAATAAGTATGGCGGTCTCGCAACAGATAACATTGCGTGTGTAATGTGTTTGGTGTAGTGAAGGCACTACCTTCTAGTGGTACTCTGTATTATCAGAATACGATTGCTTCGAAGTACATCGTCCACGATACCCATTACAATAGACTACACTCTCTTTAAATTTCTTTTATGGATATTTTCTTTTCTTTTCCCTATTTTGACATCAAATGTGGCTACTCTAAAGATAGTATTTGAGTTATAATTACTTTTGTGAGTTTATTCTGCCGAATGTTCACAGTGAACGAATGCATGGTTAAATATTGAACGAATGCGAATGAATCTGTGATCGATCTTATTTAACAGTGTTCTCATATTTGGTCAAATGAACGAAACCCACTGAAACAGCCGGAGGTAGAGATCGACTTTTACAGTCGATATAAAAATCGCTGCAACGCTTCCGCCACGTAGAGGGTAATTTTCTAAGCAAATATTCGGTCGCGGCTGGCAAATTTCAATTCGCGAGCGCAGCGGAGTTCTCCGAAACCGAATCAAGTGGACGGTTATAAATCCGCAATAATTTGCTACACCGAGCCGGCTGGTAAGCCCGTGGTGAAGCCTTCCTACCCCTAAGCTGTTCTTCAATTTCTTCGCTTCTGACCAAGATATACATATAGCTATATCTATATCTATATCTGGCCTCGCGTCGGCGTAGAGCCGGGGAGAGGAAACGAGAGGAAAAGAGAGAAAAAGAGAGGAAAGGAGAGGAAAGGAGAGGGGAAGAGAAGGAACGAGAGAAAGGGGAGAGAGCAGAGAGCCCGGGAGGACCCTCGACGGGAAAGTAGGAGAAAAAAATACAGAATGTCGAGAACTGCCGCGCGTTTACCACTAAAATTTCCAGAAAAATACGAGCAGCCTCCGCGGAAAGAGAGGAGAGCGCACCGTGCGGCCGAATGGCGCTAACAACATATGTTGTAAACGTTCGAGAACGAACTTCCGGCCCGCAGGAAGCCAGGAGAAAGATGGGAAGGGCCGGAATGCGCTTTTTCGCAGGATTAAAAATGCTAAATGGTAATTAGTTCCGGGGATAAAAAAGCACTTACAGGATGGGGGAAGCAGCGAACCGCGCACCGGCGTTATTCTAAATGAATGAACAACAGGAAATTGTACGTAACCCTTTTAAGCTTCAACTTCTATCCGCCGCTGGAGATGATCAGTCGGAACTTGTTCTCTTTTTTTTTTCGTTGCCATGGAGGAGGAACTCTGCGGTATATCGTGCGATCGTTCGGAAAGCTCTGCGGCTTTTTCGAGAACTTTAAGCATGGCAAGAGAATCGTCCCTTCAATCCTCCACAGATTTTTCGAAATTCTACTCCCTAGATGGGATTACTGGATCGTGGATCTTTGGGGGAAATAAAAATTGTTCGCATTGATTGTGCGAAAGAAGAGTCGAATCGATAAATGTACGAAATCTGCTGTCTGATAATCGTAATACGTAGCTAAGACAATAGCAAGACTCGTGTGAAACGTTTTAAAGAACTTTTTAACTGATCAGATTTAACTTCTTTGCAATAAAAATTCGGAAAACCACGGAAATCTTATTTGATCGAATGAAAAAAGGCACCGATCCATCGATTCTCGGGACATCGAGCCGCAAGAGGCATTCGGGAAATGAAATATGCGATCCAGATGAAGAGTCGCGTCTTCTAATCCTGAAACGTTACCGAGTCGAATCGATATCGGCCCTTGGACGTCGCGGCTACGCGGGTAATACTGAAATATGAGTATTTAACCATATAGATTAAGGAAATAATAAGTTCGAGATAAGTTAATCCTCGGGAGATAAGGAGAGAAAGAGAGTGTGTCAGCCGTCCCCATATCGGTCGACGTTCTTTCGAGGGGTGAGAGCAACATTGTACGCATGTTGTACAGTGCGCGTCAGACATCGGGGGTTGCAGAGGCGATACACAGATTCCCAGGGGACTTTTCGAATCGATTCGGGACGGAAATCATTACAGCATATTTGAATGACTATCTCCGAATTTATCTATGCCTTCCTGCTACACTTTTCTCTTCCACGCTCGATCGTTGCGTTCGCGCATTCGTGGACTCGTCGCGAACGACGGTACGCCCTCTCGTTTTGCGTTAAACGATACTTATATATAACGTTAACGATACTTAATATCTTTCCTCGAAATTTGCGTTGATCTGCGAAAATCTTTAAAAAAAGAATGAACCAATAGTTTGATCTAAACATTATTCTATTTTATGTTAATTGACTCTGCGAGGTTACGCTGAAATTTGTCATGTGTCAACCGGGTGTACCACTTTAATCCAACGTAATTATAATTATAGAACTTTTTCAGTTCTAATAGAACATTTGAATTATAAAGTCGTAAACTGTGTACTTTAACGTGCTGCAATAAATTTTTACAGAATTCGTAATACATTCTAAACGTGCAAAAATTACAAGTGTCGAAGTTAACAATTTCACTGGAATTTCATTCTTCGCTGCAATGTTTTCATCTTCATGAAACAATTAAAACAAGAAAGAAGCTTTTGTTTTAATCTGGATTTCTCAGACACGATCGTGAAAGCATGGATTTGCATAATCCTCGGCTTGGCCGTACATTATAGTTACTGTACTGCAATAACACGCATGCAATTATTATACTGGATGTCAGATTTTAAATATAAATTGCAATCTTAATCCTGTAAATCTGCAGCAAAGTAAAACGTTTTGAAAATTATATTTATATTATAGAATGCCCCTAAAAAGGAGGGATGTTCCTGATAAAATTTTAAAGTTTCATTTCATTAACAAAATCGCAATACTAGTGCAATTAATACTTCGTGTTTTCTATCCAATTATTATTACGATACAAGATTAATAATTTATTGGTATATGCAGCGAAGCCTGTAAATTCCAAGAATACTATAAAAATAAAAAGGGAAAATAAAAATCCCTAAAAAGAGATTAATTTTTGTCAACTACGTTTAACGATGCGCGGTATAATAATTATAGTTGTTGCATATTGCAGACGTTTATAGTGCGACGTTTATCATTAATTCGGAATACCGTGACGTAATGTTTCCGAGGCAATTGTTCTCCATGATGGTTGAAACGCGACGGTGTCTTGTTTTTTTTTGTTCGTTTTCGAGCTTTAATCCAAGGAACCCTTGGCGCTTGTTAATTTAGCAGGACACAGTGGCTACAGCACGGAATCCGAACACGTCAACCCGGATTTGCTAAACACTTCGTACGAGTTGTTTCGCGAAACTCCATACACGGACAGAGTAAATATATATCGATTCTTCTGTTTGTATGTCTTCCTCTCACTTTGCCAGAATGGAGGAGACGCGTTCAATCGAGGCTTTGATGTATAAATTGCAGCTTTCTCGTTTTCGATCCCACCTCCCCATCTAACTTTCTACTCCCTTTACTGGCACGATTCCTCCATAGAGACGAAAAGGGTATCCCGGCATCTATCACTTCTGCTTTTCTTTTCCTCGTGGACAATCGTTCTCGAGAACTATCCGGGCGTTTACTCTGCTCAAGATTCCGTTTCATTCTTTCACCGATACTTTTGCCTGCTCCAAATTCAGCCACTTACGCTTCTCGCTTCTCCAACGGAGCTTAGCGCGACGAACGATCGTCTCAAAAATTGCCGCCAAATGAATTTTCACTTTTCCAAACGGGTTCCGACGAGATAACCATTTTATTTCCTGCTTCCTGCTTTTATAAAGTGTATTTTTTATCTTGTATAAAATTATGTATCCACAGTTCGTAGAAATTCTGATTTTTATGGGCATTGTTTTGTATATAATTTTTTTCAGTTATAAAATATCTGTGTCGCAGAATGTTTAAATTTGTATCAAGTAATTCTTAGACCACAGATTCGTAGTAAAAATGAATCGTTAAATACAAAACGGTGAAAACGAAAGTCGCCTTACTTTCAACCGATTAAAATGATTAAGATAGGAAATAAATTGTTACACGCTTTGCTGTCTATTAATCAGTATAAATTAGACTGCATGCTTTCTCTAAAGAGAAACGTGATGAATTTTCCAGGAACGTTTATTTTGGAAATGTTCTTTTTGAGAAAAGATCGCCCGTCATTGTTCCCGTAGCGAGTACCGAAATAAATTTTGCACTGCGGGAACTGTGCGTCTATCGTGCAAGAGATACACTTACTTTCTTGAATTATTTTGTTTCGTGTCGCGACCCCAGGACCTAAGAGCCTATAGGTACCTGCACCATTTTAGGAGATTAAATCATCTTGGGGTTGGTCGGTTACGGAGGTAAGAAGAGCAGTAGGGAGAAGAAAGAGGCGGCTGAGGACGAAGAGGGTTGGGGAAACAGAGCTGATGTTAGTTTTAGCTGATTAAATTACTAAGCCGCGATGGCCTTGCGTCGGCAGAGACCGTTCCTCAATTCGCGATCCATTCCTTTTATTAATCGGTTTCGAGTTGTCGTGACGTTGAATAATTTTCAGAGACGAATTACCAATCCGCGCGTTCTCTTCTCTTCAATCGAGCATTCCCCATCGATTCACTGCGAATAAACTGCCGACGGTTACGCTTCCATTTCTCTAAACACCAGCAAATCGAATACGGGAAAATTGTATCTCCCGCGATAAATGTTTTTATCAGCTATTCTTCAACTGGTATATTACCCAAACGAATAACATTGATTGGTACACGATTTTAATACGATATATTTTATCGAATATCTGTCTATATAAATTTCCTCTTGCAAGCAGACTTTCGTAAAACTAATTTATTTTGAGAAATATAGAGCCTGTAAATGTTTGCGATTATTCCGTTTATTCGAAACGATTGTTCGAGCAATAAGATTCACGGTTTCGATGGAATATATCTACGCAGAGATGGTATAGTAGGCGCGAAATGCGAGCGGTGCCCGTAGGAACGAGTTTGAACCGAAAAGAACACCCCCGGCCACATAAAGGACTTATCGCGGCCGTGATCGGCTCGTGTATTTGCGTTTGCTCGAAGGTTATGATCCGTCTTTGCTCGCTATCGCTGCACAAGGATCTACGGTCCTGTGTACAGGGTCACAACACGTGGTTCGCGGACCGTGCGCAGGGTTCGCCACGTGGCGCAGATAACAGGATGGAGCAGACGCGCGACGGTGGTTGCTATCCCGGAGGGGTAGGAATCAACCCCCCGGAAAATTAAGTGCTTGTAGCTCAGATGATAACAGCGGTAGGAACGCGTCACTGCGTCTACTCGCCGAGAGTTTCCTACCACGGAAATGCCAACCAAAACGAAACGAACGCGCCAGCTTCCGGATTGATTGCGCTCGGAAATTCTTTGCTCGAATTGTTGTTAATAGTTCCGCTATCTACAATACTTATATACGTATATTTTTTTATGTATTTATATATTTTCGTTTTGTACGTTAATAATCGTAGTTTTCCGCATAAAAGAGTATATTAAATGGCGACAGAACAGTGGAGAAACGACAAACGTTGTGCGTAATTATTAATATTGCTACTCACTTGTTTCGTCGCCGAGTCGATGAGCCTAACGTAGATATCTTGCACCTGTCTGACACCTGGAACAAAAATAGCAAATGTTTTTTAGCGGTTTTTACATTTTGTTAAAACTGATAACAATATCAGCTCTTGCTTCACGATTTACTTATACAAAACTGTCGATAATTATTGCGCTATCAGAATTGGAAATTCTTGGAGAAGAATCTTCTCCCGACTCCTACTCAGAGTAATTGTTTTCAACGTTGCATCGTCTTATATTCGATTAGAACGATAGCTGATCCAAGAAAATTGTGCGCGTCGGGAGGTTACTATTGAGTAACAGAGCGTTTGGCCGGTTCGCCGAACCGAGATGGTCTCGGCCCTTTTTTCCTGTTAATATAAAGACAAACGCTACTCTTTATTCAATTTAGCCAGCGAGTTTTTCAGTAATCCGGTAAGAAGGCCCATTAAGTTAAGAACGTTGCGCGCAGGCATTTGCGACGGATGTGCATGGAATACGACGAATACGGAAACGAGTCCAAATTCTGACAAGTTGGGCGCCGCTGAAAGGGACTGTCCCAGAAAAACTTACATATTAAGGAGCATTTAAGGTGGACGGCGAGGCAGGCGGCCCGATCGCATCCCCCGGGGACGTATGCACAATCTCCGTGGTTTTTGCATGGGAGCACCGCGTATACTTTGTACGATCGAGTACCGACTGCACCGAGGAGATCGCTATGCAACGAACCTCCGCGCCGCGGTTGGAAGGCAAATTCTTGTACGTGTAGTGCGTTAATTATTTTTGCGACTTTGGCTACCGGAAACCCGTCGTCTGCTTCGCAGAATCGAACAGCCTTCCGATCGATATCACCGACAACTACTGTTCTCTTAAACAGTATTAACAATATTATGCGAAATGAAAATCCCCAGCCTCGATTAAATGACATTCATCTCCATTCTTAATATTTTTAATCGGTTCGAAATAATCGAACATTGTTCAATCTCTTTCGTGCGCTTTAAAGACTGCAACAAATAAGAGTTAACTAGATGTGATTTCCGTTCTGAATATTTTCAATCGTCGATTTAATTTTTAATTCTTACATAACGGAACAATGTTACAAAATGTGAGCAGAATTTTTTAATTCGCTTCCGCGAGCTTCTGACTATTTTTTATTGTATCGTTTGTGGCATCGTTTCCAGAAGGGGTGACGATTGAGCGGCGTTTCGTAATAGGTACTTTTTACCTTAGTCGAACCAGCATTTTTCTGAAAAATTATCATCGACCGTAACAGGCTATTTTTCTGATCGACGATTCGCTGCGGCGCAGGATAGCGGGGTTTATTGGCTAGAGCAAGCAATTGTATCGCGTGATCATCTTCCGTATGCATTACCGCATTATTACTATCCGTTATCGGCGGGCGAACTGTGTTCGATGTGTACCGGGAGAGCCCGGTAGCGTCGTGGCAAGTTTTCGAAACCGTTCGCCTGCCTTCCACAGGGAGCACCAGGTAATCCCGGGGTGTATTTTGGACAGACACCCCCGTGGCTTCCGGCCTCGCGTATCCGGTAAGCCAAGTAATCCCGACATAAGACTCCCAGGCGTGGTGGCTACTATAGGCCAGACTCACGCCGCATAACGTTACCGTGGATTACGATACTCTGCCCGAAACTAACTCACAAATTACCTCGAGAAACCGTCGCGGCTTTACCAGCAAGATACTCGCTTGCCCCGACGGTTTCTCGCTCTCTCTGCATCGTCGGACAGTGCCGATACCAGCGTTTCTTACGTACCTATACACTGTTTCAGTATGTCTGTGTGACAAGTATAGAATTAACCCTCTCAGTGTTAATATATGTATACAAGAAATGTAAACGTAGACCCTTTTAACGTAAACGTTTTAATGTAAATAAAGACTGAAGTAAAAAACTGTAATAGAAAAGATATTTATTGTTTACATTATTTTTATCGCGTTATATTATATGATTATATAATCATAATATTTACAACTTAATTTTCTTATATTAGGAATCATAGTACGCGAAGCACACGGTCTCCTTCAATTAGGGAGATTAATGAGGTCGAAGAGGTGTTAATCGTCGTGACTGCGAGTGAAATCATAGTGCAAAAAGTTAATCGATCCAATGTACGTATTAGTAGCAAGTGGCTGTTACTAGGACCAACGGGAGTTACAAAATTCCAAGAACAATCCCCGGCGACGATCGCCGACAAAGAATAATGTTCGAACGAGAAGAAACGTTCGATAGAGACGACTCTAATAGAAGACGATGGTATAGGAGAATATAACGGCTCGTAATAAGAGCCGTGCTGATTAAGGAACCCGATCGAACGAATCAAATGGGTGGTGTCTGGTTCTTCGATGTGTTTTTGTACATAGAGAAGTCGGTTGCCTAGTTATGCTAATGCGAGCGGACCTATCTGCCTGTTCTCAGCGGGACTTGGCACGCGATGCCGCTTCTTACGTGGCTTCTTCTCGATCTTTTGCCTTTATTGTCGTAGCTCCGAGCATGATCGCGAGTCGCCGCAATGCCTGTGATAAATGTACGCGCGTTCACGTGGTACGTCACAGCCTCGTGCTGGTAATCGTGCTCCCTTAAGATGCATCGGCGCACTTGCATAAATGAATTCATTTGTTCGACCACTGATTTTATACCGTCCCGTTTACATGCCGATCCGAACAGAAACACGGAGACGGTCTTCGTTATCCGATTGAACCGGATGCACGCTTTAGATTCCTCGCTGGTGCACGCAGATTCGATGCGCGGAACATCCCAAGTAGACGGAAAGTAAACGTTTATTTCGTGAAAGCAGAATTTTCTTGTGACTATAATTAAATAATAGCTTAAACAATAGTTACTATCTGTTAATATTCGCGTCCTCCGTTATAGATCGTCGTAACAATCTCAATTATTAAAAATATACAGTCTACAAAATAGTACATGTGTACTATAATAACGTGCATCCCTGTAAATAATAATTAATATAGGTTCTGTTTCAACCGTCTCCCTTAATATTTCTCATTACGTATTTTGCATTAGCCTAACATCTGACCCGTCCGTTTTAATTTCAATCGTCGTACAATTAACGTTTTATTGCCAAAGGAAAGCATTTATCGAGCAAAAAATTGTGCCGATTCGATCAATCGAAAATCATTTAGGAACGTTGTAGTCTGAAAATGTCAGTATTTGGAGCCTTATGCGACGATTAACGCTCGTTAAGCGGATCGTTAAAAAGGCAGCCACCGAGACAGACGAGGCTCGAAACGAGCTCCGACCGGACATGTAAACGCGCTCGCCTCCCGAGTGTCCGTGTAATAGCCTCGTCGAGCGGCGATGACGGTCCATCAAGATTCCGGGCAGACACCCGGTCTCGGTAAACCGCTAAAAAGCTCAGGAACTTTCGGTGCTCCGATCGCAACAGAGACATATTTTATGTCACTGGCCCCGGGCATCGGCAAAAAGGACCGAAGCTTCCGTCTCGCGACGAAGCGGGAGAAGCGGGGGGGGACGGGAGAAGCGGGAGAAGCGGGAGAAGCGGGAGAGACGAGAGTGCGTGAACGAAGCAGGGAAACGACAAGTGCGGAGAAAGGGGCCCCGCCGAGAAGAAGTCGATGATCTAGAGGTGGTCCCCGGGAACAGACCCCCCAAAAACGTGCTCGCATTATGATCATATTAAAAAGCCGCAAGGCGCTATCTGCCGGGTCCCATTCCAACGGTTTTTCATGCCGTGCATGTCAGGGAACAAGATCGGGCTCCGCGGTGTTTTCTTCATCGGGATTTTTTGCCGGGTTCTCGTGGCTCTTTCTCCCGACTATCTTCTCCTCGTTTCTTTTCCGTTCTCTTTCCCTCTCCGTTCCCACCGCTTTACCCTCCGCGCGCAGCCTCCCTTTCTCTTTTCTGCGGTCTGTACACACAGGGCAGAGCGAAGGCCTTCTTGCCGCTTCGCTCCGCTCCGCTCCGTTTCGAGCCGATCAATCAATGCGGGATTTTTGCGTTGGCAGAACTGACCGAAGGGCTGCCCCTGCCATCTACGGATACTAAAACGTGTTGCCAACATCGCAAACAAGAAATAACTAACTGTTGCAAACTACGGAATACCTGCGGGTGCACCTCCGGGATCGTAAATCCCTCGTTCTCGCTCCGACTTTCGTCGCGACCGCGGAAGCTCGCGCTTGTCGAAGATGCTCCCGAGACCCCCTATGTCCGGTTACCGTCTTTCTATCTGCTCGCTGCCACGTAATTCCGCCCGTTCTCGTCTTCTCGACAGCGCGAACCGTGGCTATTCCGCCCGACAGATTTGTGTATTGCCGGATGATTCGACGCGAAATCCTCGCGCGACGACTTACTGCGCCGTTCCGACGTTTCGAGGCGCTTGTCCATGCACCGAATTGCGATTTCCCACGAAACTCGGACTCTTGCTACAGATTTCTAACGCCTGCGACCAGAAATAGAGCGACCGAGATTCCGTCGCTGTATTCTCTTGAACGCTCGGATGTGTTCTAGCACGTGATTGTCGCGCGCTTTGAATTTCGAAGAGTAGAAATACAATTTTAACCCTTCTTAGAGCAGCTATGCATTCTTTAAAGAGAAAGCTCATTTTGATTTATAATTTCAAGCGTAGAACGCGTTGGATAGCCACGCGGCACACGCGATAATAAACATAGTTTAAAAATTCGTAGACAGATGTATCGGATGAGTCAGAATTAATATCGCCAGTTTATTACTCACCATTAGAGTAGAGCAGATGCAAGCTGTATTGGATTCCATTGTTCGTTTTTTGGCCTTCGGACTCCTGAAATCAAACAGACAACGTTTGCTATAATTGAATGCATTTTTATCTGTTCGTCTATTCATCTACTTATCTACGTGTTGTTAAAAAATACTCGTCTGGGTATTAAGTAAATAGAAATAAATATTTAGGTCAAATCGGATAGCTTCTCGTCAATTTTTCAACATATATTTTTGCATACATCAACGTATATATTTATAGATGAAGGATCAACATTGTAGCTGTCAAAATGTCAAATTGTTTTACGCAAAAATCTACAGTTTGTTACATTGCGTCCACGTATTTGATTTCTGAAGTTGCAAATAAATAATTTCTTTTTCCTCGACATTTAAGAATGTTTCATAGTAGTTACTCCGTCAATCTAACGATTATTATAATGATCAAAAAATTCGCTAAATTAGTTTAGTAATTTTTCTACTGTTTTAAAAAAATGCTCTATTCGCTTGGTTGAATTTTCTGATCCAGTCTATAGAAATGTTTCGTCTTATTTGGAAACCGAAAGCAAGGTTCGATCAAGAAAATCTCGCGACGGGTTTCTCGCCGGCGAAACATCGAACGACACGTTATCTCATTAGGTTGATATAAGCGAAACTGAACGTTGAATCTCGTTAATCTCGCTAAATTTCGTGCTCCGCTTAAATCGGTTCAAATGAGCGGAACGCGAAGGAACGGAGAGAGCCACCCCCGCGCGTTCTTCGCGCCCCGTTCTATTTTAATTAAGTGCACCGTGACGTAACTCTCGCGCTCGGCCTGCTCCACCTCACGCTAATTATTAATTTCTTGATGTGCCGGTAAGAGCCGTGCCATTACGTATGGCGTGCGATGCATAATTATCATGCTGCCCTGTTGACGAGTCATGCGTGCATCGCGCCATATGCCGCGACCACGGTAATGCATTTTCAACTACCTATCTCTGGAACACCTACGACTGGAACCCCCAGTCGAACACGACTTTCAGCCTTGCATACGATCTTCGGAACCAGTCGCATCGATTTTACGCGAAATTAACGTAATTAGACCAGTCGATACCGTTGCAAGCAGAAACTCAGTCTCGCTGGATTTTTAAAGCGTTTCCCAACGATTCTGTAATTTCTAAACAGCCAAGATTCTCGGATCAAGATTTATTTTCGACATTGTCGAAATAGGAATCTTTTAGTTTTCTCAGAATCAATGAATTATTTATTTTTACTAATATTGGACACTTGAGCTAAACAATCTTTCTAAGAAATTTAATCACTTTTTCGGATGTTATTTCTCAAGAAGAATTTTTATGTGATACAGTAATACAGAAATCTATTTAAAGGATTCCTGGTAAAGAATGTGTCAGTTTGGTTCCCCTTTCAGTCCAAAATGGCGGCTTTGATCATCGATGCTTTTCGACGGAAATATCTAAAACAATTTTATCGCATACCTGAATAGAAAGGCTAGGAATTAATTGGCAGAGAAAATTCGATTTTCTGTCAGGTCGTAGAGGGTGTGTCGGAAAGATCGTAGGGATCGCGAAAGAGATGATCCCTGATTTCCGCGAGAAAAACGGAACTTTATCACGGAGCGACGCGGCTCGATTGGACATGGAATATTCAAGGCAGAACAAACGAGTCCGAGTACGTAAACCCGTCGATCGGTTTCTTCAAAGTAACGGAAAGCGCAGTCGATTTTTCTCTAATCGCGGCGCGCCGGATAATCATCGTTCGCTCGTCATCGAGCCGGCATCATTCTTCCGTTTTTCCTTGGCCGCGTGTACGCATTAAGCTGCTTCCTGTCGCGAGCATTCGCCGGGGCCATTAATCTCGAAAATTCGCAGGCGCACGATGGACGTTAATCAGGTATATCGACCGATCCACGACTACTTTTTAATTAAACACGGACAAAAAGCGGATAGAATGGAGAACGAGCACGGCGACCCTGTATTTACGTAGGACATCAGTTTCCGGGAATCGTGCGGCTGTCATGGCCGTGGCTCGCTTCGTGCACCGACTTTTATGTCGCCGATTCCCGGCCAATGATAGCCGCCCGATTGATCGCTGCTCGTCCCATTGAATAATTTCATGGAAATATCTGGATTAATGTTTCTCTGTCTTCGGCTAGATAAGCCAGGGTGAGAACAGGCGTTCCTGCGCTCAGACACAAACGGCTACTCGACACTAGGACTGATCTATGCTCGAGGTGTGTGACCCTAATTAATAGGGAGCCCGTGCAATGCAACTGTCCCAGTCATGTGAATTATAGATAGACATGCTCTTACCGGGGTGGGGGAGGAGTGGAGATGTCCGGATAAGCGATGCAAATCGAAGCGAAGGAATAGAAAGGGCGTTTGTTGGTCACCGACTTGCAACTAAATCGCTATTGTTGCGAGAAATTAGTTATTTTACGATCGCGGACCAATGATTCATCTACATTTTCTCATCGCTTGATGCAAATAAAAAATATCAATGTTTATTACAATATCAAATATTTCAGTCGATCTTAATAAAAAAGTACTCGTTGCTTAGTAATCGTTAATCATGAACATGATTTCATGTTACTCATAATCGCTAATCATTAATCAGATTACTTTTTACCGAACTCTGAGCAGTGCCTGGGTTTTAAATTTATGACGTTCGTACGTATATTATTTTCAGCCGACTTTATTAATGATAGAATAGTGGATTCGTTCGTTCATTGTAGTAAAACGGACTAAGAACAGTGCACTTTGCTCAATGTATTATATATGTGCTCTTGTGTTTTATAAATTGGCACGTGCCATGCGTGCGTGAAGCTCTCCAGTCCATAAGTACTGGACTGCGGATCATCGCGCATTTATGACATCGGTGGAGTAATAAAATACGAGGAACAGAGCAGAGAAACCTGATTTGATTGATCGAATACTTCTTGCCAAAAGTAGTAATGTAAAATTCTGATGCCCGCTATAAAATTATTATGCGTCGAAATGTGCCTATCTTTTTCAAATAATAATACGATCTGCAGTCAGAATTGGGCCTGTCAGTTATTGCAACTAATTTATAATAAGTGGGCAAAAAGTAATATAGATTAAAGATTAACAATTACAACCTGTTAGTTATTATAAATTATTACAACAACATTTGCCCAGTTATAATCAGTTATAAAATTAGTTAAAACAGTCAACGGGTTAAAATCGAATAAATCATAAATTCTTATAAATTAGTTGCGAAATAGCTAACGATTTCTAATCGTTAATCATCGACCAGATTACTTTCCGCCCAGCTCTGTAGAGGGGAGGAAGATCTTTTCAGTCCCGTTTCTGAAGAACCAGTCGGCAAAACTGTGCATTTGCATAAAGATCCGCGGACTAGTAACAATATAGAATTGTAATGACGGTCGCAAGTGTGTCGAGAGTTTTTCGCGGCAGCGTATAAGCGTGTACAGGTTCTTGCGAGCGAGTCGGGATGGCAGGAAGGAGCACGCGGTCGTTCGTACAAATCCGCGTAGTAGTTTGTACGCGGGTATTACAAACGCATTTGTCCGAAGTCTCTCCGCGGCGAGGCGGCGCAACGATTTCACTTGCGTAACACACCGAGCACACCGAACACGCCGGACCCGTGCCGCGCAGTCAACTTTTCCTTAACTAGCTATACTAATTGACCAATAGAAAGTGGAGCTGCAACCGATTCCTGCGCTGACAATCGCTTCCCATTTCAGAATATTCTCACGGGGTCACCGGTTTGCGTTCCCTCAAGCTCCGGTCAAATTATTATTGGCCGCGGCGATTTCGATTTGATCGATCGGTTCCACGTACCGCGGACGTCATAAATTCGAGGAACGTTCCCCGCACGGCTCGTTTGAAATTCGCGATCGTTCGTAAAAAATTTAGACATCAAGATTCCGAACTAGGATAATGGCTTCATTCGTGGAGATTCTTAAGTCCGTTTCTTTCGATTCAATGAAAACGCATTAGGCCGTTAATGCAAACGGAGACGCAATTCCGTCGGGCACGGACACGGCGAGCCTAATTGAAAGTTCCCGCGCGGTATGAATTGCATTTATTCATACCCTCTCGATATTACGACAGCTTCGAAATCGATGCTTATTGTATAATGCTATTCAGATGAATCGCGAGCCGTACTAATTTCTCAAGCAAATCAACTTATTCGATTCGCGATGTTTCCTAGCTTTTACAATTATTAACCGGTCCGCGTTTTTTTTTTTACACGAGTATAAAAACGCGTTATGTAAAACCGTGGTGCATGAGAGAAACGATCGAACAAGATAATTTTGTAACGTCGTGAGTAGAAATGAAATTAGGCTGAAAGAAACGAGAAATAGCTATGCGACTTCAAAGTTGCACCGAACCAACTCTGCATATCCTTGCGCAAAATGTCTATAATAATTTGTTAGTTAATTTATGTTAATAATTTTATAGTTATTTTAAACTATTTTTCGTCTAAAACGAGCCGTCTACCGATTCGAAATCGATAAGTAGATCGATTCTAATGGTCGGTTCGAAATTGGGAAATTTGTCCGAGCGAATGTTGCGCGAATGAAAATGGGAAGTCCACTTATTGCACGGGAGTCGTTCGGTTGCCATGACCATATCGATACCCTTACTGATTCCGTTCGTCCATTTCTCACAGGGTCAATGGATTTTCGCCTGTCGGACTAATTGCTGGAAAAGCTGGAGGTGTATCCTGCCGACTATCGATATGTATACGCGTAGGCGGAGGCGTTTAATATTTGACGTCACCCCCCGATGGAAATGGCAATTATCGAGATAAGCGTACGCTCGCGCGATATTCCCCGATGTCATAAAGGTCCGCCTCTTCCTTTTTCACTTGTTCTCCCGGCAAGACCGGGACTACTACGGTCCCATTGAAATTCAGAAGTTGTCACTCGACGACATCGCCGCTTACTTTTTTAAATTGTTATCGATAAACGTGCGCAATTTTTCATCGATTCCTCGAGCAACCGAACCCCGGCTTGCCCAACGAAACCGTCTAAACCGTTCGATATCAGTATCACTGAAAATTTATTCTGCAACTGTTTCTTTTCGTTGCACCAAGAAATATTTTCTGATTTTTCTTATCTTCCTCAGCGTGAACAATTGCTAATGTTTATCATTGGCTTATTTCAATGCGGAATTCGATATTTAAATTTAATGCTAATATATATATTGACAACTTTACATGTTAAAAGATGTGTAAAAACTTTTACAGATATTTATCCTCAACTATTACACCTCATATTCGCAATTCTGAATGTTAATAATAATACTAAAGTTGACGATACTGTGAAACTTTTGGGAATATTTTCATTCGGAGGTCATTTACGTCGAATGTTTGTGTAGAATGATCGATGCATCGATAGAAATATACGCGAAAGTATTGATAAAAAATATTGATAAATAAATGGACGAATGCCACTGATAAATATATATGGAGACTCAAAAATGTCTGTTTTACGAGCGCCGGAAGCTATTCTTTCGTGAAAGATTACTTACGATTTCGAGCTTTTCATGCTGTAGACGTGCAATGCAGATTGTATTACCTGATCTTTCTCGACGAAACCCATGAACGAAGTCCTTTCTATCTCGATAGGCTGATCGTGTCGATCGTAGAGTGCGATCACGAAATGGAAGAAATTACTCTTCCTTAAATTGCTCGGCGGTTGTTTCTCGAACTGTGCTCTGCTCACGCCGACTCTGCAATTCACAAACAAAACAAATTTTTCACCGTTTGCTTTACTTTCAATGACCACTGTCGGTAATCAATTTTACCAGCGAAATTCGAAGCTTTACATTTCTCGTACGATAAAATTGCTTCCCGCTTTTCACGTGGATTTCTTTGTAACTCTTTCTTTTCTAAAGATGACAATGGCTATCCGTAAAAGCTTCGTTGTAACACTCTCCGTGACACACTTTTCCTTGCCTTCCTCGAAGCGTTACCTTCGCTGCGTCGTCTTATTATTTCTAAATAATGCGAACAATTTTATTTTTAACGAACGAGATCAAGAATTTTATTTTCGCGTCAATTTAATGCTAGCAGACCAACTAAGTTCGAAAAATGGAGGATAAATCAGAGTTAATTTACAACTTTGGTCAAATTTAATGCGAAAATATCATTATTTTAATACAAATTTATTTTATGGTACCTTGTATATTAATTTGAAAATAGTTTAAATGAAAATTCGATAATTTTCATAGCACATAAATTTGGAAATATAAATATCAACTGTATTTTTCATATTGAAATACTTAAATTAATTTAATGGTTCTAACGAATACTATAATTATTACGTGGTCGCTAATGCCTAGGTTGTAAATATCTCCAAAAGTGTTCTATTTTTGCACAATACGTTGCAAAAATCCTTTGGTCTAATGAAAACCGAAATTGTAATAGATAATTCGACGTTCATACAGCACGATGTCATTCGGTCGGAAAAGCCCATTTTCCGAGAGCGAACGATTTTTGCGATTGTTTGTGTCAGCTTTCACCGGTGTCGGACGTTATGGCGATCGTTTCGTTATGGTGAACGAGTGCGAAAAGAGCGAGCATTCCGTTGCAATGTCGCAAAACGATGCTCGATACCAAATTCGGCCGTCACAGGTGAGATTCTCTGTTCTAGGGTCAAATAGGTACACTCCGCGCGACCTTGAATGCAATAAGAATGCCCAAACCGGTAAGAGGAAAGACAAACGAGGTTGTCCGTGGGCGAACGCGCAGGTGGCCTCGACGCCTTAAAATCCCATTAAGGTCTCATGTGCCGAGATTAGGCCACCGGACTCCAATGCCATCTTTGAGTAATGGCACGGAAAGTCCCCTTTTCGAGTCTGCTGCTTCGCATAGTCCGCGCGCACGGCTACGGATACACGGCTAGACTCCAATTGGTACCCGTAAAACACGATTCCGAGTGTCGCGTTACAGTCGTTACGGTCATGTCCGTCAAAATCGCCAACAAATCGTCAACAAACCGCGTTCCTACTACGTGACACGTGCTGTGCGATCTACCGAGTCCGAAGTTTCTCCTTCTTTACTCTATCGGATAAGGAAATCGACTTTTAATCCTTCTACTACAATTTCTATCGCAACTGCGTCGATTTTTCTGCGCTTCATAATTCCGCTAATAGGTTCGGATAATTTTTGTTTCCCTTCGCTCCTCGATTTTAACGATAGAAGAATCAAAAAGTTTTCTTTCGATTCGCTCGTGAGAGCGCGCGAGGTAGCATGGCTGGTGAAACGGTGACCGCGGAAAGGCATATTCGGGGGTCGCAGGGGTATCGTCGCGTCGATTAAAAACTGCCGCGGAGGAATCGCATTATCGTCGCGGCCTGGCGTGGGTTAGGCTAGTTGGGTTAGGCTAGCGATCGCGGAGCGTGCGGCAACAGCGCCGGCGTGAAGCGATAAAACGATCGCGCGAGTGCGCGGAATGCCATCAGGACGGACTCTCGGAGCGGAAAACTGAATCGACTGGACCGAAAATGAATAGCGGCAGTTTTGCAGCACATTTGCGAAATAAATGATGGTATCGGCGGTGCGTTTGTCACGGGAGGCGGTGGGACGTCGGTCTGCCGGCAGCCAGTGCAGAGCAGAGCGGAGCGGAGCAGAGCCAGAGCAACGCTGGCATAGCTGGCGGAGCAGCCAGAGCTCTGGCGTAGGAGGGCCGGAGGAAGAGGAGGAGGCTGCAAGGGTGCAAGGGTGGTGGCTCCCGTGCAGAACGAAGAGAGGGTCCGCTAGAGGGTAGGAGGGCACTGGGGTGGCGGAGAGGCCGGGAGGGGAGTGATGTACTGCCCGTGTCGATAATTATCGGTGGCTGATTAACCGGCCGCCGGTTCGCGCCCCATAACTCTCGACGTCCGATTATTTTGCCCTGTTTGCCATGCACCAATTCCTATATAACGTGTAGGCACGTCCTACCCCCGTGCCGTTACATTATCACCTGCGGTGCTGCGCCGCCCCCGCACGCCTTTTTCGAAACCGTTGCGGATTACGGGACACCGCGCGACCGCGGTTTCAAGAACTATCCTCGTGCAAAATAACAATAACGCGCTGCGCCGCGCTCCCGGTTGCATTTCATTTCTTCGACCCTTTGCTCGCCGATCGTCATTGTGTTCGCTGGATTGTGGATTTTATGCGGTTTCAGCGCAAATTAACAGGTACGCGTTCGGTAAAAACATTAACGAGACGGGTGTTTCATTCTGAAACTAATTGCGATATCCAAAATTTGCTCGGAACATCACATTTTAATAGTTGTATAGCACAATAATTTCTAAAAGTAAACGCTATATAAAACTGAATGCAGAATAATGTGGTTTATAAATTCGTATACGCGTCGTTTTGCATCGCTATGAAAATGAATGAACGTCGGAGGAATTCGAGAACAATGCCGTAAAAATAGTCATCGATTCGTTAAACGTAACCCTTTGCGAATGACATAATAACATCAGAGTACATCGGCTAACTGGTTAAAATTACTGTGAAAGAATAAAAGAAAGAGAATCCGAAATACGGTAAATTCCGTCCAATTGTCCCTCTGTTTGCAAACAAAAATGGACACTTTGGGAAGAGGAGATACAATTGTCGACAAATATAAAAACGAGCCGCAATCTCCTCTTCCCAAATTGTCCAGTTTTGTTTACAAGCCGAGGGTCAATTGGAGAGAATTGACGGTATTGTTTGTAAAGAACGATACCGATCGAACTGGAACGCTGTTGCACAGCAGCCGATCGACGCCCGTCCGTCTCGATGGATTTCCTTAAATCGACGACGCGCGTCGTACGCAGAAGCGTCCGCGATTTCCCTGCACATTGAAGCAACGAAAAACTGGTATCGCACGAAAAGGCACCTATCGCGTCCTACATCTTCATTTGTGTATTTGGCATGCGCGCTCGTATCGGGTTATCTCCGTTTGCCGATCGAATCGGCAGCATTACTCCAGTCATCGCGAAAGAAACGCGGAGCCTCGGGGCCCTATGTAATGCAGCGACGCGTTGCGCACCGACGCCAATCGTTATCTATTATCCGAAAACGGACCCGCGGCGAATTGTAAGCGCGAATACCCGCTGTAAATTGCGTGCGGATCGAGCCCATGACTATCGGCGTCATTTTCCGCTCGCTACGGCATGCGCGCGGCCTCCACGGCCTCTGCGGCCTCTGCGGACTGCGAAGGAAATCGTTTACCCTCCGCCGACCCTCGTGTTCACGGGTTCAAACGGATATGCCTGTTAATAACTGTTATACGAAGCTTCTCGCTAAAACAAGGGGCGGGCCGATGTAACCGCGTTGCAGAATTAGGCTTGTTTGGAGAAACTTGACCAGTCACTAAAAATATGACTAACGTTGATCCGATTAAATTAGTCGTTAGTTACAAATCATTTCCTCAAAAGTTACGTTCGGCTAAATTACCAGAGTTCGTCATCGTGATTTGACGTCACCTGTATTTTAAAATATCTTAGTTATTAAATTATTTTATTTCGATCAGCGATTTTCATCGGTGGCTCCAATGTATCAAATAATATTGGCAGAGAGGAAAAGTGCGTTATAATAACTAAATTTAATTATTATGGCATATCCTGCTCTTATTCTGAATTGCCTGATTTTCCTTTAGCAGACATTATTTGTCGAGACATTATGCGTTAAGTTTAATGGTCTACACATCGAAAGCCTAAACCCTGGAAAGCAGGGTAAATGGATGGAAAGTGGAAGTAACATTAAAAGGTTGCAATGAAAACCTGCGGGAAAACCGGTACAATCAATGACCACTAATCAATGTAATGAGTTGAACGCAATGTATATCGAGATACTTAAGTTCTCTCAACTTTTTTACCGTTTTCATTTCCACCTCCTGAAATGCACAAAATCCCTAACTCGTTAATTATTGCACAAATTTGAAATCGCGACTGACATTTCTAATTTAGTAATTTATAATATTCGCGACGAACATTATAATATAATATAATAAAATTTAAAATTACGAATGAATTTATAATAAAATTTAAATACGAATTTGCGTGAAATTGTATAAAAAAGAAAGTGTACCAATCATACGAACGCAATAAAGTCGCAGAAATTCTGACAGAAAGAAGGATTTTTCTCAAGAAATCGAGAAATGACAATGTATTGATGAACAATAGCGTTATTATTAACAGAGTCGATCTCCGTCTACTGAACGGGCACCATTACCGATCCCTGATTTAAATATTGACTAGCTGGCAATTTCGGAGAACAGATCGTCGAATAACTGTACAAACTAGTCTATACTTTACGCCGGAGCCGCAACCTATGCTATTTGCGCACAATGCATTACGGGCGAAATATGCGGATAACACAAACCTACGGATATACAGTTACGAATTCGTGGATAAAGCAATCGCGGAGAATTACAATAAATCCGCAGTTAATGTATACCACCGGGCGTTAGTTATTACGAGTTGGCCGAAGCGCAGTCTATTTACGCTTGCTTCCAGCGTGATTCATAATGCGCCAGGAGATAATGAGCAATTTGTAATATATCTGAATGTAATTCGCGACCAAGCCGCATTGCTACGGACGCTGTTCAATTTAACGCGGCGGTGTTTCACTGGTGTACGCGACAAAAACTTATTAATTTGTTTAAGATTATCAATTTTGATCCCCGCCCCAAAACGCTGGTGAACTTTTCGAACGAAGTTTTATTCAAAGTAAAATACGAATCGAATCGGTCTACGAGTCTTTTTCAGAAAAATAACTTTCGTTAGGGACTTTGCAAACCAAAAGTTTCTTTAACAAGAAATCTATGTTTCAAGTGAAATATTTTTTAATTTGCAGTTATTGCTAGGAAGAAAGAAAAATTACGTTTATTAACTGTAAATGTTTCACGGTAATAGGTAGACTGTAGATTATTATTTAATTTATTATAGATGCGAACATTGGTAATCTGGAATTTAATATTGTTTGCAGTTTAATTATATAATAATATTGTTGAGATTGATTCAAGAGTATTCTATCATCGTATGAACTAAAAAGGATACCACTCTTTTTACTTATCTCATTTCCCAATAGAAAATTGCACATAACCGTTTACCAAAAATGAAAACTTCCTCTCAAAACGACGCTACGTTTTCGTTCTTCGGTATTTTTTACTCATTCTAGTTCGTGAAAAGAAAGAAGAAAAAATCGTAAAAGTAATTTCAGAGTTAAAATATTGATCGAGGAAAATCCCTTAACGAACCAATGACACACCCTCACAAGTGTCGAGAAGAAACTACGCAGGTTCCGCGTTCGACAATGATATTAGTGGGATCTTTGAACGGCGTTTAATTGAAAATTCGTCGTAAATCAGTTTAAACGAGTCGCTTAGACAAAACTATAACCGGGACGATATCGCGTCTATTCAAATTTACGGCGGAAAGTTTCGTTTCCCTCCGCGCGAGAAGCGGCCCCGGCGCGCACACACAGAGAGACGTGCCGAACCCGCGACTTGAAAAGAGAGTGCGAGAGGGCTCGGCGAAACTGTTTTAAAACTCCCGGCAAACAGACATAAACTCTCACGCTTTTTAAAAACTCCTAAAAAAGTTACCCACCTAATGAAGCAGCGAACCGTCGCGCGTCGTCGTGCCCGACGAAGGGGCGAGATGTGTCGCCCCTGGAAAAACAATGACTTTCGCTGTAACTACGGGGATGAAAGTAAAAGGAGTGCGCGCCGGCAACCGTTCGACAGACGCTGCTCTCACGAATAGGTCAACCTTTTCTATCGAATTAATTAAATAGAAAATAAAATCTGTCATTTGAAATAAACGTAGCTTTCGCTTTAACAAATTCCAGCAATCTCCGATTAAAAATGTGTCAATGTGTCCTTTGCGCTTGAAGAATTTTATCAAGTCGCTTGCTAGAATATTGGACGTATTTCTTCGTGACTTAGTGTTTTCTCTCATAAATGCACAAAATTCGCAGACTAGCTTTAGGAATTAAGTAGAAAAAAAGCAAAATTTTCTCGTTTTATTAGGAAAATTGTTACGACGTAGCTGTAAAGGAAATCGCGCTGCATTGTAATCATTTCTTAGAAGAGACAGAAAATAATGTCTGTTCCGTGTCTAAACTCGAGTGTTTAAATATCAATCAGAAGGAAATAGAATTTTATACGAATTTTAAAGAACGGAATAATATCCGTACTTAATAAGTACGCTGAAGGGTTAATCTCAAAAATAGCATGATTATCAGGAGACTCGGTAGGGAGTGTATCGTCGCGAATCGGTATAGCTGGTAGCGGGCGATCGATTGGGCCCGGCAGTAGTTTTTTCAGTTTTCCTTTGAAACACCGAACGACCGTAATAGCCCGAAGAGAAAACAATCACGAAAAAGAGGGAACGGGGGAAAGAGAGGAGAGAGAGCAAAAGGCGCTAAAATTCTCAATTACATTAACTCGATTCTGGTTGCCGGTTCCCGTGTCACGCCACTTGGAAGGGGTTAGTTAAGAGAACTGGTATTGGATTAGCGCATCCCCAACCCGGTCGGTTTACCTCCTCGAGTCCGCGTATCTGTACCTTCGTCGTTTGCACGTCGTACAAATCCCTTAAGCGAGGCTGCAATAAAACACGGTTTATCGTTCGCCAAATGCATCTACGTGTGAATCATTTTGAAACGGTCGCTTTCCCAAAGATAAACTGGCTGCTTGTTCTCGGTCCACGGGTTATCGTCGCTCCTCACCCGATAATGCGGCATAATTCGACCTGTTCACGCGGCAACCGTCGACAAAATATCGATTTTCAAATTTTCCGCCATCGAACACCGTGTCCATCTGCACGGTCTAGCCGAGACACCCTCTTTCCTCGAAGCTCTTTTAACCAAGCCAAACATTTTCGCTGAAAATTTATTGAAAATCGAAGAAGGATACGGTTATTAGGATCCTAAAGAGCACGAAATGGATATGAAAGCTTCAGGAATTTTGTCTGAATTTTTATTCGCCGATTTTTAAAGGAGGCAGCATCGCAGCTGGTTTGCCGTCGGCTTGCGACTCGGAGATTAATAATGCTGTTCTTAAGCCTGCATTATGCGACCGCTGTAATTGCGTGATTTATAATGAATTGCGAACCAGAGACGATGTCCTTGGAAATATTTCTACGTGGATTTTTAGGACAGGATTTCTTCGGAGGTTCTGCTTTTTTGCCGTCGCTCTCGGAAACGTGTCAGTTGCGGTTTTACGGTGCCGGGAACGTAATACTTCGAACAGTATCGGTCAAATTGTATTTTCGATGATGAAAGATTCACGATTTAGCAACCGGAAGAAAATTCTGGCACGAAGGATTCTTTTTTTAAAATTGAATAGAATAATGTGAAATACTAAACAATGTATTATTGTAACGAAACGATGGTAATCTTTTTGTTACTTTAAAGAATAGATAAAAGTATATCTTCTGCTGCCCTTCTTGCAGCAATTCTTTTATCGTCTTCGGGAAATAACGTTATTGTTCACTTTCCGCTGCATCCTCTAGTTCTGAAGGAAATACCCAAATACACCCACATCAGCATTTCAGAATCGACTTTACCAATTTTACTCGTTGCAATTTTGATAAAGATTAAACCTTGAAAAGTCTCTCCCCCTAATTTCGAGCAGAGCTATATTTATTACCAAACATTTTATTTGTGGAACTTGAAAAATTAGGTGGAGAATAATGGAGGCTTGAAGTCATCGGAAAATGAGTTTGATAAACTAAGAGGTAATCTTCGGAACCCTGCTCAATTCCGATTGAATTTAGCAAAAGTTTTTGGCTAGTAGATACAGAGAACCATGGTCAGACTATACGCATTCAACGGTACGCATGCTTCGCTAGATATTTACCGAGTGCATATTGAAAGTACGTCTTTTGGAAATAGAACTTCATACGAAGTTACTTCTATTATCTTTTACTTATATATTTTTTATAATATCCCTTTTTTATTGTATTACGAATACCGGATACCGCGCTTTCTACGAAATATCTATAAAAAGAATTCTCGAACATTCAAAAGTCAATTGAGAAACTTAAAACTTTAATATCATATCCCATAAAGCGTTATTTACAATAATATTTAATTTCATAATAGTTATAATTATATACAATCGTCGTCTGGAACTATACTCTCTTCTCTATTGAATTTGGACGTTTAATAGTTAACTAATAGCGAGATTATGCCACCGACGTTTAACTCCTAATCTCATAATTTTTATTATTCACCTAGAAAGGTTCGCAGCGATGCATTTTTATCTCTTCGAGATTGAAACAGGATGCGCTCTGTACCTATGTATTCCTACGTGCATAACGAACGCTTGATAACTCGTAAAAGAGCTGCAACAACATAAAATACGACGCTTTCATTTCATTGAACATGGACGCTACACTATGATACTGAAACTATTAACACAAATGCCTCGCAGTAACCAGTGTACAAATCGCGGCTAATTTTTACGATAGAAAGATGTCAGTTCATAGTCGAACTTAATTCGTGATCGTGAGTTGGAAGGCGGTGCCAAGTTACATTTGACCTAATACAAATTAGTGCGTCTAAGACATTGCGAATTAAATGTATTTGCTGTCAGAAATAACCCGGCACCGCTGACGAACTTTTAATGGCAAGTACCTAATAAAAGGAATGTTGATAAATAACAGAACACTTATTTGGTTACAGTAACTTATGTTAACTCTACTACAATTTTATCTCCAATCTCCAGTTGACAAAAAAATTCAGCTAGGACCGTTTGCCTTTGCAATTTTGTCATTGTTACCAATTTTCTACCACAGCCTTAGCCCATGTCGATAAATCGGTTAGACAACTTGTCCCTGAAAGGGGGGTGAGGGAGACATCGATCGAGAGAAAGGCAGAGACAGAGACAGAGAGAGATAGGGTTAGAGTAAGAGAGAGAGAAAGAGAGAGAGAGAGAGAGAGAGAGAGAGAGAGAGAGAGAGAGAGATAGGGTTCGAGTACTCACGTTCCGTTATTGGCGAGCGCAGGCTGCGGCCAAGCACGTGGCACCGGCTCTTCCTTGAGTATCTGCCTCATGTCCTGAGGCGCGAAAACGAGCGGCGCCCGCGGGTGGTGATGAGGCGGCGGCGGTGGCGGAGCTACGCTCGCCCCGTAGAGTTTGCGTCCCCAGTGACCCTCGAGTTCGACGGGGCTTCCGCCGCCGGTGGCGGTCCCCGTGCCACCCCCAGCCCCGAGTCCGAGCCATGGCGACCCCCCAGCACCCACGATCGTGGAGCTGGGCAGGAGACCGCTCCACTCGTCGGACCGCGTCGTAAGGCCGTACGGGTTCTCCTGGGGCAACAGGCTTCCTGCTTCTCGGTAACACCCGCCGCGAGAATCCGGTTCGGCTCGATCCGCGAGCCTGTTGCGACCGACCGAGAGAGATCACCTCTCACCGCATCAACGTCCGTAACAGGTGCTACCCCCTCACAACATTCAACCCCGCTCGCACGCTCGCACGCTCGCGCGCTTCCGCGCTAGCACCCTGGCACCCTGGCACCCTGCACCCTGGCACCCTGGCACGCTTGCTCGCAGCCGACCCCGGTTGCCACCTGTCCACGCACCACGATCGCCGTTTCCTCCACTGACCACCACTCTCCGCAGTTGTTTTCACTGTGTCCTCCGCGGTGCGTCTCCGCTTGCAATGTCTCCCGAAAAAAACGCTTCACTGAACTGTCTCACTCGGTTGTCACACGCTCTCGTCGGCGACGAGGCCTCAGCGACCGCTAACTGCCGCCGGAAATTCGGAGACCGCGGCTCGATTCCAAGTCCTCGGCTGTCTCTTCGGCTAGCTCCTCGACCGAGTTCCCGGAGCGTGTCCACGCGACCAGTCCTCGGAGATTCTCGAACGATCCATCTGGGATGGAGTAATCGAGGTGGATACGCGTACAGAGAGCGCAACGGTAATCTGAGCAGCGGGTGACGGTGTGGCGTGCGGTGCGTATATCGTCGGCACGAAAGTGTCGGTAGGGTGTCTCGTGACCAGAAGAGAGGTCCTTCAAGGTCCCCAGCCGCGCGTTGCTTCCCGTTACGGCGCCGCTTGTCGAATGTGTCAGGGCCGGCACGAGTGGCGTGCCAGCGAGTCCCAACGGGGACGGGTCTCGAGGATCGCCGGGGGCGGTGCCACGCCGGACAACCCGCGGAGGACAGCCCTCCGTGGACGCCTTGCCCATCCCCGATTATCCTCCAATCCGCGCCGGTCCCTTTGGCCAATCGGCGGCGGGTCGACCAGGCGACCCTCACGCCCACCGACCAGCCGAAAGACAGTGGCGCCGTGACGGTAACGCGACGAGGCTGTCATTCCGGCTCGAGCCGCGGACGTTCCAGGGTGACGTCGCGACACCTCTCCGAGCCGGCCGACTTCGAGACGACGTCCTTTCGACGAATCGCTCGCGAACTCCATATTTTTTATTTACAATCCCTCGGATTTTCATCGAATCTTCTACAACTGAAAATAACATTCATGAAATTTCCATTTCGAGGGAGATAATCCATAAATTTCGGTGATAACGACATCCTGCGCGGGAACTTTTTTTTTCACGACGTTGTTCGAACTTTTTATTCAATTTGGTCGCCTTAGATTGATTCCGGGAATTGTTACTTCACGGCGTAGTGAATTTTTCTGTAACAATGAAGTTATCTTTTTTGTAGCTATTATAAAATTTTTAACGGGGTGGTTTGCGATCGATTCCTTTGGCAAATTGCTTCGTGGAATTACCAGTTTTCTCTTTCTTTGAAATTCCTCAAAATTGTCGATACATCGATTGCATCGGAAACAGTATTAATAAAATGAATATCATTCGATTGAACACCCAGATTGCGATTTCTTCGTCGTCGATATTTTCCTAACAACAATTATGAAAATTTTGATCAATCTAGATCAAGTTGTCGTGACTTTAAATTGTAACTCGATTTTTCTATTGCAATCGCCTCATTTTTAACAAATCATTTTTCCCATATTGTTTACAAAATTTTCGGTTCTATTAGATTGTAGTGGACTGCTTTCAGTAATTTTTCCTTGAAATCATCGATTTCTCTGCAACAATAGCGCTCCGTACAGCGCCGACGAACTTGAGTGCCTTCCACGGAATCCAGATGGCAACTGTGATAGCTTTGCTTCTGAAATCGTTCGAATTCCTTCGAAATTCTTGTAGAATTATAATTACGAAATTGGCATTCTCACTCGATTGTTCGAGAACGTTCTCTTCGACGATTAATTCTTCGTTTCTCCGATAAATAAATTATTTGTTGCGAGTAGATCGTGTCTCTTCGTGCAAAATGAAACATATCTTCGTAAATTGCAACAAACGTGAGTCAAATAAAAATTACTTTCTTTAATAACATCATCGAAGTGCAAGTAATATTGTTAATTGTTTTTTTATAAATGCATGAAATCTGCAGTCTTGTTACGAATACAGTCTAATAATTAGAATATCAATATTTATGTAAAATAAAAATAGTCTTTATTAACACTAGATAGATTAGTGCTCCGTAAATCTAGTGTTAATTTCAAGATGCATAAACTACGCCGAGACATTTACACATTTCTTTTTAATATTTTCTTAAATTTGCTATTTCGTAGGTATTATCGATTTATTAATTGTTGCCATAAACGCATGAGATCCTGCTAATAAAGCGTCGAGAATAGAGACCGATCTCCTACGTCGGCCAAAGTTTTTCCCGGCACAGTCTCGCTTTCGATCGGCGTGGTATACCACTTAACAAATTCCAAGGGCGATGGAATGTAAAAAGCGAGCATAATCGAGCTGGCCGTAAAGAAAAGCCCGGCAATGACTGCTAGCCGAGTATTTGCAAGTTGGTATGCTGAAATATATCCGTATGGCGGAGTAGTCGCTACCGTTTTCGGAAGAGACGTCGACGTCTGGCAAGGAAGCTATCTTGACGTGCAGACGTTTAATGGCAGGTGCGTCACGTATCGTGAAGAAACACCTCACTTTGATGTGGAGGCTGGCTCGAACTCGCACCTAGCCTGCTCCAGTTTTTATCGGAGCGTAATCAAGTACGAGGAAATCCATGGCCTCTCCCTCAGGAGACCGTCGAGAAGGCTCACTATAGACCGACTGGTCTACCCGATCGTCGTCTTGTCAGGTTTAGCGTTCTCGGTAATTTTCTACACCTGGTTATCACTTGTCTTCGAAGGAATCCGTGTTCAAAGAAAACCCTGTTTTCGTCGTTTTTCACGCTCTCATCGCCGATTTGCCGACCCACCGCGCCGCAATCATTAATTATATCGGCCGAACAACGCTGCACCGTGACTCCTACACGCTCTCGAAACTTTTGCGTGCCTCCGCTACCCTTCCGCTCCTATCAGTCGTTACGATCTACCGCTGTCGAGATCGTCTATCGCCTGTTTTACACGTGTTCCTGCGAGCCGATGGCCCGTGTTAACTACACTGCCGTCAAAAAACGTCCGGGCCTTTTCCGGGCCTATCGCCGGTCAAATCTTACGGACGTGCTTTCTTTCGACGACTAATCACGATGCTGAAAATCTTCCTGCAATTTCCCATTTTTATATATTATCTTCTTTAAAAAAATAATAATTAGGTTCAGAGAGAAATTAGATTCGCTGTCCATATAAAGAAAACATTTCGTGGATATATCGATAGCTGCATCAATTTCATTCATAATCACATTTTCGGTCCATTTAAAATAATTTTTGACATCGCACCACCAAAGATAGTTTTATGCTTGAGAAAAATAAAAGAATATTCTCGCGCTGTATGTGGTAGTTGTAAGAACGTTTGTTGTAAATAATTCCTGCATTGTACATTGTTAACTATTTCCCATAATTTTATATTTGAAAGAAGCGTAAGGAAATTGTAGCTAAAACATGGTTATTCCTAAACACTATTTGAATCTAATATATTAAATGAAAGATACAGCTATGCAATAACTAAAATTCGCTTCCAAAGGATTCTCTCAGTTTCTGTAAAAGTTCGAACATGGTATTAATCGTTATATTATTAGATTCCAAAGCACGATGGCAATAAGACCCTGAAATAAGACCTAATGGGTCGAATAGTAAGAACTTCTCGAAGCGGCTAAAGTGTAACGTAAATCTTAAGTTCCGTGACACGCCGGTCGGAAAAGTAATTATAGAATTTGTCCGAATAAATTTCTGCGTTAAAAAGAATCGGTGGCAGTAAATCGCGAATCCATGGGGAGAACGCAAAGCCGTGAGATCGTAGTGTTTCTCAATATTCTTGTTCTCTCGTCGAAAGCCTATTACTTTTAAATTCGCTCACGGGAAGATTCATGCCTGAGAAACACTGCTGTTAGGGTGCAGGGTCTATCAAGTGAAGATAATACATTCCGTGTCGGGTAATTTGGCTTCTCGTTCTTTTCCCGTCGTCGTCCTCTTCGGACACACTTCGAACTCTTTGCATTCGAAAACAACTGCAACATTTTCGGAGATAATTCGTCATTTAAAACAAACGTCTTGGTTTTTCGTTATTCCTTAGATATTTCTGTTTTCTAAATAACTTTCAATTGTTTAGAACAATGCTTCGGATTAGTTTCACTCTAGCATCTGATACGTCATTTTATTTTTTATAAATTTCGAATCTATAATTGTTTAACATTCTTTTGTCACAGGGTTCTATCCACTCGAAGCTTTAATAGTTAAATAAATAATTTCGACGCTTTCGAAATCCTAGCATCTGGTACGTCATTTTATTTTTTATAAATTTCGAATCTATAATTTTTTAACATTCCTTTGTCACAGGGTTCTATCTACTCGAAGCTTTAATAGATAAATAAATAATTTCGACGCTTTCGAAACGTCGGGATGATCGCTCAGTTGAAGCCTTTGGTTTACGGTGTGCAAGTAGATCGGATCGATGTGTTGGAAGAGAGACGCGGACGACTGTTCGCCACATGATAGGATAATGAAGTTTAACGAGGATCTGCAGGCGTCATTATGAGAGGTTCGAGATGTGCGCGTGCCAAACCGGTTCCACTCCCTCCTTTTTTTCAAACGCTCGTCTCTCAGAGCCGTGATTCATGAGATCCTTTTCGGCTGCCCAACAGCCTGTAACATTGCCATCTTATGGCAACGAGCCGAGCAGTCCGCAGCATGGGAGTTCACTTAGAGGCGGAGCTGTTGCATTTGCCTCGCGAACCTTTGATTCGAGCAAAAACCATATCGCGGCTTGCAAAAAGCCGGGGATTTCCACCCACTAATATTTCAGCCGAGACGCGATCGCTCTCAACGTAATCGCAGTACGTACAAAATTAAATACATCTTGATAATTATAATTCATATATATTGTTATAATTTGTCGCAAAAATCTCTACGTTTTTCAAATTGCTAAAAGTTAAAGAGAAAACGTCTGAAGCAGAGTACAGCATAATATATCAACCTTTTCCTCTAACTTTTTTAATTTTGTAATATCAATAATCAATAAATTGTTTTACGAAGAACCAGATCTTTTGTGATAAAATAGCCATTAATTGCTCGTTAAAAAATAACGATTGATTCTCACCAGATTGTCTGCAGATTCAATACTTTTTAGAAATCTCGACTCACGATTAAGAATTTTCTAAATTTATCAATATCAATAGCAATTTTATTCGTTAACGGGTAACGTGATTCAATTGTCTCTGGGATTATTATTGTAAAGAAAATCGTTTAAGATTCCTTAACGTCGTGCACGTTTTTAAGACGTTGAGAATGAACGATTAGGGCACAGCCTCCGTTTCTGCAAAACGCTATCGAGTACCGCACAAAACTGCTAAATAATCAGCAAATCCAATAATAAACGGTGTCAACGTGGCAGCGGTCTCAATGATGTCAAATGAACATCACCGCACCGGCCAAATCCAATAACAAATCAGTAGGGTCGCGCGACTCCTCGCTGGTTACGACTTAGAGTCGCGACAGTGCCCACCACCAACTAGCACAGAAGTATCCTAAGCCTATTATTCGGCTATGATAATATTTCGGCTCCAGTTTGCCTGTTTGTTCTGCTCGGCCGGCATATGTCTGCGTAAACGCGAGTACGTCAATCTTATTTCTCCTAATACGACCGCGACACAAAAGATCTGCGTTCC